>PVJX010000615.1:0-218608 GCA_004027295.1 Dolichotis patagonum | reverse complement strand
TCGACCCACCTTCCTCACCCGCACGCTGCCTCCTTTCGGACCTCTCTTGCTTCCTTCCTTTTTCTCATCCCCACTGCTGCTGATCGGGTTTCCTAATCCATCACCCTTTAGTGACTGTAAAAGTTTCCCCTTCGTAAGCACCTAACTAACTCGACAATTCCTCCCAGGCCTGCATCTTTCCATCCCATGGACAGTAAATCTGGTGTAAGTCACTCCTTACACCAAAGTCTTTCTGGGCCTTCTGGCCTGTAAGACCAAGCCAAAACCCCTTTGGTGTCTCAGCTCATCACAAGGCCTGCTGAGTCGTGCCCACCCACCCCTCCACCCCGTGTCTACTCTCTGTGGAAACTTGTGTGTTGAACTTCTACTCCAGTGGTTTTACCCAGAAAAATGTTCTTCCTCTGTGGAATGTCAGGAGCCATTATACTCACCTAAGTCCACTTCAGGAGCAATGTCCTACCTCAGTTTTCCACTCAGGAGAACAAGGGAACCACCACAGACTGAGTGTCCAGTCACAAATGGCAAAGAGGCTAGGACAGAGGAGCCAAGGAAGAAGGCACGCTCAGAAGGAAGGTTATGCAGAATGCTGAGCCAAGGGCAGCGACCAAAAGATAGGAAACTCCGCTTGGCCAGGGAGAGGGAGGAGGGGCCACAAGAGGAAGCTGAGCATCAGGAAGTTGAGGGAAAGAGAAGCCCAGCGGAGAACGGTAGCAGGGACTGCAAATCAGACTCCTTGAATTTACCCTGCACCCTGCGGGATGAGCCGTGGAGAGCCTTCCTCGGAAAGGCACCACCTGCCGTGCACGGAGCCCTTTTCTCTCCCACAGCTGTCTCTTGGAACGGAAGCACATCGATGTTTCTAGCACTACATTCTCCGCAGCTGTTTTCCGGTGTCTCTAAAACCCTCCTGCCTGGCACTGGGGCTCCTGGAGCGGGGTCCAGGACAGCTGCCCTCAGTGTGTCTCTCCTGCAGCTCAGCCGGCCCTGCCTCTCCGCACCCCTCTAACCCTCAGCACCTAGAAAATGTTTCCAGCCTGGGCCCCTCAACGGGAGACGCTCTGCTTCCTCCTTTGAACACAGACAATGGTGACAAGCCTGTGACTTATTCTTTTCCAGCCTTGCTCCTCTCCCATGCCCTGCCTTCTCCTGGACCCTGCATGGCCCTGCAGCTGGGCACCCTGGCCCCTGCATTCCGACACCTGACCCGGTACCTTGAGCACAGTGGCTGTGTCGGTCAGTCACCAAACTGCGTGGCACCCGCCCCACCCGGCGGCCTGAGTTTTGCTTCCATTAAGGAATGAGGTGCATTCTCAGATTTCGTCGTGTGGGAAAACTTCACATGGAAATTTTTAGAATCCTTGTCATAGACGAAGCATCAATTAAAAAGTACCAGTGAAACAGTCTGGACCTAGGCTCTGTCCTAGGGCCCAGACCAAAGAAAGGGACAGATTTAAAGCTGTACAAACTGACAGTGGGAGGCTGTCTATACTTAGGGCACTGTCTGTCAGAAGAGAAACCTCAAGGAGGTTGTAAGTATAGGGTGGACTCTCGGGGATTTTTCTTCTATTGCTGATTCAGCTCCTACAATCAGGAGATTTTTGTTGTTGTTCAATTCCACTTAAGGCAGACTAAATCAACTGATTTCATGTTTATGCCTTTTACCTCGGCTAAACTCTGTTTCACAAGCTCTTTTCAGTTTGAGTAATCAGAAATCGGCTTTTATCATTTTTTAAGCCACCTACTCTGTATGCATCTGCTTTGAAAACAACGAGTTTGTTATAAAATGTGATGTTTTAAAATTCTTAGGCATTCCCAGGACTCTTGGTTTCTAATATTCTGGTTGAGGCTGTTGATGTATTTCTTCCCACATTCCGTCAGATCCACAGTAAATAAGCCTCTGTGCAGTGTGTGGATGCTTCATGGGCTGGGACCAAGTGTGTCCCCAGAGGTACCAGTCACTGTTCGCAACCCTTGTTCTCTAGAAATAGGGAAGAGGGAGGGTCCCTTTCCAGGACCCCAAACCTCCCAAACTCCAGCATCTCCAGTGTTCCTGTCTGAGCTTAGCGGGGGAATCGGCAAGGCAGCGGGACTGAAGTTTCCCAAGCCTCACTGGGCAGGGGCTTCACGGGGCCAGGAGAGCTACGTGATGGGCCCTGGAGCAGCTAGGGGAGAGCTAGACGACTGCACCAAGCAGACAGCCCCCCCAATCTGCCCCAGAGACGTAGGTCAGGAAAAGGAGAGAGACAGAGAGAGACAGACAGAGAGAAGGAAGCATTCTTTTGCGTTTACCATGTATCAGTTACCAGCAGCTATGTTCTTGTGAGCAGCCGATTTCCCCACACTATGCCCATTTCTCTCCGTTTTCGACAAATCACCCTACCATAGACCCCACATGCGTGCAAAAGCATACATACATACACAGGAGGTTTCCCCCCATTTGGATTTGCAGAGGGTCAGGGAAAAAGGAAAGACTTTTTCTTTTTCTTTTTTTTTTTTTAAGAAAGAAACCTCCAGTAGGTTTGATCTAAACAAAATGGTTATTCAAATGGGTCCCCTACTAATTTCACAAAGATGCGTGATAATATCCAACATATGGCTTTAACTATGTTTTTTAATATTAGAAATTGAATGCACATTTTAAGACACAAGTCTCGCTGATATGCCGTTGATAATGAGGAGAACCCTCGGCCATTTGCTTCTCATTACCTTAAAGACAGCCTGGGGATCATTTACCCGCTCTCCGAGGGCCCAGATAAGCCCGCAGATGCGACGGGCGGCCCATGTCAGCTACTGCGGAGGCCACGCGGGTGGCTCAGCCAGTAGGGTCCTCTCCCCTGTTGGCAACCACGAGAGATGGTTCCTGGGGTCAAGCCGAGCAGTACTGAAAAACAAAATCCTGCCTTTGTCGATGACTGTGGGGTGCAGGCGCTGGAGCCAGACTGCCCGGCACCAGCGTTTAAACCAAAAACCTTGAACAAGTTTGTAAACTCTCTGCCTCAGTGTCCTCGTGTGAGAAATGGGGACATGCCATGCCGTGGGCTCACGGAGATGGAAGCACAGAGCGGCGCCCCCACAGAGAGCTCTCGGTCACCCTCTGGGCCGCTGCTCCTCCCCTGGCCCCTTCCCACCCTGAAACTTGGCCGCTTCTCGCTTCCCTATCTTCTCCCTTGCTTCCCTGCAACACTTTCTTGGTCCTGGCTGCTGCAGGCGCCTGTCCTGACCCACAGGCCTGAGCCTGCAGGGGTCCTCTGATCCTCACACCTGCTGTCCCCACCCCTGCTGTGCTCCCCACACCAGATCTGCAAGGGAGGTAGAGACTGGGCCCCTGGCTCTTGGTCACAAGCTCGCCTCGGGGCGGAAAGTGTCCTGCACCACAGCTGCAGGTACGGCACGCAAGGGTGATGGCGCTGTGTGGAGAACATTTACATTCTAAAACTTACTGCAGTGACAGGCACACTGCATTAGTGCCCCCTCAGAGACTCCGTCCTCACCTCACACACTGATCCCTTCCTTCTGGCCACTTTCTGAAGCAGCTCTGGGGTCCGCTTTCCTGAGAGTCTTTAAGAGGCACCATCAGGTACATGGTGGATGCTACGGCTGCACAGCATCCAGTGGGAAGTCAGGCTGGTAAAGCAGGACGGAGCCCCGGTCCACCCCATCTCCAGGTCAGGCACCATGGGACTCGGGCTTCCCCGGAGTCAAGATGACCAGGAAGGGGAGGTGTTTTGGATCAATTCAGGGCATCAAGGCAACCATGACAGCACAGCTAAAATGGCAACAGTGCAGGGAAATTGGAACAGAATTACATTTCCTGGACAATGTTTACATTTTCCTTGACTCACACAAGTACACACGCATCCACACGTGCCTGCACATACATTGTCACTGCCGCGTCTCCGCTTCTTCCTTTCTCTCCCCCAGTGCTGGCCACTGTTCGAGTTCATAGAGCTCCTGGGTTTGTCTTCTTCATCGTCTATCTCATCTTTTCCTTCACAATTTTCATTTCTCAGCTCCATGTTCAAAACTCTTCCTCTGCTTGACCTCGCCTGTCACAGATTTTGTCTGCAGTGGCACTGCTTCTGCGTTTCACTGGAGAGCACTTCTCATGTGGAAATGTCACTGTGCCGTTTCTGTCTTTCCAGGAAGCATCGCTACAGTGTTCTGGATTCCTTTTTGTCGCTGCTTTATTTTCCAAACACTCTTCACCTTCGCTCTTTAAATCGTCCTCTTCACACAGCGCTTCTGTCTCAAACAACTCACCTCCCTCTGCTGCATCATCAGCCCGTGTCATGCTGGTTGTGACCCCTGCCACGAGGCCTCCGTGGACCCAGAAGTGTGGGCACCGCACCTGCCACCCTCCCTGGGACATTGCACTCCGTCTGCAGGGTCCCACCCAGCTGTCCTGCCCAGCACTGGAGGTGGCACTCAGGACAGGTGCGCACCCTGGCTGGTGACTGCTTTTTAAATCTTAAAATTATCTGAGGGAGGAGGGTAGGCGAGGAACACACCAGATCCTTTTATATTGAAGGAAAAAATTATACTGAAGAATACTTGAAATGCTCAAAGTTAAAAACAACCAATTAGGAGCAATTTCCAATTTTTAAGAGAAAATTACAAAATTAAAACTTCTCTGAAGTTTAGTAAGACACCCAGATTCATATGGGAAAAATTAGCCTCAAAGCTCAACGCAGGCTTTGAAATACATCACGGCTGGCCTTGAACCCTGATGGCAGAGGAGCATGTAATTGAGAAAGCAGACTCAGGGGAACCTTCCTTGCCTCAGTTTCCCCAGCTGCAAGGGGGGTTGATGACAACTTAGGTAGTTCTGTGGAGACTGAGTCAGTGCTTAGAATGCCACCCGGTATATAAAAATAAGATGAAATGAAACAAGTACAAAGCCAGCCATTGGAGCTGGGGACCCTACAGGGAACTGCTGATCTCCAAGATGTCAGTGAGCTTTGCACATCTTTTAGAATGTCTGTGCCATCAAAGGGAATTCTTTTGAGACCAGTTCCCTGTGCAGATGCTACCAGAACCGGCATGGGCAGCTCCGGAGAGTGAGGGGTTCCGGGGCAGGGCGAGATGGGAAGTGGGAATTTTTGCATTAGTGTTTACTTGCCCCGTGTGTGTGTCTTCATTACAGTTTTCTCAGCTTTCTGGTAGAGGATCAAGGCGTCTCTCAGAATTGAGGGTAGCCCGAGGTCTGCACATTGAGGGGAGGGAACCCCTGAGCACACGGCTCCTACTCCCACCTTACACGTGCCCCACACAGCCAAGAGCTGCTCTGTGTGAGCCCAGCACTGTGTGGGCGACGCCAGCTGTCCCTGTCCTAATTCTTGTCCTGAAAGGGGAGGGGATCCTGCAGCACCAGACACTGCGGGGAGTGCCAAAAGCCCTGCAGGGACATCCACTACAATAATGAACTGTACAAGGTAACAGAGACCAAGGTACCTTGATAAGGCGCAGTCTCCCATCTGATCTTCTAGTAAACAGGATTTGCAGTTTCACTTGCTGGGTACCAGTTAGCTCTTTACCGCATTTAGCTTAGTTGTATCTTTTCCATCCCTAAAGTGCAAGAAGCAAAACGACACGGCAAATTTAATCGAGTTTTAATAATTCTGATGAATGGAACAAGGGCAGAGGCTTGGGATGTGTTTCTGATTTGAGCACAGGAGGGACGGTAAGCAGCCATATGTAATTCAGCAGGACGCGCGCCCTGCCCTGGATGGGACCCCCGTGATGGGAGCGGAAGCGCTGACACATTACACTTCCGGGCCTGCTACACCCCGCACGGTCACACGGAACCCACTCAAAGGTAACCTTGGGGAAACCTCTTTTAAAAGCAGCTGAATGGAGCTCATGCACCGGGGAGGAAGCAGTCAGATGTGTGGAGCCGAGAGGGGGGATGCAGAGTGAGCTGCAGACCTGGACTTTTAAACCCATGGCGTTGTCCAGGTCCTGACCCACCTGTCACCTCCCACTGGCAGAGAGCACCGTGCATTCTGCGTCCCGCTGCTCCCAGAGCCGCTCTGCTGCGTGCAGCGCTGCAGGGGCCGTGCGCACACGCACACTCAGGTAGGCAGTGTCACAACGCGTCAGGGCTGACGAGGCTGACAGCACCCAGCGCCGGCCTCACACGCAGTGGGGTCTCCTGTCAGGGCTCAGCCTGGCCGCAGCTCCAGAAGCCTCGGTCTCGGTGCCCTTTGCTGACAGCATGCTGCAGGGCGGCCTGTCTAGCAAACACAGGACAGGAACCTTTGCTGGCCACCCGCCTGCCCCCATATGGTGGCCATTTACAAAGCCGTCACTTTCACAAAGAAACCCTGGCACTACGCATTCATCAGGCAGGCCTGCCCCCACCTCTTGACCAACCTGGACAGCCTGGCTTGCTGGCCTCGGCGTAGGGACTGGGAAGGAAGAAGTCGCCTGGTGGGGCTGGGGAGCACATAAGCCTGCTCTGCTTCCGGCCCGACAGTGAGGAGGCCAACAGGGCTGCAGCGTCCCACAGCCGCTGCACCAGCAATCACAGCTCCGTCCCTGCGGTGAGCAGGGCCAGCCTTACGTCCAGAGAGACACACTGGTCACCAAGGGAAGACACCAAGGGGGTCAGTGCAGAAGCCTAGCAGAAGCTGAAAGGAAACAGAGGGGCCAGTGTCAGCAGACTGCAGGGAATTTAACAAGAGAAATACACTTAGTACAATTCTTGTGAGACAATTTCAGTGTATGTCGAGACTTTGACAGACACACAGAAAGTTTATTCCTTCCCGTGTCCATGTCTCCTACCTTGCAAACTGCACAAGACTGCAGGCCCCAACTGTCGCTGTGCCCAGTCAGTGTCCAGTGGAGAAGCTGGACACACGGGGCCATAAAGAATGAATCCCAGCACAGGGGTGCTGACTCAGGGTGCAGCCGCCGACCTCCGGATGAAGAGGGTGGAACACAGTCAGGTGAAGCACATTACCAAGATTTTACGTTTCCTTTACAGTTAGTTTGGAGCACTTCATTTACAGAGAATTCAAAAAGAAAAGGTCTCAATGATAAAGAGTGAAAGAGCCAGAATCCGAGAGTCGGAAGGGGACCGTGTCATCCGAACAGACTCGCCGGGTGCGGCCCATCCCTTCCAGGAGTGCCCGAGAGCTCGCCAGCCGCGTCCACGCACGCACACTTACTGTGTACACACTCATTCAACATGGCGCCTTCGTGCACACAGCACACCCAGACTGCGTCCTCCCAGGTTCCTCTTCCCTGCTTGCCCTGTCCTCCAACGGTCCCCTTCCCCATTCACGTCCTCCTCACCCTGTCCTTCCCAGTTGGCAGATAGGAGGGGACCTAAAGCCTCATCTTTCTGCACCTGGCTGATGTCACTAGCATGGTGATGCTGCATGGACCTGCTGTCCTGCAGAGGCACCGTTCCCCACCCGCTGCGTGCCCACATCTCCTCATCAGCTCATCTGCTGGCGGGCACTGCGCTGATTCTGCAGTGCAGCCACCGGGAGCAGCGCCCATCACACGGGCCTCCGGGTCCCTCAGGATGCCCACTCCAGTTCCTCAGGTAATACAGTGTGGAGGGGACAGCTGGCCGCACAGTAGCTCTGTTGGTAGCGGTTTCAGGAACCAAGGAGAGGTTTTAAGAAACACACACGTGACACCGTACATCCTCTAAGAGAAGCTGCTAGTCCCCGGTTCTTCCCTTCGCCTCTCCCTGGGGACTCCCCTGCACCCCCTCCTGTTCCTGCAGGCCACACTCAGCTCAGGGGATCGCTCTCAGGGTTGTGCCCCTCTGTTACCTGCTGCCTAGGCCGCTGGCCGCCGGTGTCTCCCACCTGCCCAGCTCACCTGCACCATCTTCAGACAACGAGAACATACAGCTCCCTCTGTGCAGCGCGGCCTGAAGCATCCTCTGTGACCTCGCTGTCTCCGCTCTGCGGGCCTCTTCTTGGTTCCTGCTGCTTCTGCACAAGTCAGGACCTCGAAGTAGGACCCTGTGGGTCCCTGAGTCTCTCAGGGTCAGTCTCACCGTCTCATCTCAGCAGGACGGAAAACCCAGCACACCTTTCTCGCCTGACCAGCAAAACAGCTCTGAACCATCTCGCCTTCGGTCCTCATCCTAACTCATGTCCTCCCCACGCAACCTCCTTCCCAGCTGTCAAACAGGCTCACGTCACCCTCTTCTTCAGGTCCTCATGGAAATGCCTCTGTCTCTGGAGCAGAGCGCGGGGCACGCAGAGCGCGGGGCACGCAGAGCACAGTGCGGCAGCAGCGAGCACAGTGAACACCCGTGCCCAGTTTCTAAGTGAGAAGAGGCAGAGTTAAAACAGCGGCGGCAGCGGAGGCCGGAGACCCCGTGCTCACTCGTGTCCAGGGCCTGTGGGTAAGGCCCGGAGCTGCGCTCCTTTCCCTCTGAATTTAAGGAGCCGGCTGGTGCTGGCAAGCGGTCCACGGTGAGTGGCCGAGACCGAGGTCCAGCTCCCGACTCCCCACCTGCAGATGCCCAGGTGCAAGCAGCCTGCTCTCAGCAGTCCTCATCCAACACCTCAGTCCCTGGGGCGGTGTGGGGGTGCTAATTTCAAGGGACACCTCCTGACCCCCCCCCCAGGGGACACTGGACAACCCTGTCCCACTCACCCGCCGTGAGCCTGAGACACAGTCCAGCGTGTCTCTGCAATGCAACCACTGTTCGAGTTAACAAATAAGCAAAATGAGCGACAAAGAGTGAGGCGAGCGCGTGGAGGAGGAAGCTGCCGGGCTCTGAGGCAGAGCCCAGCTTGGATGGTGACAGAAGGAACAAGTTCCAAGAGAAGGAAAACCCTGCTGTTACTTCTTCCCAATCCTTAACATCAGTGTGGAGCAGGAGTTGGGGTAACCCGGTCCGATCGGCGAGGAGGAGGAAGTGACCCCAGCCGAGCAGCACGATACCGGCTCATCGGCCTGGCTTTCACCCCTCGAGCTCCAGGCTTGTGTGCCACAGAGCGGCCACTTTTGTCCCACGGGACTCTGGGCTTGGCTGGAAGGAATTTAGATAAACTAATAATTGCACAGGGATGTGGTTTGCTGAGCAGAGGGCCAGACTATGTTTAAATGTCTGGAATTCCTGGCGTTGCTAAGAACTGTAACTTCTGCCTCAATGCAACACACAAATAATGTCGCCCAAACCCTTCCAGACACAAGGTATTATTTTTGGTCTGAAACAGACGTGGCCCTCAGCACTAAAGAGTGGAGCCCAGGGGACTGATTTCTGCCTGAAGGACCAAGACTCCGGACCTGGGCAGAGCCTCGCTTTGGAGGAGCGCCTGCTGGAGTGCCTGGTGGCATCTTAGTGGGGCGATGGTGGGGATGTGCCTGGCACTTGGGGGACCACCTGGAGACCACCAAGGTGTAGGATGGAACAGAGGTCAGGAGCCCAGGGCAGGACCGTGCTGGCTTTTCTCACCTTCTTTAGTGCTCATAGCAACTGCTCCACACATGAGCCTTAAGCTCAGCAAGGTTACGCACTGCACCCGCGGCCCCCAGCTCCACGCGTGCGCTGGGACTGGAGCCCAGGGCTCTCTCCCCAAGTGGCACCAAGCAGCCTCTGTAGGGAGTCACTCCGAGCCGGCCACACAGAGGGGGCCCAGTGTCCAACCAGCGGTGCTCAAACCTTGGCTCCTTCCTTTACTGGCTTTGTGACTGGGAACGGGTCCTGTAGCCTTTCTGCACCTCGGTTTTCTTTCTTTTTTTTTGTTTTTTACCTTGGTTTTCTTATAATGAAATGAGGAGCAGTGCTCCCACCCAGCAGCGCCCCAGGGACAAAGTAAGAATCCCCTTTCCTTCCTTTTGTTCTTCTTTCCTTTTTCCTTCCTTCCTTTTCTTCTTTCTTCCCTTCCTTTCTCTCTTTCCTTTTTCCTTTGCTTTTCCCTCCTCCCTCCCTCCCTTCCTTTCTTCCTCTTTCTTTTTTTGCATGGAGATACTCAGTTTTCTAGCACTATTTATTGAATAGAGTCTCCTTTCCTCACCTTGTGCTCCTAGCGTCCTCCCAGGTAGCAGTTGACCTTATGTGAATCGGTTTATTTCTGGGCTCTCCACTGTGTTTCACTGGTCAACATGCCTGGTTTCATTGCTGATACTGTACTGGATTCCAGTACCTTTGTAATATGTTTTGAAGTCAGCGATATGTCTCCAGGTTTATTCTGGTTCTGAATTGCTTTGGTTATTTAGCATCTTTTAGTTCCATAAACATTTTAGGACTCTTTTTTTCCTCCTGTTTCTATAAAAAATGTCCTTGGAATTCTGAGAGGGATTGCACTGCAGTTGGTTAATTTGCGTGGTTGAACCATCCCTGCATCCCAGGCTGGGTCCCACTAGGTTGAGGTAGCTGACCTTTGTAATGCGTTGTGAATGTAACTTGCTAATTTTTTTTTTTAGGATTTTTTGGGTCCATGCTCATCTGGGATATTGCAGTGTCCTTTCCGTTTCTTAGAGTGTCTCTGGCTTTGGTTCCTGTCCTCATTTTAAAAGCATGTTTCCTCTACTTCTCTTTTTTTGCGAAGAGTCTAAAAATGATTAGTATTGATTCATCTTTAAATGTTCAGTAGAATTCAACTGTGAACCATCTGGCCTGCATTTTTCTCTGCTAGACCATTTTTGATTACTGATCTGACCTCCCTATGTGCTATTCGTCTGCTCAGACTTGCTGCCTCCCCTCCAGTCAGTCTCGGTATGTTGCATGGTTTTAGGAAGTTTTCCTGCTCTTCTAGGTTATCTGAGCTGTTGGCATAGAATAACAGTCCTTTATGATCCTTTTATCTCTGTACCACTGGTTGTACTGTCCCCTTTTATTTCTAATTTTGTGTATTAGAGTCTTATTTCTTTTTCCTTTTTAGTCTAGTTAAGGGCTTGTTAATTTGTATTTTTGATCCCTTGGCTCTGACAAAAAGCAAACATGGCAACATGGACCTGCATCAAACCAAAAGCTTCTGCACAGCCAAGGAACCAACAAATGAAAAGCAGCCTCTGCGTTGGAATATGAAAAGGGTTTGCAAACCATGCTTCTGATAAGGGGTTAGTAACCAAAATACATAAGGAGCTCATACAACTCAATGGCAAAGCCACCAAAACAAACCAACAAAAACCCATGTAAGCTAACTGCAAGACTGGACAAGAATTGAAAAGACACATCTCCAAAGTGAACACACATGCCCAACACGTAAAGAAACGGTCACAGACCATGTTCCAGCAACACCAAAGGAAGGGGAATTTTGCACCCACTGAGGAGCGAGGAAGCAAAATGCCCCACGATGTACGAAGCACAAAGGCAAGGTTGTGTGCACACCCAGTAGGAAACGGTCTACCCGTTTCCTGCTGCGGCAGGTGTCTCGTACTTGCCGCAGCATGGAGAGGACCGCGTGCTACAGAAAAGAGGCCAGGCCTGGAAGGGCAAACGCCACGTAAGGAACACAGCGCAGCTGGAACAGTCCGACTCATGCAAGCGGAGGGCAGAGCGCTGGTTGCAGGGGCCGGGAGAGGAGAAACGCCGGGAGCCGTGGGTCAGAGAACACAAAGCCTCCGCTACACAAGAGCAACAGGAGGAGCGATCAAAACACACCAATGTTTAAGTTAAAACCGTTTGTTATAGTAAAAGACACACTGGCCTCGGGCCCCTTCAAAAGCCTCTCCCCACTTCAGGCACGCTCATCCCATCATGCGTGCCACTTCCTGCAGCGGCGCGGGAGTCCTCTTTTGTGGGTGTCTTTCCCAGGTGTCACCAACATACCGTGAGTGCTGCTGCAGGGCCACTGGAGAGAAAGGCAGCTCCCAAAGCCCCGGTGCTGCGTCCTCATCCGCCCCGCTCACCAGACCAGGCACCGGGCGACCTCTGGCTCCTCCCCAGGTCAGAGTGACCGGGAAAGGTGAATGTCTGGAATCCATTCGGGACGCTGTGGGAGCCACAAGGGTGCACCTACAGGCCCTGGGGAAAGCAGACCGCAGAGCCGCTGCACAGGGCCAGGCCACGGGTACACGTGCAAAGCGAGGCGAGTGGCGGGAGGGTTAGCGCCAGTGTCTTTTTGGAGGCAGAGTCTTGCTGTGTAGTTCAGGCTGGCTGTGAACTCAGTGTCCTCCTGCCTCAGCATCCCGAGTGCTGGGATTACAGGCACGCGCCACTACGCCCAGCGCAATGTGTCTTTTAACTGTACAAAATGCTTAAAATTTAAACATTCTCCATAGTTTTTGATCAATCCTCATAAAGCCTAGAGACGTGGCATAATTTTATAGTTCACAGTGCTCTGTTGTATAGTTACACATTTGCTAAGAGAGATCATATGTTAAGTGGTTTTCTCACAAAATAATAACAATAAATAAAGACGGTGAAACTTTTGGAAGTGCCAGGTAGATGTATGGCACAGATTGTGGGGCCTGGTTTGCAAGCATATACGCATCTCCAAACTCATCAAATTCTAGATGTCAACTAAGTACAGCGTTTTGTATGTCAGTTACATCTTGTAAAGAGGCTTAAATAAAGTAGTGCTGTTGAATAAGCAAAAAGATTACGGACCGGTACCATGCTTCCAGACAGACGTCGTGGTATCATCCCACACAGATGCTCAGATGCCGACCCCTCTGCAAGCACACTGGCTTCGCTCTCAGCCCCAGGTGTGAGGGAGGAGCCCGGGTCACCCCAGGGACCACACTCCCCCAGGCCACACAGAGCAGACCCGCTCACCCTGGCACCCTGCAGATGACCACAGGAACGGCCAATCGCCTTTTCCACCGTTTCCCGGCGTTGCCCACCTACCTGTGTCCCGAAGCACTTTCCTTGGAGGCTATAATCACTCAGAAATTCACAATTCTTTAATGTTTTACCGCATGCTGGAGCACACCAGTAAAGATTTGCCCAGCACATGTGGAAAACATTACTTACTATGTAGATTCAGGCAAAAGTTAGTATTCGAATAAATCAGACAGATGCTTTATCTAACCACCATTAAAGCAAAGCCTGGATTCAACATTTTCTAGCTGTAGACAAGACTCTAATTTTTAAAAATCCCCTCAATTGAAAAGAACTACAATCTGTAGGGATAACAGCACTTTCTCCCCAGCCAGGGATGTACCAGCGCCAGCGTTACAGAAGCCCATTATGGTGCGTAGCATACATTAAACAAAGATAAGGTACCCGGCAATTGTACGGAATTATGAAAAATTAGTCAGTGGGGTAAAGAAATTCTTCTTAAGTTAATCATTAACATTTCTCCAGGAAACAAACAACTGAGACTATTGTCTTATTTCTAAAGGTTGCCCAAGGGTGAACCAAAATGTTTAATTTCATTAGAGGCAATACATAATCCAAGGTGGCCATACAATCATCATATGCACATGTGCCTGCCATAAAAACACCTCAAGGAATAGGAAGGCAAAGCCAAAATAAGATACATGAGCACATTTTTGCACAGTGCTTAAACACGTATGCTCCAAAAACACGCACAAATAATGTGTTTATTGTTGAAATGTGGCCATTATTGAGTGCTTTCAGGGGTCAGAAAGAGACAGATTGGGTTCAATCTTGTCTCTAGACACTGAGAATAGATACAGAGAAACTGCAAAAACAATTCATCATACACAGCAAAGCATAAAGGGAAGAAAAAAATCAGAATATTAAGCTTTTAAGTGGCCAAGAAATTACAGAAACATGTTTATTTTCAAGGTTAAACAGTCAATACAGCTGAGTCACAAGCTTTTTGTCATTGAAGGCAATAAATTTCATTAAATTTAGTGACAATAAGTGTGGAGCTCTGCAGTGTAAGGAAAGTGCCATGCACAAGGCCTTGCACACGTAAGAACCTGTGATTATTAGCAACTATTATTCCTTTTTTCCAGAAACTGATCTTAACATGGGACATGTTACATATTTTTATGTTTTTTTGTGTATTTTTTTTTATTCAAAGCAAAGATAGCTGTTTCCTGGAGGCACGACCTTTAAAAAGAGATGAAAATCACACTGGGCCGTGGAGACGAACTTGACTCTGGCCTTGAGCCTGCGGTCCTGCCTCGACTGCACTGCAAGAGGAAAGAAACACCACAAAGGAGGACTAAGCCCCGGGGAACTGAATTCTAAATGTGCATCCTTTGCCAATGTGTATTTCTAACTCAAAAACACAAAGCAGCGTGCCATTTGCAATAGAAAGACCAATTTACTTTTAAGGACTTTAAATGTGCTGCCCTGAGTCGGGGGACGTGGACATTCTTCTGGGTGCCCACTGTCCTCCCTCAACTGCCTCATGCAGCCTCAGCGGCCGCCGACCTGAATGTGTGGGACCGTGGTGCTGAGGGCAAACGTGTCCCCCGTAACAGCATGCTTCCCAGAATGTCACCTGACTCTGGACAGAGTCCTCACGGAATAATGACGCTAAAATGAAGTCATCAGTGTGCGGCTTAACCCAACACGACCTAGGTGCTCACTGTAGGAGGACATCACGAGAGACACAGGGACAGGCCACTGAAGCCTGGGTTTGGAGCGCCGTGTCTGCCAGCTGAGTGACACCACAGACTGTAGTGCAGGCCAGGCCCTCGGGAGAGGTAGGTAGGTCCCCTCTGGATGCTGGAGAGCATGACCCTGCCCACGACACCCTGGTTGCAGTCTTCTCCAACACTTAGGGTTCCGTCCTGTTAAGTCACCCAGCTTGTAGGACATTGCTTCGCCAGCCCTAAGAAAGCAGCACACCGGTCAGGGGTGGCCTTCCTGTCCTGGCCACCTGCCCTGCTGCACTGCTGGCCACAGGATCCCCTCTTTGTGAGTCACGTGACACAGCTCGCATAAATAACCACGCTCGGCTCCGGCGACAGCTGCTGTCACCGTCCTTTGCTGCGCTGTGCACACAGACACAGACCTCCGGGAGTGTGTCCTGTACATTTCCACACCGGCTCCGAAGAGAAGGCACGGGGCTATCTCGGTTATGTGTCCACCTTAGTTACCGGGTTAGATGTCACCACCCTCTCTTTGATCCTCTGGATTACGAAACAGTGAAACTTTCCAGGATGACAGTGTTTTGGGTTTAGGAGAAAAGGCACATGCAAGATGCAGCCAGCATTCCAAGGCACAGCCAGCTCCCAGCTGCGACCCGCTCAGGAAGATGCTCCTTCCCTTTGCCTGGGCCCTGTCCGCCCTGGCAGAGTCCGGCACCTGACCTTGACGGTGAGGTTGACAGTGAGGGCAGCCAGTGTTGAACGCGTGCCACCTGCCGACCCACATCTTCACCTAGGTGCTTCACCTAGGCTCAGGACGGCGCAAAACAGGCCTTGGTCCTGTCCACATGAAGAAGAACCCTGAGGTTACAAAGAGTTTGCTCCAGATAAGAGGGCTGGTGAGCGCCAGGGCCCCACTGTTACACACTGCCCAGCCCCGTGTGGTGTCTCTGCCCCGGTGTCACCTGGTCAGGACTCAGGGCTATGACGGAGTCCCCAGCGCTCGCTGCCTGGGTCGAAGCTCCCGCTCTCACCGTCAGCGGGCTGGGCCCCAGGTGTTCACTGCCCACTGATTTGGAGCCCTTCATTTATAACTCGTAGTGAGCCCTTTGGGGCCACTGTCAACACTGTTTGATAATGTATGTGGATTGAAAAGCAGCAGAGAGCTCATCTGACCTCAGGCCCGCCACCAACATGCATCAGCTCGCAGTTCCTGAGTGAGCAGGGCCTGGAAGGAAGGCACAGCTGACACACATTCACACGATAAACGCCTCACGCTTCTGAGGCCTAAGAGAGTGCGGGCGCTGGGCCGAGCATGGGCCTGTACACTGCACCACGGGGCAATGTCACTCCAGCGGCTGGCAGCAGAAGGAACGAGCAGCAGGCCCTCCTGCCTTGACGTGCCCACGAGCCTGGTACCAGGCGTTCAAGCACAAAGCCCATCCTCACTTGGGCATGGACAGACCAAGGCCAGGGACATGACACCCGCTGCTGGCCTCCAACATGGTCACTCCCGATTCTCCAGCCACACCTCCTGCACCGGCCCGAGTGGTGTCCTGCTGGAAGATGCCACTCACGTCCCTTTTCTGCCTGGAAACCCAGCGTTCTCTGCCTGCCCTGCTGTGGAAACGGCCCCGCCACCTGGTGTTAGGCCCAGATTACACAGAGTGACCCCAAAGCGACTCCGTTCTCCCTTCGGTGGGCGCTGAGTAAAGAGACCACGCTGAAGGGGATGAGAAGGCTCCCGATGACAGACCTCCACCCCGACAGGCGCCAGTGTCACGGCTCCACGCGTTCCCTCTGGTTATCTGTGGGTCCAGCCCTGGGGAAGACCACAGCTCCCTGCCTTAGTTTACCGTGGGAACAATATGCTCCTTTTGTGAAAATCGAAGGCAACACAAATCCAAGGTTTGCCTCCCGCCACCTCCTGCCCTATCATTAACACTAGTAATGACATGGTATTTCACAACCAAGTACCTGGAAAGTGACTATTTGCTTAACTATTTCATTAATTGACTTACATTCACACCTCAGTGGGAAACACTTAGCAATCACATTATTTTTCTTTCTCCCATGGATATTAACCTCAGGTTCATTACAGCCAACAGAGCCAGCAGCTAACAAGAGACTCCTGAGAGACTCCTCCTACACAGCTCGGCCTACTGCGCTGCAAGCAGCCACGCCTGCAGCGGACGCCTCCCTGCATACTCAGGCAGGGCCCCTGCGGGGCTGCCAGGCTCTGTCCAGCTGTAATTCTCCGTCCCTAAAAACCCTGGGCTTCTTCCATGTGGTATAACCAATATATGTCCTCCCCGAGAGGAAAAGCCAGCCGGCTCCTGCTCTGCTTCCCGTTTCCCATTCGAAGGGCTGTCTGTTTTTTAAACAATAGTGTTGAATCGCTCCAAAACCCTCTTGAAGTCCTTCCATTCCACTTTGACAGAAAGGTAAGAAAAGGCAGATTCCATCCACTTGCTCATCCTTGTCTGACAACCAAGACTTTGGTATTGCGGAATGGCTGTCTAGTGGGAGGCTCATTAGTCATTTAGAACTGTGTTTCTTGGCCAGGAGTGGTGATGCATGCCTCTAAGCCCAGCACTCGGGAAGCTGAGGCAGGAGGATCACCAGGAATCTGAGGCCAGCCTGAGCTACGTGTAAGTTTGAGGCCGTCCTGAACTACATAGCAAGACCCCATCTCAGCAAACAAAACAGTAACAACAGAAGAGAGCAGTGGTTCTCAAACTCGGCTGCCAACTGGCATTACTTAAAGAGCTTTATAGATGCCACTGCCCAGAGTTCAGCCTTCGAAATTCCTGTATAGTTGGTTTGCAGTGTGACTAGAACTTCAGGGGTTTTCAAAGGTCGCCATGGGATTCTAAAATGGATAAGGTCTGAAAACTGGGAAAGTCAGACCTGGGTAGATGCAGCGAGTTCAGGGGGGCTGTGGAAACTGGAGACCTGAGCATACCCTGGCTTCTCTTTGGGAAGCAGAGACCTGCCACCAGCAATTCCTGAGACACTCCTGTCCGCAGTGGTGCAAACTTTGGAGTTCATTTTCTCGCTGCAGTTTCCCTAATGTCCTTCTTTCTTTTAGAGTCTTATTCCTTGAATTTTTATTTAAAGATATTTTGAAAACATTATTGAAGTCCATTCTGATCTTCCTTTCTCTATGCCGTGCCTTTCAATAAAGATCAACTTTCAAACAAAGTTGCAACAAACAAACCCTTGTTTTTGAAGTTCCTTAGTGAAAAAAAAAATCTTCTCCATGCGAATCCCAGCAATAAAAACAGCACAGTCAGAATGAAAAGCCATAGTTTTTCCCGAGCAGTGACTGGGTTGCTGAGCGTCGAAATGACAGCTAAAGACACCAGGTGAAGAGACAGCCCTGTGGCTGACAGCTCCCATCATGAGCTGAGAAGCCAGTGCGGTCCGGTCCGGAATATTTGGGCTTAATTTGGAATTTCCTCCTTTTTTTTTCTTGGAGCGTAAGTCCTTAGCACTAATGTCATGCAGTTATTTTTGCAGGATTTATTTTCTTTTCCTTTTTGTCATTCGATATTCAAACAACATGAAATGCACCTCCTTCTTCAGCAACAGCTCAAGCCGGTGATTCCTTTCTGCATGGAAGGCGCGGTGGATTCCTGCACACCTGGGGGCCAGCAGTCCACAGGACGGTGACCTCAAGTCACCCAGGGGAGCTTTCGTGGGGCTCTTCCCGGCAAGCCAGTTGGCCTTCTTAGAGGAAAGGGGTCTGTTAAGTAGCTTTTAGAACTGTTTCCCATTTGTCTGCCTGTCCCCTTGAGAAGGTAAAGCACTGTGCCACAGTGGTGTCCCCAGGCCTTCCCAGTCCCTGCAGGGGCGCTCAGTGACCTGCTGCGGGGAGGTGGGGGCTAAGTGACTAATCATGAAGATGAAGAAAAGTGCACCCCAGCTCCTGCTCGCTCACCACGGACTCTTCACACCCCTTCCGGAAGTACCGCCACACCCCGGGGCGGCATCTTGGTGCAAGCAGCTTCCAGGAAGCCTCTAGCCGTGGCCCTCAGCCCTGAGCCCAGCCAGGCTGCAGCTTGCTCCTCCCTGCTGCTTCTCCTTAGCCAGGGCTTCGGTGCCCAAGCCTGAGTGCCCATAGGAATACCAAGAGGGCGTAGAGGGCGCAGGAAGCCAGATGGCACTGCCACGCAGTGCCACAGGAGACCTCCTTCGCAGGGGACCCAGGCTCCGTGAGCCCTGGGCAGGTGCCGGCTTGAGAAAACGAGGTCCTGCCGTGAGCCTCCTCCTGAGCACGCCCCCGATACCCGACCTCCACGGCAATGCTCCCGGACTGGCTCATCTGTCCACTTGCCTTTTAAAATCCAAGCCTCAGGGATCTTATCTGTAAAGTGAACACATTTCTGTAAAAAAAAAAAATCAATTAACTCTGTGTCTTAAAGGTGTTAGATTCACAGAAAACCTGGACAGATCCCGGGCATTCCCTGTGCGCCTCCTCGGTAGCCACCTCCCTACCACTGTCTTCCATTGGCGCAGTGTACGTGAACCCATGAGGACACAGATGACGAACCAACGTCCTTAGCTTGCACCGGGCCGCATCTCTGAGCTGTCTTCTCGTGTTTGGAGACATCTAACCATCTGACAGCATGTTCCGTCACCACAGCGCTGACAGGCAGACTAATTTCACCATGCCGGAGTCTCCTGCCTTCACCTCTTCTTTCCAGCCTCTCCCCCTAGGGCCCACCTGTCTTTTTATTCTCTTTACGCTCTGTTTTCGGACAGTGCCATTAGTTGGAATTATGTAGGATGGCCTTTCGGCCTGGTCCCTCCCTCCAGCTTTTGCCCAAGCTCCCCCGAGTCTTTGCGATGTGGCCGCCCACTTCTTTGAACGTTGAGCAAGGTTCTGCTGTACAAGGGCCCGCGCTCTGCTTGTCCACCCACCTACTCAGAGACGTCGATATTGCTGCCAGGTTTGGGCAGTGAAGACCCCAGCTGCTGTCAGTATTGATGGGCAGCTTTCCTACGGATGGCAGTTTCCGTTCCCCTGGGGTAAATACCGAGAAGCAGGCACACGCCGGAGTGTTTACCTCTGTATGAGGCTGCCCAGCTGTCTGCCAGTGCGGGTCCCCCATTGTGCACCCCGGTGGCAGCAGCGGGGAGGACGCGTGCTGGGCTCCTCCTTGCCAGTGCTGAGCACGCTGATGGGAAGCTCCTTTGCCATCTGTCCCTGAGGAGGTGTCTCGGCAGCAACCTTACCTGTTTCTCATTGTTTCATTTGTTTTCCTATCATTGAATTTGAAGAGTTACTTTAATATTTGAAATACTAATCTTTTTCCATACTCATATTTTCTCCCTGTTTGTGATTTACCTTTTGATTTTCCTAACATTCTTTTTAGCAGAAGAGAAGCTTTTACTCTAAATCCAGTCCAGGTTGCCGATGGTTTTCTTTTGTGGATCATGCTTTTGCTATATCTACGAGCCCATCACCTAGCCAAGGTCGCCTACCTTGTCTCCTACGCCATCTTTTAGAAGTTTGGTGGTTTGTGTTTTAAATCTAGGTCTATGACCCATTTTGAATTAATTTTATGAGAGGTGTAAGGTCTGTGTCTAGGCCATTACTGTTTGCTTGCGTTTGGCGTGCACCGTGCAAGGGCCCCAGCTTTGTTGGAGATTTGCTGGCTGTATTTGTGGAGTGTCTTTCCGGGCCCCCTCTCCTTCCCCACCGATCTGCTTCTCGTTCTTTTGCCCGTGTCACATGGTGGCTGTGGGTTTAGAGGGAGCACTAACCTTAAGCATGGTTTCCCTTCCAACCCTGTGCCCCTTTCAGCCACGCGCTGGCCATTTGGGGTCTTGCGCCTTCACACTAACTTTCAAATCACTTTTTGGAGACCTACAAACACTTCGCTAGAATTTGGGTTTTGGTTGCATTGAATCTGTAACTCAAGTTGGGAAGAATTGACATTAATGATACTGAATCTTCCTGTCTTTCCACTTTTTTTAGTTCTTCTTTCACTTTTTTTCTAAGAGTTTTATAGTTTTCTTGATATATACTGTAAATAGTTTAGTAGATATTAGCTAAGAATTTCATTTTTGAGGACACAAATGTGCCCAGCATTTTGTTTTAATTTTAATTCTAATTATGTATTACTGGCGTATAGGAAGGCAACTGATTTTCAGTACTGAACAGAACTGATGGGCTACGTACGTGCTTACAGGTCACAGTGGGCAGAGCCTGCAGTGGCCCCTGTGCTCTGCAGAGACTGGGGACCCAGGAGCCGCTCAGCCCGTGAGGCTGGAAGCTGCCCAGCAAGGGGGACCCGGGAACCAGCCAAGTCAGGACAAGGCCTGGAGGCTCCCCGTGAGTCTCTGCCGCCATGAGTGTGCCTTGAAAGGCTGCAGAAACCGGAGCTCCGTGAAGACCTCACATAGGAGGTTCTGAACTCCTGTCTGCTCTCTGACAGTCTGCCTCTTAATTGGTGTGCTGGGGTCGTGCAGGCTTCCAAGGGCCGTCCACAGAGCTGCATTCACAGCCACCACACTTGGGACTGTTCTCTGTTGCTCATTTTTCTATTAAAATTTCTCCCTTTCTTTTTCTGTCCCCTTTGGTTTTAAACTCTTTTTTTTTTTTTTTTTTGGTACTGGGGATCGAACTCACGACCTTGCGCTTGCCAGGCAGGCGCTTAAGACACTGAGCTAAATCCCCAGCCCCCCCTTTGGTTTTAATACAGCATTTTACATGATTTTATTTTCTCTCTTACCAGATAAATTACATGTATTTTTTTAAAAAAGAGGTCAGTTACCACCTGGGGTTTGCAGCATAGCTTTAAGTCCTCACGCACGGTGATGGTGTCCCAGTTGGTGCAGCCCTCACCACGGGCGCTCCAAACCTCTTCCTCCCTTCCTCTAGGGTAGCTGTCACCTGTGTCCCTCCCTCATGCGCTGCACTGCTGCTGTTGTTGCTCTGGATGGAAGCGCAGCTCTCCCAAGTAACCGAGAGCCAGCAGGGACCCGGCTGTCCCTTCTTCCTTTCCTTCTCTCACGCTGACCCTACACTCCATTCCGCCCATCTCAGATTCTGCTCTGGGCCATTTCTTTTTTCCGAAGTTTCTCTTTTAGCACGTTTTCCAAGGCCTGTCTACTGGTGACAACTTTCTTTAGTTCCTGTCTGAGAAATGTTTTATTCCTCTTTCATTTTGAAGAGTGATTTTGCTGTAAACAGAACTCTGGGCCAGCGTGGCTGCTTCTTCCCTCCTCTCCTGGTTTTCTCATTGTGCATATGTTACTACATTTTTCATGGTTCTTGGATATTCTAGGTCTTGTGTTTGAATTTTCACAGTTTCTGTGGCTCTATCTTTGAGACCACTGATTAGCTTTCCTTAGGGCATGTATGGCCTACTAGTGATCCTAGCAAAGGCTTTCTTAATTTCTGTTGAGTTGAGTTTTTAGCACTTCTTTTGGTTTTTGCTTTGATTCTCTTTGTCTGTGTTACCTTTCTGCTTTTGCTTGCTGTCTACTTTTCCCACTAGAACTCTTGATGTGTTAATCAGAGGTGTTTCCACTTTCATCATGCAGTCTGGCTTTGATGTCTGTTTTTTCTGCTGGGCTTTCCTCTCCTTCTGGCAAGCCTTGTGACTTTTTGTGGAGAGCAGGATGTGGCGCATCTGACACTGGAATCAAGGTAGTCCAATCTGGAATGTGTTTTGTGTCACCGTAGATGCCAGGGTTTTCCATTTCTTCTCCGCTGGTTCTTCGTCTTCTCCCTGCTGTCCTATGGGTTTCCCTCAGAGTTCCTCCAATAGTCTGGTTGGCAGCTCTCTCTGTCGTAGGACGCTGTGACGTGCCGTGTCCCAAGGTCATGGTCCTGAGCTGAGGAAGGGGAGCCACCTGCAATTCCTCGATGCAGCTTTGGGGTGCTGCGGGCAGAATCCCTGCACCATGGCCCTCGGGGGCCTTTCTTATGCCCTTTTCCCTGCTGGATGTGAGCTGAGGGAGGGCTGGTGTGTGCTGGAGCGCTCTAAGGGTTACACCCCAATCTCGCAGGCTTCAGAGGCGACTCACGTGGTGGACATTGTGCTGGGAATGTTTGAAGTAGTTCTTTTTCCTTCCTCCTGCAGGACCTGTGGGGAATCCCCGCCCACCCTGTCGCTGAGGCCCAGGGGAGCGCTTCCTCAGAGGGAGGTGCTGCACTGCTGCAGCCCTGGAGATTTTACCTCCCTGAGAGGTCCACACTGAGCCTCCTGCAGTCCGTCCATCCGTCCGTCATCAGTGACAGATGTGCTCGTCGTGGTAGCTGCTCCTGTGGCTTCTGTTGCGAAGAGCTCACACAGGCCGCTGCTCCCTCTCCAGTGCGCAGGCCCTGTAACCTCCCTGCGCTCACCGACACCTCCTTTGTCAGCTGCTGGGAAGACTGCCCAGTGACTTCACCTCTTCACGCCTAGAGGTGAGCGTGTTTCTTAATTCATAGATGCGTGAGAACACTGGATGCCATGTGCGTGAAATGCCCTGATGGTGCCTGTTGAACAGAAACCATAACCATGGCAACTACTCCCTCTCCCAGTATGCACGTGTGTTCTGGTTCTGATCTAGATGTTCCCCGAGAGCCATGAGCTCACAGGGGCCTTTGGAAGGTGCTGGATTGTGGGGTTCATGGCTCACTCGCTGATAGTGTCACAGGCAGCTGTTACAGGCAGTCAGACAGGGCTCGGCCCTCGAAGTAGCTGGTGCAGAAGGCCAGGTACCTGGCAACCTGGAGGGGACAGACGCCTCCGGCTGGGCCAGGTCTCAAGACAACACAAATGTGCCCACATACTTCTTAAGGACAAACATCAGGGACTGATATTCTAAATAGGTGTCTATCACCAGAGGAGGCCAGGAGTCACCAGCCCAACCCCTCCAGGAAGAGCCACTGCCCTGCGTTCATGCCTGCTTGCTACAGGACTTGCTACCCAGTTTATCCCCAGTTTAATCAACTTTACCTGGGCAATTATACTGATAATCTTATTGGCTGGCTATGGTTCTGTCCCACCTCAGGCCCACCTGGTGAGTTCCCATGCTGACCCGCCTCACTTCATGGTTTTGCTCTATAAAAGGCAGTGTTTGGCAACCTGCCCAGGACCCCTTCTGTGTCTCTCTGACAGAAGTTTTATTTCTCGAAATGAATATATTCTGCTCTCAAACTCTGTTGTTCCTAAAATTCGTTCCTTGATTTCAGAGAATAGGATCTCTGTCTAGCAGGTTGGCCCCTCCACCAACAGGAGGTGGGGTGTTGTCAGAAGGAAGGGGTCGTGGGAGGCTCATCTGCCCCTGCTCCTATCTTTTCTGTGGCTTCCTGCCCACCACACCTGCCAAGCAGCTGTCCTGTGCCATGCCCTCTGCCGTGCCCCTGCCCGGAGCCCTCTGATTAGGGCCGCAGCCGGGACACTGGGAGCTAGCACAGACCTCTCCTCCTGCAGGATGCGGGTGCCGGGCATTGTGCCTCAATGGAGGGGAAAGAACAAGATAATGTGACGGGCCAGTTCTCAGGAAAGCCTGTCACGTAGGCAGAAGTTATCAGTCTCATCTGACACGTGTGGGGACCGAGACCCAGCGGGCTGCTGTGCCTCATGGAGGATGCGGAGCCAATGGCAGGCTTTGCAGAGTCTGCCCTGTCCCATGCTGCCTCAGTGGCTGCAGCCAAGGCCCTCCCCAGCTGAGGCTCAATGGCCCTGGAGCCACCGTTGCCCCGATGACTGCTCTCCCTGGGTCCGCACTCCAGGCAATCTGCCCCCGTGGGTCTTGCAGGGACTCCGGACCTCAGTCAGGTACCAGACGACAGCTAGAGGCAGGCATGGGTAGAGGAAGGCGCACAGCCAGCCTCAGGCATAAGTGTCAGGGAGCACTCGGGGCCCTGCCCTGCAGGGCGGTGTCCACCCACAGACCAGCCAGCCACAGCCAGGAAAGACAGATGCAAAGAGGGACAGACATGGACTACCTGGACAGAGTGTTGAATTCAAGGTCTTGGCGTCCCAGCTGGAGGAGGAAGGCGAAAGGAAGCCAGCCAGGCTCCTGACATCCAGCTCGGTGAGAGGACACGCAGACTCTAGGAATCTCTCCAGGGGAAACTGAGGCCGGAGAGGCCAAGCATGGGAACTGCACTCGGGGACCTCCCAGGCCCACTGCTGCCTCATCTTTCTCTGCAGGATTCTCTCTTCTGCAAGAGCCTTTTCCTGTGTGGCAGGAAAGAAAGAGAGAGAAAGGGGGAAGAAAAAGGAAGGAAGAAAGAAGGCGAAAGGAAAGAAGGGAGGGAGGAACGGAGGAAAGACCCACTTGGTTTCCCAGCCGCATGGCACCCATTGATCTGAGCAACCCTCGAGGCTCCACCTCCCCCAGGAGACGGGCAATCCAGCCACTCCGCATCAGAACTCATTAGCGGCTAAAACCAGTTTCCTTCTTTGCATTTTACTGACCTGAAATCATCTACCCAGTACTGCTCCCTAACTGTTTTGGCTTCACTTAATACCTAATATCTCACTTTCACAAATAAGGATCACGGGTCCCACCAGATGCTTGACAGTGGGCTCTCCCGGAGGGCCACCAAGGGGACAGGCTGACCTGCTTCATTCAGCCATTTCTCCGGCCTGAGTAGTGCCACCACGACCAGCTGTAACTACCCACATGACATCATCAAATGCAGAGTGGAACATGTACTTAATTGTAAACGTATGACGTTTAGTTTTAATAACAGCTTAGCTGGCACTCTCAACATCCCTAAAGATGTCACAGCCGGCAAGCTGCCCTGGGTGGCATTGCACTGTAGGGCAGAGAATGGAATGACCACGAAGGAGGAGGGGCCCTGGTGTGTGGCTAGGAGTCCAAGGCCAGCTGCTGCCTGTGTGCCTGGCCTCCGAGGCTGGGGGCTGTGATCCCTGTGCTCCACACAGGCAGGGGTGGAGGGTTCTGTGAGTCGCCCTCTGCGGTCGCCACCTCCAGGAACTCTGTTCTGTGGACCTTTGCACTTTACCCCGAAGATTCCCTTTCACTCGAACACAAGTGAAATGAGGGCAAAACCTTCTGTGCAGCCATGGCAACACTGACCAGGTGCCAGGAGCGTCTTCACATAGCAGGTCTCCCGCGCAGCGGAACGGGGCACTGCTCACAGCGCCGGGGAGGCCAGTGCCACGTGCAGGGAGTTGGGACGAGGGCCTTGCGAAGGCCGGACCCTGGCCTCCCCATCTCCCTGATTTCTAAACACAGTGCCCACACATGTCTGTCAACGAGGGGGCATTTGCGGGACAATCTGGAATCACAGTTTCCACAGGAAAACTCAGCGAGGCCAGTCAGTACCTTGGAGCAATTAACTAAAGGGAATTTCCCCGTATTTCTGGGGCAAAGTTTTTTCAGTGGCTCAAAGTTTTAAAAGTTTGTATACAAGACGCATGCCCTCTTCCTGTTTTAAAATCTAGGATCTAGAATAATAGTTCTGACAAAGAGAAAAACTCCTTACTGCTTTTTAGAACTACTGTCCTACTGTACCACGAGAAAGATGGCAGCATGTAGAACCAAACGGCCGTAAACAAATCAGAGGTTCCCTCAGCCCCCAGTAAGAAACCACCAATTACTGTGCCAATTATCTTCATTCTAACCAGCTGGCCCGCTGAGCCGGGGGAGGGCGCGTGCACCCGAGACACAGACGGAGGACCTGTTATCTCGGTACAGGGCGACCTGAAAATAATCGCTTTTCGTTCAGCGCACGCTGGTATCTTGCACCTCACGACTTCAGGGCAAAATGCTTGTCTGTGTTCCGGGTAAGTAATTGTGCTCCAACGTTCAGCTCTCCTCAGCGGACTAGACGTTGAGACTGGCTTAGTTTCATGTAAAATGTTCCGAGCGAACTCCATGCTGAAAGCCTGGACACGGGAGGGCAGGAGTAAGTGTGTCCACTCCCAGGGCGGGTGTGGGCCGAGCTTCGAGCTGAGGGATGGGGGTGCGAGGCTTTGAGGTGAAACCGTCCACCCCGGCTCTGCCCTCGGGCTCCAGCGGCCTGGGCCAGAGCGCGAGCTCACAATTTCCCCAAAGAGAGGCAAGGACGGGGTTGATTCCGCCAGTGTCCCGTGGCCACTGTCATGCCGCCCCGCCCACTCTTCCTACGGGGCCCTGATCTATGGCAACCGCCTGCCATGGCCCCACAGGTCCCTTAACACCTCCACAGCTCCCCCCACAGGCCCAGGGTCACCGTCACTTTGGTTAAACACTGTGTGGCCCACCTATTCCTGCCAAGATACTCACGGAAACCCCGTACTTCACCGAAATGAAACATGGATATCAAAACAGGTAAAAAACTGCACATCATGTATTATGATGTGTTTTATTGTTTATTGTTAACATTTACACGTGTGTGTCTCTGTGTGTGTGCACATATGCACACACGTACATGTGTCTTTGCCTCTTGACATCACTTTAAACAGAGAGCGACCCTGTATGATTTGATTAAGTGGAACTGACTTAAAGCCCCGGGAAACACATCTGTAGCATAAATTGGGGCGCTCTGGGAATGCAGACCAGAGTTGGACGTTGAGGAAGAAACATTTAAAGTGTGTCTTGGTTTCTGACCTTGGTTTTGCTGTTAACTATCAAAAGCCGACAGAGTCTAGAAGGAAAGAAGGTCTGTTCCATCAGGCTGCTGGACCTCAATTTCCCAGTTCCCCACTGTCACCCAGTCCCCTCTCCATTCTGTCGCCTCCTCACTTGACATTGAGAGATGCCCTTCCAGATGCATGTAGCATGGATTAATAATGATTTTCCATAACACGAACACCTAGCGTTTATTGAGTCAAATACCATATGGGGTATATGTGTACTAAAACTTAATCATCTCAAATTCAAACTTAACTGGTGTTCTCATTTCTAAAAATTTGTTCTGTTCTGTGTTTTGACAAATTTGGCACCTCTACCCACGTAAGCTTCCATCGTGAGCTACATGGATGGAGAACATTTCCATGACGGCAGAAAATCCCAGTAGGGAACTGTGTTCTATATTACTATGCATATATGCTTCCTGTTAACCAAAACCAACAATAATACTACGCATCACCATCTCACTATCCAAAGAGCAACACATTGGACAAAACAGACGTTTATGTAGTTGAAATCCTGAAAACTTACATTTACTTTGTTTTGGGGATGACATTAATGGAAGTCAAGGATTCTGATCAACTTTCAAGTTCACATTTTAGAGAATTACAAGACTTTCTCAACAATTAACCCTTCCAGATTGTCTTGTTCCCACAACTACATCCTTTTCAAGTTTTTTTTTTATTGCAAAATATGAACTCTATATAGAAATGGCCCGATACACACTTACACAGCTTCAGACTCTCTGTGTCTTGGCCTCCCTTTGTAACACGTGTTAGAGGCCGGTTTCCCTCGTGAGCTCATTCACATTGTCCCTTGCAATTTTCTAGCTTTGGTTGGAAATATGTTTCTTAAGTTTTAAACTTCCTTTTAAATGGCATCTAGTGAATATGTACTAGAATCCTCATAACATTATTTAGAAACCAAATGAATTGATTGAATTAAAGAAAAGTATTAAGAAAATTGACCTATGTTTCTCTAATAAAAGTGGAGAGACAGGACCCTGCCAGCCCATCAATGCCAGTAACTGGTCATCAGAGCAAATGGATGATTCTCTCTGCCTGTGCTCCACGGGTAGGCGGAACTGATGTGGTCAGTTAATCCTGGTTGGAAGCAGTTTGCGGAAGGCTATTTGCTCACTTCCTGGGCTGGCCTTTTGTCCCAGGCACTTCAGAGGAGACTCTCTTCAAGACAGTCCAACAAACCCAGAAGGAAAAATTCAATTCGCCTGACGCTTGGGAAGTGGGAATTGCAAGCAGGCGCTGGGCCTTTATTTCTGAGGGAGACAGCTGGAGTGAGCTCCTCCGAGGGGTGAAGAGCGTCTTGCTCTTTATGCAGCTTCCCTGAGGAGGCCTTTCTTGGGCATCAGTTTACCCACTGGTAAACGGAGTTGAATAATATATACTTACCACTCCATAGTGAATGAATATTGAAGCTCTTTGGCTAAAGAGGCCCATGAATATGTAAAAGCACTGTGAATATAAATCAAGAATTCATGACTTAGTAAAAGCTCAATATGTTGATAAATCTTGAATTTTTGCAAATGCTGAGATGTTTCGCTTTTATTCAGAATATATAATAGTTAGGGATTGAGGTTTCGCCAGCGCGGCTTTATGCAAAGGACACATATGTAACTCTGTACAGTAAAAAGCTGTACATCTGGCATCTTGGGGGAGGTCGGAGGCACCGATCAGTCAAAAGTTCTGACTAAGAGTCTCTCGGCGGCTAGGAGGCTCTGTCTCCCCACTCAGCCTCCCCACTCGGGGCTGGAAGGGAATGTGGGCAACTGCTCAGCACAGCACCGGGTTCACCAGGGTCCAGTGGGACGGAGCTGGGGCTTGGCCACAACCTTGGGAGGCTCAGAGCAGCCAGAGAGCCCCACGGTCACCAATCCGGAGCCCTCAGAGGTGGTGCTGGGACCTCAGACGAGCAATGCCAAGGGGGCTGTGTGCGTGCAAAGGGACCGCGGAGAGTGCGGCAGACAGGCTGCTGCTGTGCACGCAGCGACTGCTCTGCTTGTCTTTGACTTTGCAGTCACGCGAAGTCATAGGCAGTCCATAGAAGCTGTAGTTGGCATCTGGGATCTTGATTTTCCCGGGCTGGCCATACACTCTCCACAGCTCCCTGCCAGCTCCACAACTGCGAGCAGGAACCCCAAAGCTGCACAATGTACAGTGCTCCTAAGCAAGAAGGTGTGGTAGGAGGGTGCACTGTCGTAGTCACCTCCTTGTCGCTGGTTCATGGTTTCAGGCATTTCAGTCCGTGGTTGGCAAGCTCAAGAACAGAAATGGTCATGGTGGAAGGGTCCGGCAGAGGACAGCTGCGCTCTTTACGGTGGCCAGAAAGCAGAGAGCAGAGGAGGAGCCCGGGAGGAGACTCACCTTCCGGGTCACACCCAGTGACGCTCCTCTTCGGGCCAGACTCCAGCCCCCACAGCGCACTCAGCCACCAGCCTCTCAGCAGATCAGCCCTGGTGGGCACAGCAGCACCAGTCCTGTCACCTTTCTAAAGCCACCAACGCACCCGGCTTTGGAGTCTGATCTAAACCGCACCGTGCAGGAAGTGCAGGCTCCCCGTAGGGCGCTCCGACCTGCGAGGGCAGACCCACAGCAAGCCGGGGAGCAGCTGTCGCTAAGCAAAGGTCACTTCCCCTGATCTGGGCCTACCCCACGCCAGCACATGCGCCATGAGAGCCCCCTCTGCCTCCGTGTCTGGACCACTGTGGTTTGAACTCTTCATTGTCACAAGATGGCCCTGCATCGATATGAACTTGAAGGAATTCTCTGGAAATATTTGCCCAGGTGAAATTTCGTTAGGCTTAGCCTTTCTAATGACTTTCTAATAAAAATGCTAAACTCTAAAATCAGCTTTTGGGGTAATTTGAGGTTGTCGCTGTCTCCCTTCAGGAGGGTATGATTAATTCAGCAGCTATGAGTACATAGTGGAGTTGATGCTGAGCTTCCTAGTAGCCAGAGCAAAAAAACAAAACAAAACAAAACATTGTGATTCAAGAAGCTTAATTATTTTCATGATCAGGAAAAAACATTTCCCATACCTATACTAGGGGAGAGGAATGATTTTTGTTTCTTGTTTTTACTTTCAACTCTGGGAGAAATTTCTTGTGTGGAATTTCCCTTGGGAGCCACCAAGAGATGCTAGTCCACAGTGCTGTGGTAACCAGGGTGTCAAGGGTCGTATTATGGATTAAGAACTGGTGGTCAACTTAACGCCAGCTGAATTACATCAGTGTGGTGCTGAGCGGAGATGTTTCACCCGAGGAAGGCTGCCAGCATAAATGGGGACGTGGAGATGGAGAAGGAAGAGCATTGAGGGCGTTGAGGCATTAGTGCATTGAGGCATTGTGAGGTCTCCTACGAGTTGCTGTTTGAACCGTTAAGTTCTCCTGGAGAAGCTCTGATCCTCACATCCAGCATTGCTCCCTGGCTCCGGAGAGGAAGACGTGTGCCACTTAGTCTCCAGGATGAACTCGTCACACTGGCTTCCTGGCATGTTCTCAACTGTGCCTCCATGTCGCTGAGGATGGCTGTGGTGCTTTTCAGGACAGCCCTGGTCTTGTGAGTGTGACTTCTCGGCTCCAGCATAGAACCCTCAGCCTACCAGCACAGCTCCTTCACCCTGCTGACATAGACTTTCTAGTTTCCACCACTGACCTTTGGGCCTTCCCGGCACAGATCTGTAAAAGAGACTGGCATGAGTCCTTCTTGTGGGCTCTAGACCTTCAGTTGGAGTCGTGGGAGACATTGTCACGAGCTCTGGGTCTTTATCTAGGCTCATGTGGGACATTGCTGTGGGATTTAGGCCCTTGACTAAATATTCTATGTCTTTGGTGTTGTGGATAGATTTCCTGCATTTTCTTGTGTTAACTATGGGTGACCATCATAAAAATAATATAAACTCCATGTACGTATTCTAATTGTTCTCTGTACAACCCCTGACTACAACAGGTCACATGTCACAGATCTTGTGCAAGTAAATTCCCAGCCTCATCCTCAGGATAGTGTTTCCTAGGTGCCACCTGCAGTGACAGTTTTCCTGGCTGCTCAGAGAATAAGGACGTGGACGCACACAAGGCACACAGACCAGTCAGACTCTTGCTCTTGGCGAAGGGTGTTATTTCACTGTCAAACCTTGTCCTCCGGCTTCAGGAGTATCTCGAGCCTTTCTCTGAAGCTCTAATGACCACGCCGAGGCCACACCATGGTTTGTACTGATCGCTGAAGGTCTTGTCTGCCAGATGAACGTGGCAACACCTGGCTGGGTCCTGTATCTGCGGGCTGCAGTCTCGGTGTCAGTGACAGGAGAGGACACCTGGGCTGTCGCACACGCCGGCTCCCTGATGCAGTGGACTGTCGGGAGGCCTGCTCACTGGCAGGGCTTGGCAGGACGGCCTTGCTCTGCGGTAGTGCAGAAGACTGCAGCGTGTCCCCAACCTTGCCTGTCCAGAATGTCCCCCCGGGGCCACCGAGCTGGAGGTGAGAGCACTGCAGGCAGCAACCGCCCAGTGACCAGCGCACAGATGCCCGAGTGCGGACGCTCTGAAAGCGTGACCACATCCCACCCTGTGTGGGCAAAGTTCTCATCGTGCTGCTCTCCCGCTGGTGCTCAAGGGTCTCCACAGTGGAATGGGTCACAAAACCGCGCGCTTCAGATAATCTCCGGCTGCGAATGCGCAAGGTGACTGCGCGGGTGCTAAGTGCCCATGGGCCACCCCTGGTTTGGATAGCAGTAAGGCTGGTCTGGTTCCGCCCATGGAAAGGACACCTGTGGCCTGGGGTGCGTGGCCTCCTGTCTCTCGTGCATCCTTGCCGTCCCTCGTGCACTTCAGTGGGTTTCTCCAATTACCAGCCCAGAGGGGTCTTTTGAAGGCCACCACCACGGTTTCACAAACACTCCCACACCCACAGCACAGCGCACTGTGTGCAGGGCCATGGCCACCACTGAGGGGAGCGCAGCCCACCTTTTGCAGCCGGAGGTGACGCTTTCTGTCCTGACGGTAAGGTGTCGTTCCTTCTCCCTACAGACGCCGAGACGGGGATCCGGGAAAACGACAGAAGGCTGGGATGGAGAGTTGACACCCCACTCTCTGTTCGCACCCCAGCCACTGTGTTGTGTTGCTAGGGGTCGGCAGCTGCTCCAGTCACCCCAGTCTTGGGAGCGGGCACCAGGCTCAGCACCCCCCGCCCCGGGCAGTGGTGGAGCTGCGGGGCTCGCTCCCTGCACCCCAGCCCAGTTCTGACCCCCACACACCGCGGAGCCGGCGGTCCTGATTGCTCTGGTAAATTCTTGCTTTCTGCTGAGTTAGACTCAGGTCTGTTGTTACTAACCATCGATCTTGGCGGTTTCCCCAACAGAGCCCCCAGTGGAGAAGGTGTCTCATAAATTTGGTTTGTTAGTTAGCAAATACTGAAGTCACCGAGAGATGGGGGTGTGAAGATGGGTCAGGTCCATGCACTGCTCCTGGAGGACACTGGTCACTGCGTCTGCCAACACGGACTACTACAGATTTAAAAACAAAAGAAAATTTTAAAAACAACCAATTAAAGAAAATTAATAGATGATAAGCTTTCAGAGCCCTCTGGCCTCCAGGCTGCCCTGCGTGCTGCGTCTCATCTGTCCCCCAGAACTGCACTGGGGTGGAGCTGCCCTGGTGACAGTGTTCCAGAGGCTCCGGTTGAGGCTCCGGTCCTGCACGCCCCATTTTCCCCTCTCCGCCCTCCCCCTGCAGAGCCACCTCGCCTGGTGGAGCTGCTCGCCCCGGACTCCAGGGCGAGCAGCCAGACCCGCTTCCCTTCCTAAGTTCCCCACCCTGGCTGTGGAGGGCGACCTGAGGCCCTCTGCCCTTTCATTCTGCCTCAGTTTATCAATGTCCTTCCCACCCAGCACCCAGGGCTGTGTGATGCCGTGGGACGGCAGGACCCGTACCCAGGTGCGCCCCCGGGGCTACCTCCCGGGGATGAAGCATGCGGCTCCATGCACGAGGGCTTCGCAAAGGCAACAGACCAGAAGAACCCGGGCACAGAAGGTGTTCAGCAGTCAAGGTTTGGCTTGAGTGTGAATCTGGAGCCCTGCTGGAGCCCAAGGCAGTAGATCCGCCCAGTGCTGGTGAGAACACAGGGAACCGGAACTGACCCCAGGCGTGCCAGAAGTTAGAGCAGTAGACAGAAGAACCGCACCACCTGGGGCGGGCGGGCAAGCCCAGGAGGGGACCTGCTCAGGCCTCTGTCCCCTGCCGCGGCCCACAGCCCAGAGCTCGCACTGAGGCTCTGCGGCTGGGTGCCCGAGTGCAGGAGCTCATCCCCGCTAGGCAGCCGGAGGCCGTCAGGCTGCAGCGGGTGCGAAGGAGGCATTGTGTCCTCTCCTGTGTGTTCCTCAGGGCGAGGGGGCTGACCACGAATAAAACATGCCCGGTAGGCGAATCAGGCAGTGCGCTAGCAGCCTGGCAAAAAATAAAGCAGGGCAGGGGCCAGGGCTGCAGATTGCGGCAGCCGGGTCAGCTGTCACCAAGGGAATGAGGAGCCCATGGGCAGGTGGCCTGCAGAGGGCACGTAGAGTGGGCCACACAGCATCTGGGGACAGAAGCGCTGGGACAGCCAGAGAGAGGAGGGACATGGGCTTCCAGGGATAGCAAGGGGCCTGAGCCATGCAGGACATGGAGAGGACTTGGGTTCAGCCAGCCAGAGCAACCTGGGAGATCAGGTGGCCCGGGTACAGGACTGTAGCTGCACCGGGCCCGCACTCCACCCTGTCCCCAAGATGCTGTGTGTGAAAAGAACATGGGGGCCCGGTACTTTAGGCCCAGTCTGGGGTGCAGCAGAGGTGGGAACATGAGGTCACTTGGAGGCACATTAAGGCTGTCACCCGAGACAGGTGCTGAGGAGGTGGAGGTCAGGAGAAGGTCTGGTGGAGACAGAATCTGCAGCATCACTGGCACTGGGAGCCTCCGGTGTCCTGACGCTGGAGGGGGTGGATTTTGGGGACAACAGGAGCAAGGAAGGAAGCCCAGGGCACCCTGGGCATTCGGGGCTGGGAAGAGGAAGGAGGGCAGAGAGCGCTGGACAGAGTGGGACCCAGAGCACATGGTGCGGCTCCGGCTCACTCTGCAGGCTGCCACGCTCACAGCCCCACTGGTGAATCTAATTAAGACAAAGTCATGCTGTAGCTCCTGCCCAGAAGAAGGAGAGTGGAAGGAAACAAAGGCAATGGAAGAAGACAGGAGAAGACGAGGAAGACGAAAATAAAGGAGAGGCTCATATAAAGCAATCCAAATCCTTAACATTGCCAAGAACTGGGCACAAAAGGTTCTAAATTACATTAAAAAATTAAGCATCAAGTTTTATTCTATTCGAAAATTCATCGGAATTCTTTTTAAATCAGCTATGTATAAGACTTGATTATTTTGTGCTTTCTTTTTCTCCTAAGAAGGCACAAAGGAAAGGAAGCCAAGAATTATTCTAGATCTTCTGCAAGGTTCTTGATCCTGGATACTCTGAGATTCAGACACTGTGAGCCCTATTTTGTGCGCAAGGAAACCAGAGATCTGAAAGACCTGCTTCAAGCTGCACAATAGAAAAGCGCTCACTGCCTCCTCCCACATTCAAGTTGTGAAGATTTCTCGCTCCCGTCTTGAGGGCTCCCCGGCCTGCTCGGTGCAGTCCTCAGCCGCCAAGTTGCCTAGGCCCCCTTGGCCCATGCTGTCTGTAGAAATGGGACTACACTCATTAATGGGTAGTGAATAAATTATGCCGATCCCTTTAATTAATCATTGGGCTGTACTACTTCCTACAGTGCTAATGGAATATTTTTGTAATTATTTCTCCATCTGGAATTATCTCTCCATTTTTTTCTTTTAAATATCCCTCAAAGAAGCTACTTCTAGATTCTTCTGGGACAGTTATACTAGCAGAATGTATTAGTGATGTTCTGATTGTGGAGACACAACACCCAAGACACAAAACATAAAGGAAGAGAGGTTTATTTTGGCTCATGATTGCAGAGGGTTCAGTCCATGGCCAGCTGGCTCCAAGGGACAGAACATGGCAGAGGGGCCTGGCAGAGGACAGTTGCTCATGTCATGATGGCTGGGAACACACAGAAAGAGGAGGAGCTAAGAACACAGCTGTCCACAGTGGCCTCCTCCAACCAGCCCTTCCTCCTAACAGCACATTCAGCTGTGAGCTCGGGAGAGTCCACCGATGAGCACAGTGCCCACAGTCCGCTCACCCACCTCCGAACACGTGAAACTGGTGGGGGCATGTCAGATCTGGACCGTAACAGTGTGGTGCTTTTAAAACTAGATTTTATTTTTCCTTTGAGATAAATGCATCAGAAATCGTAGTTGGACAAGACTGGAAAAATGTGTGTTAGTCGGTGTGGTGGCCTGTAGTCCCACTCAAGAGGCTGAGGCAGGAGGACTGCTCTAAGTCTGAGGCAGCTTGGGCTACAAATTCAGCTCACGGTCAGCCTGCACTGCATAACAAAACCCTGTCTCAAAAAGACAAAAATAAAAAAGTATGCCAAGAGAAGTCACGTGGTCAATCTGCTGGGCCATCTTTGCTTACACAGCCTCTGGGTGTTCCAGGACGTGGTGAGAGGTGTGCAGGGCGGAAGCACTGAAGTCGCACAGATCTGACTTTCAGCTCTGGCTCTGTCATTTCCTAGTGAGATCGAATCTGCCACCCTCACAACACCCACCACCCACCTCCTACCTCATGTTTCTTCCTCTGTCTCTGCCTCAGGATACTGGGCACAGATAGGATCCTTCGGGAACAACTTCACACCCACCCCCAGGGTGTGTCCCATGCCCTACCTGGCTGCTCTGGCCCCGGAATTGAGCAGGAAGATGCCACGTCTTCCCACTGCCCTTTCAATGCACCCAGGACACCGTGCCCCTGCTAAGCTGTGGGCTGACTGCATGTGGGAGTGTGTTGTCCTGGACCCAGGACTGTCCCAGTGAGCTACACTCCAAGTCCCTCGTTAGCTCTCATTTCCAGTGCCTAATCTGGCCACACTGGGGTTGAGCTTGTGATTCTCCCGCCTCAGCATCCCAGGGAGTGTCACTGGTGCGTGCCAGTACACACCCTGGGGGCCTCCCCGATTGCCACCGCTGCTGTCTGCTGGAATGACACCGGTCCTCGCCCCTTGCCATGACCAGTGGGCTCAGCACCACTCAGGCCTGGGTACAGCATGCCCAGTAAACGTCCACGGGCTGCAGAGTTACTGCCCTGTGAAAGGAATGGGGGGGGGACCACATCCTCTGCATGGGGGTGGACAGATCTCGGGGTTGAGGGGCTCTGGGACCCTCCATGGGGCAGGGCGGGTGTCTCTCTGTGTGGAATGAAGGTAGTGTCTCACCAGTGCTTCTTGCTCTGGTCCTACCCCATGGGTGGGATTTGCACACCACACCGGCTGGCCCGCCCTGCCCCTTATTTTCCCACTTTGGCTCTGGGGACAGACCCAGCCTCCTGCATCAGCCTCCACCACCAAGCCAGTCCTGGGGTCCCTCGACACCTGCACTGCCCGGCTTCCCACAAAGGCCCACACCCTCCCATCTCACCTGTCCCCGAGACACTACGAGGCAGCTGCGGGCTCTCTCCCAACACGGAAAAAAGGCAGGGACGGTTACACCAAGCGCGGAAGACGGAAAAGGGAAAAGCAGGAAAACAGTCCCGATATCAAAGACAACAAAGTCGCTTTCTAATGCATACTTTCCCTTTGTTGGTTCTGATGCGAACCACTTGCTCTTCCTCTCTAACTTCAGTCCTCTGAGTAATTTTTTCCACTGTTGCACTTTCTAAAAAATCATTTTCGCACATTTCTCGGATACATCAATCCTTCCAGCATTCTTCCATGCACACATTGTGGGACCCCGGCTCTAAATAGAAAAGACTTTTATTATGTCCATTAACCATGGACATATGTGCTCCAAAAGTTTCCTGACACGCAGTCATTTGTGGCTTTTTAATTATAAACAGAAAATAGTCACTAGAAAAATAAAGAAGGGAGCCCACAAGTACATCTTTACCCACTGGAGTTCTGTCTGTAGGCAGCAGAGCGGTGGGGTACACAGCTCCCCCCGCTGCCAGCTCAGGGTGTGACCGTGCTGTGGTTGCACATGTGCACACGCACACCCCGGCATCTGTGCGGGGAGACCACGGGCAGCCCACAGCAAGGCACAGACCCCCACGCGCCGCCCGAGGAGGGCGGACAGGGCAAAGGCGACACCCAGGAACAGAGCACTTAACAGTCAGATTTATTGAATGCGTTTTATTTTAACAACCAAAAAATTCTAACAGCCTAACAATGCACATAAGTTAAAAATTAATTATCACTTAGTGATAACAAAGATAGTTGATTTACATGGAAAAAAGAACATTTACAATATGTTAATCCTTATTCACATTGTTGATACTGCAATAAAACACAATTTGTTTTTTTCTTTTCATTTCACAAAAAAAAAAAGGCGGGAAATTGTGCTTTGTCAAGAGGCACTACAAGAGAAAGTTTCTTTTTCCAAATAGATATTATATGACAGATATTGAATAAATAGACATATATGCATTGTAATTCGCAAAGATCTGGCAAGACCACAGGCTAAAATGCCCACAGATTCACTTAGAACCACTGCAAACTTGGCAGTGAACTTAAAACATAAAAGGCAAGACTTAGCATTGAAAAATACCTAATAAATTTTTGGTTGAAGTGTAAAAGGTCCCCAATGCAGATGTCACTGAGCGAGGAGCCACCTGGCGAGAGCTTGGCAGAGCCGGTTCCTAGGGTGTGTGCAGAGTGACCTTCGCGACGGCCGAGAAGACGAGGCAGGGGGTAACTCGGGCTCGGGCAGCGAGCGCGGACCTCGGGCAAAGCTGCAGCATGGACAGACAGGAAGGAGCGACTTCCCTGCCGCCGCCCCTCCGCGGACACGTGACGCTCATGGCAAGGTAAGGTCGAAACGTCGTCGTTATTGGAAACAGTACAGGAAAATGTCCCTTTAAAAACTCCAGAGGTCACTGAGCAGCTAGAGTTAGCTTGTATTGCAACGTGTCTTCTCCCTGTATAGTGTAAGTTCTGAGTTAATATCTACACATAGAGGTTTTTTTTAACTCCTACCTTTTATACCTTTCAAATATATAAATAGTATTAACAGTTATATTACAATGCTTGTGTGGTAAACAGAAAATAACTTTCAAAGTGATATTGCATGAGGTCTTTGACAAGGTTGCATGAGACACAACTGAAAAAAACTCCACCCGTGTGGGGCCGCAAAGGGAGGCAGAGTCAGGCACCTGGGCGCGGTCCCCTACTGCCCCCGCAGAAGGACAGGGCCGCCGGCCTCCACACGTGGGGAGCAGGACACTTTCCTTCCGAGCCAAGTAGGTGACCCTGCCGAGGCCACTTCACTGACTCTACTGCCGGAGGCTGCGCGGGGCTGGAAGCGCTTGGGCTGGGGCTGCGGTGGGGGCGGGCGAAGTGGTGCAGGTGACAAGGGGTCATCACCTGTGAAGAGGAGGAGTCCGAGCTTGGGAACAAGAACCAGGTGGGGAGAGGGAGCCCCTCAGGCTGGGCGGCAGCTTCTTCCCTAACTTAACATACACTGAACTATTTTCTATTAAAAAAAAAACAACTAAAACAGCAATAACCAAGAACAACTTTTAAATGAGCAGGCTTAATAGTTTAAGATTTGAAGCCACTACAGGGAAGTGATTCCTCCGTGAGCTATGGCTCCTGGCGTGAATTCCGGCTGCCACCAGGCAGGCAGCTTCTACGCAGAGCTGGCTTTTCCTTGCCTGGCCTCCACGACGCAGATCTGGTCACCAGGGCGAGGACCAACGAAGGAGGGACGGACAGCCAGCCAGTCTGCTATGCAGTCACTGAAGTGTCCACTGTGTCTTTGCGAGTAATCTGACTTGTAGCATTTTAATTTGCCCTGATTTGTTTTCACTCGCCTTCTTCTTTATTCCTTTTTTTTTTGGCAGTGTTGATTTATCCCGTTAAATACATACCTCTAAAATTACCCATGGAGCTGCCAGATAGGAAGCCACTGAATTAAAAAAAAATCAGGGACAAACACAAAAAATAAATACGAGTTAAAAAAAATAGTCACCCCACCCTGAGAGCAGGCCGCAGGTTATCAAAAAGCCAAAGCGACTCGTGGGAAGTGGTTTTAACACGTGGCCAAGTCCTTTCCGTGGAGCTCATCTCGTAGCGCGTTCTAGCAGGCCGAGGGTTCGTGTCCACTCGGGGAGCAGAGCTCTGTACACACACACACACGCACATAAGCACACACACGCACCCCACAGCCTGAGGCCGACACTGCCGGCGGACAGGGCCACCGCACCCTGAGGGCTTGGGCTGGTTGGGCCACCGAGCCCTGCAGGTCTCTGCCAAGGTGCTGTCTGAGCAGAAGTGCCAGACTCAGTCTCCAGGAGTGTCCTGTGCAACAGAGGAATGTCGTGATGGGCAAGGAAAATCAGACAGACACAAAAGGATGAAAACGAAACAAAGCCGAGGGGGTGTCTGTGAAGAAAGGAGAGGACGCCCGGGGACGCTGCCGCTGGCCGCATCATCTCTGGTCGCCCTCGGCGGGCGCGGCCTTGGCCCTGTCGCCGCTGTCCTCCTCAGCCTCCACCCGGTACACCTCCTCGGGGCCCTCCTCGCTGTCGTTCTCCTCTGACTCGGTGAGCAGCTCCTCGTCCTTATACTCGGCCACGTCCACGGCGGAGCCCAGGTGCTCCTTGAGTTTGCCGTGGTGCTTGACGTGGTAGCGCTGGTTCTGGAAGAACTTGATGATGGTGTGCTTGGGCAGGTCCAGCTGCGCTGACAGCGTGTGGATGGCCTCTTGGTCCGGGTAGAGGCCCACGTCGTGGATGAAGCTCTGCAGGATGCCCAAGGCCTCCAAGGAGATCTTGGTGCGTGAGCGGGGCTTTTTGGCACAGCTGTCATCAGCCGGAGGGGGCGCAGGGGGTGCCTCTTCCCGGGGTGGGGAGCTCTCCTTGGTGGGCTGGGACTGTTGCCGGTGGAGGACCTGGGGAAAGAAGGGGACATGACCAACATGTGACTCAGTTTACCTCTCACATGTCGTCAGCCCTGCAGTGACGCCATGGCTGCTCAGAAAGCCAGGCTTTGGGAGTTGGACACTCAGCTTCAAAACCAGGGCATTCTGGGGGTCCCGGCTGAGATGCAGACTCCTGGGCCCAGAAGTGGTGTCACCAGCCACCAAGGTCGTCTGGCTCCAGGTTCCACACTGTGAAACACACCAAGCTCTGCCACCTCTCTGAAGGCAAAGGACAGACAGGGGACAGGGAGGGAGAGGGCAGACTCTCCTCCTGGGCTGGACCCTCGGGCATCCCTCACTCTCAGCACCTCCGAGGGCCACTGTGCGGACCAAGGCAGAGCAGGTTCTTGGGCCATGGACCGGCCTGCTGTCAGAACAGGGCTATGGGAACTCCTGTGGGCTCTGCAGGGCCCCACTGTCCCCACCCAGCTCACTCGCTCCAGGCAACAGAGGGGCCCAGCTGTTGGCCACCTCCGGCTCAGAGCAGCTCCCAGGAGAAGACAACTGTGCCACCAGCCAGAACCAGAAAACGAACCCTTTGTAAACTCAGGACACACTTGCATTCTTTTAGCTCTGATTCTGATCTTTACACAAGGTTTAAAAAAATACAAAAATCTTCACAGTAATTTGAAGATGTAATTGTTTCTGAAATTATGAATTTTAAATAATGTTCATACTAGGATGGACACTCTAAGTATCACTAAAACTAATGCTCTATTTTTGCAGACCTCCATAATTTCTGTTTATTCGTGGTTAGGTTTTCCAGTTGTAATTTAAGTAAGTTTTCTTTTATTTCTACCTATTCCCTTCTCATTAAAAAAAAAAAAGCAAAAAAACCCTAGTGAGGCAAAGCTTACTTCATCATATCTTCGCCACCGTCTCTTGGCATGAAACAAAGTCCTGTTCCAATATTAACTTAGTGACTTCTACAGTCTGGATACAGAGAGATACTGGGAGAAAGTGGGAACCCTGTGTGACAAGGACATGATGGGTGGGACCACGAATGACCCTGACGAGGCGGCCTGGCTGCCCGGCCGCTGCTTGCTCCTCAAGCTGCAGAATTCCCAGCCCCCAGGTCGAGATGCCTGCCTGGGACCCCAGCACATGTCCTGTGCTCAGCCCACCTGGCTTCCTGAATTCTCCCAAGACCTTCTAGAAGAGTGAGTTCACTTTTAAAACCATGGATCCCTCTAACATCCTCTGTGTTTATGCAACCCTTGTCAGAGTCACAAATCAAACATTTTCCAGCATTCAGAAGAATCATTCCAACTGAGGCAGAAGGAACCATGCCTTGTTTCATTAACTGCTGATAGCACTGCCCCCCACCCCACCACCCACCACCCCACCACCAGTGCACACTGCCCATGGAACCTGCTGCTTCCAAGCTAACACACAACACCAAAGGAAGCAGTTCAAGAAAAGAAAGAAATCCCGCCACTCCTCCCAGGCTTGAGGGCCCTCTGATGACAGCATACCTTCCCCACAACATGAAAATGTCAGCCTTTTACAGAGAATTTAATAAATATTAGGTTAGATGAAATAAACAGCAAACAGAAAAGGCTTAAAGTTGTTCAAGTAATCATCAAAAGCAAATAAGAGTCTCTGTCACACATAACAAACTGATGGCTGGTGGCAGAAAGAAATGTAAAACACAGGACTATAAAACAGTGGTGCTCAATCCAGATCATGTTGACCAATTAAAATCAATGTTCTTAGCATTCTCTTCACCACTCCCGGCTAAGAGTAAACTCATGTGGTCTGTTGTGGTGAGCTGGCGTCAGCAGAAAAGTGAGAGCTGCTTCCTCCCACATCCTAATTATCTGCCAGGGAAGTGGGGGCATGGGGGCTCCCCTGCCCAGGCAGCCAGCGTAGTGGGCAGGCACCGTGAGTCCTGCAGTAAACAAGTTTCTGGGCCAGCAGGTGAGGAGCTGGGTTTCCGTGAGAGACGAACGTCAGGTAGAGCGTACATGCTCCGAGGACACGGATGAAGCCCGAGCACTCCCCATTAGAGAAATTGTGCTAATTGGAAAACAAAAGAGAATTAAAATGCCCTATTTTCTAAATTACGCTTGCCTTCTGTAGTAAAAGTCAGCAGAACGGTTCCATTTAATTGAATAATTAGATTGGTTCTTTAGGGGTTTTCCATTGTACATTGGTTAGATTTAAAGAGAGTTTCCAAAACTATACTTTGAAGTTCCTATAATCTTTCTGCATGATCGCATTTGTTCTCCTTGGGCCTGCCCAATTGGACAACTTCACCGCCCTCATTTTTTAGAACTGAGCACAGTAATATGTATGCACATGGAGGCGGTGTATGAAGCAGCAAAGGAATAATAGTAAAAACTACCACACACTGACTGGGCATTTGGTGCCAGACAGTCTAAACAACTGTACATGGACTAAGAAAAGTTTGATCCTACAGTTCTTCATGGAAGTGTTATTTACATCAACAATAAACTAGAAGCCCACAGCACCTTAGGAGAAGCCTCTAAACTGAAGTCCACAAAATCTCAGGAGAATGGATATCATCCATGGCTCCTCAGGAAACTCTCTAGACTGGAAAATAACAGTTCAGGAGAAGCGTCTGGACTGGAAAACCTCGGCTCCTCAGGAGAAGCCTCTGGACTGAAACCCACAGCTCCTCAGGAGAAGCCTCTGGACTGGAAACCCACAGCTCCTCAGGAGAAGCCTCTGGACTGGAAACCCACAGCTACTCAGAAAGATTCCCAAAATTACCTGCCCCAAGTACGTTTATTCCACCAGAATGTTGATTTCTCTAGGCAGAGAGTTGCTGTCCCTCAAGTTCTAACTAATGAAGGGCACGATTTCCTCTCTCATGAGTAGCAGTGAATCCTCACCTCATGAGGTGCTTTCTCTAAGTGCAGTACAGTACCTAATGCTTAAAGGATGGTATTCCCACAAGTGGAAAATCCATCTGAATGTTCTTCTAAAACCACGCACACAAGGTGGGGTCAAGTTACCCTTTCTTCACTCTCTCACATCCTGGGTAAGTCCTGTCAGCTTCTTAGCCGCTTTCTCCCAGGACAGGTTCCTGAGCTCCCACTTAGCTGAACTTCATTTTCTGTCTGAATTTCTCAGCATGTGTTCTCATTTCCCTCTAAATTGACTCAAGGGAGTTGAGCATGGTTTCTGTCCCCAGCAGGAATTTCGAGGGCCATGCCTCTGACCCTTGCTGAATGGACAGAGGATCCTCAGACTCTGGTGACAATGCAGCCACCGATTTCTGGCTGATTAATTTTAAGTCACAGAATTCACATTTACTTCTGCTGACACAGTGAACATCCTGTCCACTGATTAGAGGTGTGTTCTTTCCTAACCTGCTCTTCTCACAACCAGATTACGTGTTCTGGGCTTCTCCTTAAGTTTAATCAAGCATCTTCCCAACAATTTATGCGACACTGCCCAAGTCTGCAGTCTCCAGTTTGACCCTTTTCCCTGGTCAAAATGAGGGGCAAAATGTCCCTCCTCTAAAGCCATGCACACACTGTATGAATCCAGGACCAAGTTCTAGTGTCACCCAAAGGGTACCTTTACCACAGTTGTAGCGCTGAACTCACCCACTGGAAGCAGCAGCACGGTCTCTAGACAGTGGAGCGCACAGACTGTGGCATTAACCTGACACGGCAGAGCAGCAGGACACTGAACGGCTGCCGCGTGCCAATGTGGACACTGTCATATGTCTAGTATGGCTGAGCGACAGAGGTCAAAGGTGATGAGCTAACCACCACACCATGCCACTCTTGTCAAAGTCACAAGGAGGAAAAGCCAAGAAATACATAAGGATAGCAAAAAGCAGGAAATATCAACAGTGACAAATGGCAGCATAATGGTCACGCTCGCAGTGCACTGAATGGAAGGGGACAGGAAATCGTTACCTGCAACGGTGGAAATTTTCTTTGTTGGTAGTTGCATGTAGAATAAAAGACTACGTGATGTGTCTAAAAGACTATCCAGGTGTACAAAATCTATACAATTTACTGTATGTAGGTGATCCTTATCTCTAAGATATACCATCTTTCCCCCTGGTTTGCCAAAAAAACACGAATACATTGTTTTTGCAAAGATAGTTACTTATCCCTTTTCAACCTTTGCCCTTTGGGCACCCTGAAATCCATCAGTTCACACTACTTTTGGTTTGGATTTCTGTCACAACTGAACTTAACAGTCAACAAATTCATTTTTGATCATTTCTATAAAGAGTCTGGGAAGGTTGATTTGAAAACCTCTTTAACTTGGCCGTTGATTTTTCAATGTAAGGGTTCACAGTAGTGAAACACCAAAGAGATTCCAGTAATGATGGTAACATCACTAGAGGTGTTAGCAGTGATGCAAGGTTTACCGAAGCCAAATTCTGGCCTAAAGGCTTTGAACAGATTTTTACGCTGTGCTGTTTTTTCCCTGTAATCTCCAAGGCAGTGGGTTCACCTACCTTTTAGGATGAGAAAACAGAACTTGCAGATTTGTTAAAGACCTGTGCTCCAAGCTTCTAAAGGGGACCTGTCTGACTTTAAAACCCACAGTTTTACATTCTGTTCTCCTGCCTTCTAGCAGCGGAATCATGGAGAAAAGCTGAATGAAGTCTCTAGAACAGAGGACACAGATCGTAAATAGAACACCAGGTGGCAATAAATGGCCTGCGCCACAACAGAGGCACGTGTGAGAGAGGCCCAGCACCGGGCAGAGGGAAGGACGGGCCAGGGCAACGGTACCCACAGGCAGGCTGAGGAGGCCTGGACACCTGCACGCCATAAGGAGCTGCCATGCTGGAGCCACACTGCCCATATGCTGGCCATTCCAAGGGGACGCTGCCCAGGACAGCAGTCCCGGCTCCGCAGGACACGGTGCAGCCAGGGGCGTGGGAGACGGAAGCCTGTGAGCTGCACTGGAAACCACGACTGGGAGAAGAGGAAACACTCACACAGCCACAAGGTAAGCAGTGAAAACAGCTTGCGGCACGTTGTTAGATCTTCATCAAAGTATCCCAGATAGCAACATGACCCTGCCAGACTGAATGTGCTCCGGCACTTGTGTTCCAGGCCAGGTTAATTAGCCCCCAGTGACTGCCGTCTCTGTCCATGGTGTTTAACACACCCTAAGGATCTGTGTGTAAAATGATCAGCCTTGAGTTAACAGAGTAGAAAAAGTACAGCCACTTATTGAATATTTATGGACAATCTACAATAATTGGGCCTATTAATTTACACTGCTTTTTAATAACGAGTGCTATACCCAACAATTCAGAGTTGGTGCCTTAGTTATGAGTGGGATGTAAACAAGTGGACGAGGAAAACTGAGTACTCGCTTACTGATTTTCCGACATCTCTCTGGGCCTAAAGACACTGAGTACATGCACAGAGGGACACAAGACAGCAGCACAGAAAGAAAAGCCACAAAGACACTAGAAAGAAACATCAACTTAAAAATAAAACCCATCGTTCCCTTCCCAGTCACAAAGCACAGCTGTAACATGGACACGTGTTACTTTCCGCCTTCAAGACGAACATTCTGAAAACAAAAGGACCTCAGGGTACCATGACAAACGCTGACTAAGAAAGATAAAGCAGCTCTTCTTAAAGCTCCCACAGTTCAAATAGATTCTGAAGGCCTCAATGAAAACCAGCTGTGAGCCATGTGTAAAATATACTGGTTCTTGCCTGCAGGGAAGGAAGTAAGATCTTGAATGATTAAGTTTAGGAAAGTATATAATTCACTGTATCATTATGGGGTGAACTGGATTACTTATAATATGCCAAGACTTTGTGGTCTTTTTTATATAGAAAAGATGAGGAATTGTGAAGGCGGTGGCTGAATGGGGGGTGGGGTGGATCCCGCTTGCTAACAGGTTAGGACAGTGCTCAGGTGTTCACATGCCTCTCTGTGACAAGGCTGTCCCAAGGAAGGACATCGTCCAGTGTGCCCCACCGGGGAAGGCAGGACAGGAGATTAAGAACTCGGGCAAGACCGCTTTTGTCCACACACAACCTGCACCAATACCAGAACAACTTCGCCTTGTCATTTCACCTCCTCTATGACAAGAAAACATCAAATAGTTAACTCAAAAAGAGTCAGCTTTCTTGCACTAACAGTTCTGAGAAAAACACACTTTACCACAGTGGTAATCACTGGTTGAAGGCCTTTACACATCACTTGGCTAGAACTTGGTAAGCAGATGAGGAAATGCCGCTGTGATTTAAACAATGTACTGTATACACGACATTGTGTGACAGGAGTTTCAACAACTTAGCTCCACACTGTAGCCACTTTGGTTCACAATCATCATTAAATACTATTAATTCTGACTCAAAAACTCGGCAGGGAGGACCTAGCATAAATGACTAAGGATGAACGTAAACATCCACGTGACCCCCTCTGGCCTGAGCCTGGCCGTGCTGGACTTGTCCCATTCTCTCTACTTTCAGACCTGCTGTTTTAACCTGTTTAGCATAACTGGTTTTCCTACTACTGTTTCTTCTGAGTAAATACTGAGGAAGTAAAGGAACTGCCACTGACTACAGGAATTTATTCCTAGTGTTTATCTGAGGACACACACACACTTTTCCTTACGTATTAATCTATTTACCATGTCTGTGTTTTACATAATTCGAGGGCATTACATGATGCCTATGATGCAGAAGATGACACCAGACAGGAGCGGAAGCACGCATAGGGGTCTGAAGAGTTAGGAAGTTACAGTTTCCAACCCAGCTCTACCCTATAGCCACAAGCACTGCGCTGCCCTGTGATTCTAGGCCAGTGTTTGCTATCTGTCAAATCTACACATAGTATTAAGAGGATTATGTAAGATGCTGCATGCTAAGAATTTAAGTCTTCTTAGTAACCATTTCAGTGTCATCTATCAGTTAAAAATGTGAAGAGGATGTAAGTAGTGCAATGCTCATACATGCCTATGGATATGCTCATACTAAAAGTCAGTAACACATTCAGAAGTCTGTCTTTTGTACCTCAGAGCTACAGATCTATAAATTGGAGTGTCTACATAACTTTCTTCCACCCTTCACTCAGATACTGCACACATCTTTGCTCTTGACATGGCCCTAACTCCTTGGAGTCACCTCTGGAGGACTGGGCACATGGCACTGGGGAGGTCCTAATCCCACTCCAGGACTCCTGTACACTCGGCTTGGCATCCTCATCAGCGGTTCTCAAGGCATGGCCATGGACCACTGGGGCACAGCTGTATTTCAACAAGAGACCCATGCCATCAAAAATATTTTCAGAACAGAACTAAGACATTATTCACTTTTCTGACCATGCTAAAATTTACACCGATGGTACAAAAGCAGAAGGTGGGAACTGCCAGGCTGCAGTGGTCAAGGCAGAGGTGCCAAGTGTAACAGTGCTGCTCTGTTCCTCACTTACGCAAACTCGTGGGACAAGGGCGCTGCTCGCAGGCACAGCTGTAGCAATGACCTTAAATCTCAACTACAGAGTGGATCTCCTTTTCCCGTTCTGTTTGAGGAAGTGAGAGGCTGGCAAAGAGATGGTGGCCTCTTCTCTTAAAAGAGAATGTTCGAGTTGCAGGCGAGGTATAAACTTTGCCACAGAAGATCATTTTTACTTGAAAGAGCAACCCACAGACAAACTGTGTGTTGCGGTTTGTATTTACAATGTCCCCCTAAAGCCGTGTGTGCTCACAGGTGGGCTTTGGAAGGTGAGTGGATCATGGAGGTAGATACTCATCCATGGATTAGTCTGCTAATGAGTTTACAGCTAAATGTGATGTTCTGAGCTGGAACCTGGTTGGAGGAGATAGTCACCAGTATGGCCTTCCCTCCTCTTCCCTTGATCTCTGTTTCTCCTGCCAACCATGCCATGGACTGTTTCTCCTCTGTGATACCACCCTGTCTTGGGACCAGCCAGCTATGGTCTATAACCTCTATCAAAAGGGAGCCAAAATAAACTTCTCCTCCTTTAAGGTGTGGGTTCAGGTATTGTGTCCCTGTGATGAAGACAGTAACTAACACACTGGTTACTCAGATTTAAGTATCTAGCAGACGCTTCTCATAGGTCAAGTGATAAGCCTGTCAATTCAAGAACAACACTAACAGTGTTTGTTACTAATGACAAAATTTGATCTTTCAAGCAAAAATTTTAGAATTTTGGAAAACTTGTAACTGCTCCCATAAGCTTCACACTTCCCCAGTATATGAACACTTTTCTGATGACAGGTATAAGTGGTGATTTAACAAATGTTTTCATTTTTTTCTTTAAATATGTCAGAAAATACAGCATGTTAACATTTGTAAGATCTGTACAAAAGGCTAAACCAATTATTTTGAGTGATCAATGCATATTACAAAGTTATATGCTGGTGAACGATCCTTTGGAATGTGAGGCAGACCCGTGGATAAGGTAACAAAGTACGGAAGTAAGAAATGCTCATCATCAGCATCACTTCACAATCAACCGTTAAGAAACTGCCACTTGTACAGTTTTGCTATAATAATAAGGAATAACGTCACAATTATCTGGAAAGTCTGTTAAAACATTCCTCCTTTTTCTAATTACATGTCTGTCTAAAGCTTGATTTTCTGCATTGGCTTTGACCAAAACTACACATAACATTACATACAGAAGCAACTGTGATAATCCAGTTGCCTTCAATTGAAACAAACGTTAAAATATTTGCAAGAACATGTAAAACTTTTACTTTTTGTTTCAGAATTACAAGGTGTTTTTTATAAAATATATCATTTATATATGTATATACTGCCTATATTTATTTTTAAACTGGTTAAGTATTTTAAAATTTTCTAACAATTTCTCATATGGTCACATTGGTACATGTATCATATTACTGGGTCCCTCAATGATAAAAGTGAAAAGCAGTCCCATGATCAGAAACTTTAAAACTTTTATGTGAAATGCACATGCCACAGCCTCTGTGCTAAAGCAGGACCCACACTTCACTGTAAAAGTCAAAATAGACCCTTCAGTTAAAGACATCCATACCTGGGCCAATCACCTAGGCAGGCCTTAGAGAACAGTGGCAGGGGGAATGGCACGTGCATGCTGATTTTCATTTTGAATTTGTGCTCAGTGTCACAAGTAAAACATAGTCACTTAGATACACAACTCAGCCCTATTTCTAACTTCAGATGACGTTCCTTGAGTTGGCTTAACAGGTTGTAATTTCACACCCTAACATCATAAGACTTATTAAAAACTATGGTTTATTCTTGTTGCTTTTGGGGGATCTACAGTATCCTAAGGTCAAAACTCAGGAAATCTGTTATTAAAAAAAAAAGTATCCACAAAGTGATGACAAATTGCAGGCTACAGGTGTTAGATTACATTTTGACTCCAGGCAGGTTTAATATAAGTTGGCTTCCTTTTACAATTGCTCTTAGCACATACAGCAATCGGAAGGGGATTTAAAAAGAGAAGGGGGGCGGAATGTGTGCTACTCAATAGAAGAAGAGCGTGTCAAAAGAGATCAATACCAACAAGCCAAGTGGCAGGAAGTCTGACGTGGAAATCCGTGTTCAATTTTATCCAGCCCTGGTCTGAGTTTCCTTTAATATTGTAACTGAGAGATTATTGGAAGACTGTGTATGTTTTTAATGCAGTTTAATAATTGTTTCTCAAAATAAACACTTTGGTCGAAGATAAAAGCATAACAACCCTGTGACACAATAATCTGTTAAAATAAACTTGGGTACTGGGGGAAGCATGGGTCTTAAAACAGCCTTTGGCTTGTATCATTTCCTCTTCAGTAATAAATTGAGAACAACTACACCAACAATGCTGGTACACTGTGGGTAAAATACAAATGCATCACAGTCATTAATCTTATCGGGAATGGCCGAAATCTGCAACCACTAAAGAGGGGTGACCTCTCAGATACACCAGATGGACTGAGAGATGGCGAAGTTAGCAGGCAAAGACCAGCAACTGGAGCTCCATATCAGGGGCACACCAAGACGGCATGGGAAACGATCGCCTCTCCAGGGAGCACTTCAGGAAGGCAACACAGGCACAGGCCGACCCTCACAGCTTTGCCCTGCTCCTCTCCTAGCATCATGCAGGGGCAACACAGCCAAAATCAGGCCACAGATGTGGCAGAGTCCACACGAGGGCTCAGGAAGTATGGATGCACCCGTCTGTGACCAGCTCTTACTCCCCCGCCCATGAGCATCCCCTTTCCCGTGCCCATGCCCTCTACTGCCCCTGGCCACAGAACACAAGGCAGAAAAACAATGGCTCCAGAAAAGGTCTGATTCAAAGCACAGGGAATAGTCAAGTGTCTAGAAAGATTTTACATTTGTGTTAAAATGAGTAAAGATTAACATGGAGATGACCAGACTGACAGTTACCTCTGGGAGACTGTTTTTAAATGAGTACTTGTTTCTTTGGTATAACTGAGAAAAGAGTGGCTTCTGCACCAGCTGGGATGAAATAGCAGCTCTTAGACTGAGCTAGAGGTAATTGGGGTAACTCAGTGAGGAGGGGGAAGGTTGGATTGGCTTGGGTACCATAAATTCAAAATGCTACTAAAAGTACCAACCTGGGAATTCATCACGTCTGATCAAAGGCCAGAGACAAGAGAGGCGCCAGGGGTGTGGGTTAGGGATGACCCATTAGACTTCATCGTTTTTCTACATTGGCCATTTCTCAAGTGGGGTTAAAAATGTGACCCAAATGAAAACAACTTCATTCATGCCAGTGAGACACGACTTCTGAATGCTGAGACCTGACTTTAAACCAAAGAAATAATAATGGTACTAGTGACTTCATGATTATGTTGTTTTGCAGCTTCACTAAAGGGCAGGCTTTGAATTATTTAAAGAGAGGGTATTTGGAATAGATTCTTCACTTTGAGCAAAGAGGCAAAAGAAAGGAACCCACGTGTCTGAGGCCCCCAGGCGCACACTTCGAATCATGTGATAGGCCATATCTTCTCTATAATTTTTACAGTTAGGGCTCTCAGCAGTCAGAACAATCTGACAGTTATGGTTAGTGAAAATATTAGACATCCACCAGCAACATACTACCTCAGCATATTTTTTGCTTTCTGGATGTAACCACTTAATAACAGGACTTGAGAAGACGGCACTGTGTGAATCAAACACATAAAAGTAGAAATATGCCTTTTATAGCAAGCAAAACTTAGGCAGTGGATTATAATCAACTACTCTGGTAAAGACAAAATATCCAGCATTACCACATCACTAATGTATATTTTATTATGCCCTGAAATCCAAGCCGGGTAAACAAAGGCAAATGATCAAAGTAGAGGCTTTTCCTCAGACTCTGTGCAGTGGCCAGCACGCCTAGGTGAGGCAGGGAAGACTTCTGGGGGCTCAGCCCTCAGAAGGTGTCAGAGGAGAGCTTATCAAACACAGCCTTTGGTGTGCAGCTTCGCTTGGTTTCAACAGAGACTGGCCCCCGTGGTACTGTTTTCTCTCAAGAGAAAAAAGAATGTGGAAAAATTAAGTGATGTGAGGCAGAACTTCCCCAAAACTAAAAGGCACTGGGTTCTAGAGGATTCTTTTCAATTCTGAGCTAAGTGCCCTTCACAGAGGAGATGAGGTCTTGCATCGGCCCATTCCTGACCCGGCAAGCTGGCACAAGGGAAGGAGCCTTGGGTTTCCAAACCCCGTGGCCCGCACTTGGTGAGAGGTGGGGCCCAGCGGGTCAGGGCTTTTATTCAGGCCATGGCCAGGTCAAGCACCAGGTTCCTTCTCCTGGTGACAGAGACTATGGTTCCTTATTTCCCAGGGCCACGGTGCTAGACTGGGGACTCCTTTTCCCACAGAAAGAGCCAGGCTCCAAGCACATCCCCCAAGGCGCTTCCTGGAGGCCTGAATTCACAGAGTAAGTCCGATTTTCTACCAGCCTATTTGCTTACCCTGGGTAGGTCATCCTCAGAAGCAGATCTGTCAAGTCATTATACTTTCAAATGCAAAGTTGCTTAGGGGTGGATTTAATTTAATAGCTGAGAACTCCGTGCAAAACAAACATACTCACAAATGCCATTAGCAGGGAATTAATCATTAACACTCTCCACTGCTGCCCCAAGGCCACCCCGCTGCCCCCAGCCAGTGACAGCAGAGACAGAAGTCCTCTGTCCACACCTCTACGCCCTGCAGCCCCTGTGCTGCTCTGCCGAGGACCCCCTTCCACATACTCTCAGATGCTGCTCCCCGCCACAGGGAGCCTCCAGTCACTGGGATTCGGACCCCTGGCATCGTTTGCCTGAGTCCTGCAGTCTGTGCCACCAGAGCATCTTGCAAGGCCTCCAGGGGCCATCAGCAGGTCAAGGCCGCCTGGGTGTCCAGAAGACTCTGGCCTTGTCCCTGGAGGCCACGCACCAGCCACAGTCGTGCCTCTGACCTGCCACCTCCTGTGTCCTGCAAAGCCCCTCTGATGGCAAATTTTGCCAGGAACCTGAGCAGTATTACTTCTTGCTAATTGTGGGTTCTTCAGCTGACCAACACTGGGCCTCTGCCCTTTGTGGCTTGCTCTGTGTCCTCCCCTACTGGGTCACTGTCATTGATCCTTGTCCCTTCCTCTCCAAGGCCAAGGTACTGTGCCATGAATGAACAGTTGAAACTTAAAAACATATCCTAAATTTCCAGAATACTTGCCACTGGTAACTGCCTTATTAAACAAATTGGAGTCTTAAAACGTAGAACACATTGACGTGTCCTAAGAGGAAAAAATGGCACGTCTGCATAAGCGTTCACTTAAAAATACACCTCTTCCTGAAAGAAGATGAATTACAAAGTCTGTCACACTTTATTACATGTAACATACACTCTGTGTATGCTGTAATACCACAGTGACTTGGGTAGTTCTCTAGTCCCCCCAGAGTTATTGGATTGAAAATTACTTATACTCAAAGACATACACTAAGGGTGCCACTGTTCTTGGGGATTAAAAAATGGCATGCTGGATTCATCAGTTTCCTTCTCACTTCCCCTCTCTAATCTGCAAAATACTTCTACACCAAGGAAACTCCAGACCCACAGCACACAGCTCCTAGGATGGGGAAAGCTGCAAAACAACAAATAAAAATCCGGAGAATCCATGCAACACAAAGAAAGGGAACTTTGAAGAAAACCAGCACCTACAAAAGTTAAAAGTATCTTCTTAAAACTGATCGCAGGTGTCCCAAGAAGACCCCGAGAGGAGCGTGGCTCCCAGCGAGTGGAAAGTGAGAGCAGGTCCACCCCACCCCCTCCATGCTCCGGAAAGCAGTGGCCTGGTCCAAAACAAACGCCAGATGCCAACGTGATTTTCTTTGGAGTAGAATGAATAAAGTTAACCTGTGTGAAGAACCAGTGAAGGAAGATAAGTAACAAAATTAATTCAAAGTATATATTTTGCTCCTGCTTGGCTTCAGCCTCCACAGTTCCAATGCCGCATGTATCAAAGTGAGCAAAGCAAATGGTTTAAAGTTGAGCTACGAACTGTCTTGACTGCTTCTTGTCTGCCTGTGTAGCTTATTTATACTTTAACAAAATTTGTTTTTAAAAATATTCAGCTAAAACTAAATAAATCATGAAAGTTATGCATAGAAACTCTAGAAACCAAATATAGGCCATCTCATTTATACTTACAGAGATCAAAAAGCATTTTGGCATTAAAGGCTGCTTCTGTTTTAAGGTACAGCACTTTTAAGGTATTATATAAGGCCCCTTCCTGAGCGCATAGTTTTTAGCTTTGTCAGGGTCTCTGTCGGAATTATAATTACAGATTGAGCAAGGAATTCTATCAAAACTCTATTATCATATTAAAACACTTGATCATGTGTGCCTTCAAGAATCCCAACTTTCTATTTCTGAGAAGAGAACATATTTAATGAAATATTTTTAAAGTAGAGCTGGTAAGGGGAGTATTTGTGAAAAGCACAGCCAAAAAGACAATTCAGATGGCAGACAAAGCAAAATTTACCACAGACTGGAGCAATGGGTATTCAATGATCATCTCTCCATGAACTCTACAAATCAATAGAGCCCTACTGGTCTAAACCAAGAACTGTATCGCCTAACAGAAATCTCCAAGGTCAACCAGCAATTAACTCAAAGGTTCTGATTGCGAATGCTATTGACTGCTTTCCTATCAGGCAGCTTCCTGGTTATTATACTTCATGGGCTAAGTAGGTGCCAAGACATTAAACTGTCAATAATCTATTAATACTGCACGGTTACATGCATGCTCACTGAATCCACAGGCAAATATATTCAAGCCAAGTACCTGCTCTGAACTAATGCAAATTCCCCGGCCCTGATATGGAAATCATATCTTTATTACCTCCCAGTCTAAATGCCTGTGAGTGTTGACAGAGCACAGGGAAAGTATGCAGATAAGAAATGCTTATGCAGATGAGCTAAACTAACATTTGTTTTTAGGAGACTGATGAAGGGACAGAGACAGCGTCCTGGAACTGACTTTCTAAGTCATATTTAACCATTGCTAAATGGAGTGTAATGAACACGCTACCAAGAGAGACGAGAAGGTCCTTAAAGGGGGCTCCCAGGTCTCTGCCTTGCTAAGTCTGGAAAACAGTTACACACTGGAGTGTGTGTGTGGGGGGGAGGGGTTCTAATGAATTTAATAGAGAAAAGCACTTTAATTAAATGCTGTCAGAGTGGATGGTATTAATGACTGTCCACAGAGGAATTTCAAGCCAGCCAAGTTTATTTAGCAAATAGAAGCGGGGCTTTTGAGGCCGCAAGTATTTATGTTTGTGCAGTTGCAGTGCATCTAGGAGATGATGTTGCCAAATGAAACTGCTGAGTTATGAGATATGATTTTTATTTATTGTGTATTATTAAAGTTTCAAAAGCCCCAGGGGGGTTAGTTTCATTTTCAAAATGAAACACTGCCTTTGATCGGAAAGGGTTAAAGAAGGAGCGCGGTCCGGTCCGGTGTTTTGTTTCCCGGAACTCGCCAGCAGGTGAGTGGCGCAGGCTGACCTCCTTCTTCAGATTCAGCCTGTCAAATCTGCCTCATTGCAGAGCAGCGGAAAAGAAATCGATGACAGTATTTCTCCTCGGACTCTTTCCCCTGACTTTTTTCAGTGATTTGCCACCAAACATAATTCATTCTATTACACGTGGCAATAACCTGAAAAATGACCAAAGCTCTTAAAACTCTCCATGAAAATTTAGTTACCATAACTTTCTTAATTAAAAGCACAAGCAGCAAAAGGTAACAAATGTTTGGCTTGGGGCAACAGGAAAAACGGGTCTTCCTCGGTGTCTTCTCTTTGGAGGCTGACCTCAGAACAGAACCATTATTAATGATAACATTTTAAAAGCAAACTAAGAAAATAGAAGCCGTAAGGCATGAAAGCTGCCAGCGACTGAAAAGCCGGGCTGACTGGAAAATACTGTGTGTCAAAATGATTTTTTCTAGTGTTCGTAAAAATGTAACTATCCATGTTACGCTGTTCTCCGCGGTACACTGCGAGGACGAGGGACTTCGGGGACCGCACTGGAAGCCGGGACGCGCGTCTGCCTCCGTGCCGACCCCGCCATGCCACGCTGTGACTTACCGCGTCCTCCCGGAGCTCACACACACCTGGCCTGGCTCTCTTCGCATCTAACGTGAAACATTACATGGGGCAGCAGGGGAGATCGGAGGGTGGAGGGAGACACAAAATACAAACCCAGAACCAAGATGGTCATGAATGGAGACTTCCAACTTTCTGAGTAAAGACTGTCACTGTAACTCTCCCCCACTTGAGCCACTTTTAGTGACACAGCCTGGAGCTGTGCCTTTGAGGTTCTGGAACTCACAAGCAGCTCTTTCCCCATCTGGGCCAAGGTGTTTCAGACTAGGTTTTGAAATGCAGAGCATGGGACAGAGCGGGAGCTGGTCACACATGTGCCCTAAGAGCGAGGGTCTGCGCTGTGCTCGTGTGACGCTGCTTTACATGACAGGCTGGGCGAGGCTCACGGAGGACGCAGGCCACGTGTCACTTCCAGCCTGAGCTCCTGGACCCAGAGGGCCTCTGTCCATCTCTCACAGATAAAAGGACGAGGAAATGCTGCTGGTACAGCAGCTGTTCTGCTCAGCAGACAGACTGGCCCACTGACGGGACGCATGCTGTAGGTGACCAGGGTTTGTGTTCCCACACAGTGGGCTCCCCTTCTGTCCCTCAGGAAGCCACAGTGTCAACCTGCCAGGTTCCTGCCCTTCTTTTTGGGAGGTTTTATTTTACAGGAGACATTCAAGCAGGGATCCCTCACACCTCTCCCTAAAGTACATCTGCCCACAAATCCATTGCACTGGCCCAATGCGCGCCTTCCAACCCTCCAGGGTACACTTTCAAGAACACCCTTGTCCTGACTGCCAAGCCCTGGCTGAGAACAAGTACACTTAAAAGTCACTTGCATGTAGACACTGCACTTACATACTCATGCTCGCCTTAGCGTGCTTTTTCCACTTCCATTTCCACTGCACGGAAATAGGAAGACTTTCCCACATTTGTAGTTATGTATGTTTGGGTGCATATCGCAGATTTTAGCATTGGGATTTAGAGTACTTTTCACAATAAAAAACTGACTCCTTACTTTGAGTGTACTGTCTTAGTTCACTGTGTCATGTCTGAAACAGTAAATTCTGTTGCAATCAACAGTTCCTTTTTTCTACCTAGATTTGTCAGATCTGCTCAGGGTAACTGGTACCACAAAATTGCAGACTAGGGACTCAGTATGCTGCATTAGTCTGTCCAATGGATGCACCTAGGGATTCTGCTGGTCCCGGTAGGTCACATACAGAAAGAATGCAGACAAATCCTGAGCATGAAAACTCATGGTCAGATGAGCTAAAATGTCAGTTATTCAGTTCCAAAAACAACTGATCTAAATAAGAATCATATTTATAAATATCACATTGTGTCTCTAGTGTAAAAAGTAATAAGAACTGTAGGAGTAATAAAACCCAAAATGCGTAATTGCTACTGTAAAAGAGAGAAAATGAAAGTGCTCTAAAGGATATAACTGCGTGTATGTTTAAGTGTGTAAGATAGATGACCACATTACTGTTTTTGTTAGATTGTTGAGCAGAACTATTAACTGTCTCACTGTTTGAATGTCTTTGTATGCTTTAGTTTTGTAACTTGAACAACTATTTCCAAGATGATAGTATGTAACTTATCAAGTAGTGATTTCTTAGTGCTTTTTTTGTTCTTTTCTTTTTTCCTTTGGAATTCTGTATTGTTGCTGCCCTTTTTTGTTTTGTTTTTTTTCTCTCTCTTTAAATAAAAATTTTAAAAACCTGATCTTTTCATGCAATAGTTTTTAGCAAATCTTGTTTATAAACAATAAACTCAGAGGCAGTCACAGAACTTTAACAGTGAGCTGGAGTTATTTGGTGTTGTGCCAGTTTAACAGCCTCTTTGGAGTACAAAGGCCCACTCATCATCTGCCTCTCCGGTGCAGAACCCAGTGGCCGGTTCTGTGCCACTGATGGCGTGACTGATGGCCAGAATCCCGGACTCCATGCTCGGCACCCAGCCTACCGTGAGACTGCAGCCCGCCTTCTCCCTGCCCCACCTGCTCCCAGCAAAGGCTGCGCTGGGTCTGACCCACCTGGCATCATCCAGCCCTGAAGTGATCGGGGTGACTGAGCATGACATGCAATTCTACCGCGGGGTCCACACCCAGGGGTGACAGGCTGTATGATTCATGATGAATTAGGTCTAGAAACCACTTGGGAGGAAACTGAACCCGTGACCCTTGAGCTGTCAAACTAGGCAGTTTGCTTGATCTCCCATTTCTAGGGTCAAACCAAGTAATAATAAAATAAATGCATTTCAGAACTTCAGCAGTTTTCCTTTCATTGAAAGTGTGCTTTTCTATCATTACAAAGGGAAGTTCCAGACTTGGACTTAATAAAAATCAGCAGTAGTTTTCAGCTATGTTAGGTTTCCACACTAAACAGAAACAGCTGAGAGGCCAGCGTAGGTAGGCTGGCTGGCTTCTCTGCCATGTCCTGACTGTCGTCCCGAGAGAATCAACAGGCTTCTCCAAGCCCAGGCACAGTGCTCGGACTTGCCCTGCTGCTGCTCATCTGCTTTTCCAAGCACATCGGAACTGCCTACAAGCAGCGCGTTTCTATTTCCCATAGTTCCATCAAAATCCTCAACGGGAGTCAGAAACGGATGCAGTACCCTAGAGCGCGCGTTTCCGATGGAAGTCTGGGATCACACAAGTGCGCACCGCTCGCCTACCCCAGGTCACATACAGCAGAGCCCTGCCACAAGCCACTTTCCTTACCAGCCCCTCCTTCACCCAGTGAGTCAAGGCTCTCCCTGATGCAGAGACGGAGAGCAGCTGCCCACCTTAGGAAACACTCCGGGCGACGTGAACATCTGGGAACAGCTATGGTCTGGATGAGTGAGCCACAGCCATGCATTCACAACGTGGTCGCTGAGCAGTGGCCCTGCTGAGATAGGCACTGTGGTCACTGGGCGCACGCCCCCCAGGGGGACTGTGGAAGCCTGGGCCCCTCTCCTGCCCCTGGCCTCACTGCATGCTTCTGCTCCAGGGAGACACTGCCTCTCCCAGGAACCCAGGGCACTGTGGCCACGGATTCTGGGACGGAGGCTCCAGAGTCGTGGGTCACAACAGACCTTTGCTCCTTTATAAGTCAGTTTTCGTGGGTAATTCCTTAAAGCGACAGAAAGCTAACTAACACAAGACCTTTTTACTTACAAACCATACAACCCTTAGACTTCAGCAAATCCCAGCCATCTATTTCAAAGCTTGGTTTCAAGAGAAGCATTTATATTTGTTTCTACCCTTATAGTAAATAAGATTGCATCATAAATTATCAAGAGTAGAATTAACTGGTTATATTTACCAGTGGGATCTCAACCCTGTGTCTTTCAGTCACGGAGCAATGACCTGCTACACGTTATGAATAGTCCTTCAAATAAAGTTTCCACCAATAGTTAAAATAATAAGATCTGCCAAGCCTGATGGCTCATGCCTATAACCCAAGCGGTTGGGAAGGCTGAGAGATCTCTTGCAAATGGGAAGGAGACCAAGAGGTGGAGGGGAGGGAGAAAAAAAGAAATGTTGTGTCCACATACCAACCTCCCGCCTGGAAGTCGTGATCGCTACATGGTGCTACAAACATGGACCACAAAAAGCAAAGCTGTTGCAGAGCCTTCTGCAGTGAGCATCCTGGCCACTGGCTGGGGATGGGAAGCCAAGGGAGCTGCCCCACGGCGCTCAGGTCACCTTCCCCTCCCCTCTCCGGCAAGCTTCAAGTAGCAGACAAGGAGGGGCCATGGAAGCTGGCCTGGATTAAGGCCCAGAGGAAGACATGGAGATGGTGAAGGATCAAGGGCTTCAGGGGACAGAATTATCGCTCAGAGAAATGATGAGCAGCATGCAGAAGTCACAGGTCCAGCAGGCAACAGGTCAGGGGACAGCTGGAAGGGAAGCTGGAGGGTGGCAAGGGACTGTGATGCCAGGGCGGCAAAGGGAAGAGTGACCGTGGGACCTGCAGCTGATGCCCACCCACACCCGACACCCACCCCGGGCTCTTTGTGAAGCTCCTCCAGTGGGCATCTGCCCCACTGCACCTCCAGTAATGAAGATGGGGTTTCTAAGTCTTGTAAAAGAAAAAAACCACCTCACGAAACTTCGAATTTAAAAAGAAAAGCAGTCTCGTCCTGCCCGCATGTCTGGGGGAGCTCAGCCACCGTGCATGTTGTCTCTGACCTCAGGACTAAGGGGTCTCATGAGCTGCCGCTACCACATTCTACCATGGCCACTTGGGGAGCCCTGTGTGGATGTGTGGACACTGTGCAGAACACAGATGGGACCCTGTGGTGGAAACAGCCAGCAACTAGGATGCAAAGCGCTACCTGTAGACACTTCCCACTCTATGTTCCTGAATGACAAATTTAAAAAGTTTAGGCATGTTAGAAAACTAGCTGGTGACACTGAAATCAGGATGTCCTGGGGACTGAGTAAGTGCTCACGGGGTAAACCAGTGTCAGAGAATGGTTAGCGTGGCCCCTTGGGCATGGCCAGGGTCTTCCCAAAGGAGGCCCCGCTTCTGCTCCAGCATTTCCTTAGCCATGGCTGTTGTGCGCACGTCTGCTCGGGATGGCAGAGATGCAGACCTCGGCCGGGTGCATTTGTGAGTGGAACCTGCACCAGGGAGGGGACGGGTGCCCTGGCAGAGAAGCTGCCGACACCTTAGCCAGGCGCTAACCAGCTCTATCACTCACTGTGCGCGAAGCAAACCCACGAGTCACGCTGTCCTCTGGGTGAGCGGAGTGGAGCGGCCCGAGCTCGGCTGACAGGGAGGCTGTGTGCACTCCACTGCTGCCCGGTCAGCAGCCAGGCCCGGCCAACATGAGCACAAACGCCAGGGCGGCTTGATGAGGAGAAGAAAGTCATGTCACTGACAGACGTCACATTACAAGTTCTGCAAAATTAAAAAAACAAGGCCCACAAACACACACCTATTCCGCAGAATGGTTTAAAACGAGGTGATAACCAGGCAGCCCACAGCGCACACCCAGGGAATGTGGGCTGCTGCGCCCTGACCGTCTCTCCGGCACACAATAAAAGCCAGGCAGGGAAGCTGGACAGAAGCTAGGGGAGCCTCTCGTGCTGAGCAAGTTTCTTCACTTAAGCTTCAGTGTCCTATCTGTGAAAGCAGCCAAAGCACCCCCTCTCTGGGGTCTCAAGGACTGGAGATGATGGGGAGCAGTCTCACGTGTGGACAGCCTGGCTCGCGGAGGGGTGACATGCTGCCAGGGACGGGGAGGACGTGTGGAGGAGAGGCGTGGCTGTCGCTCTGTCCTTAGACTCTGAGCGTACTGCTCCTCATGGCCTGCGTTGCTCCTGGCTCCCACCTGACACTGTGAAGGGGTGAGCCACGTCCATGCCAGGGCTCAGAGCGTGGGCACTGGAGGCCAGGTGGGGCTCACCCTGCACATTGTGAGACACTGGGAACCCTCAAATTCTAACAACCAAAACTGTTTGCAGAACTGCCAGGCACCACAGCCAAGAGCCACCAGAGGGGTCTACACAAGTGGGTGCCACCGAATGGGTGGGGACCCCAGTGGGCACTGGCCAGGTCTCACTCTACTGAGTGTACAGCATGCATGTGTGCACAACACACACCTACAGGGAGCCATGGTGCTCCCTCAGCTGCCGGGGAGCCCCGTGGAGTCACAGGACAGTGCTGAGCCCAAGCTGCAGAGAGCATCACCGCAGGTGCCCCCTGCCCACCCCTCAGGGACCTGCCTGTCCCGCACAGGGGTGTCCCACCACTCTGTGCACTCAGAGGAGACTGGATGTCAAACACACCTGTCCTCACTCAGCTCTGACGGGATGCCAGGGCCCTGGCTTTGGCGGCTGTGGCCGGAGTGTGGTAACGAGCGCCCAAGCTCACAGTTCCGAGGCTCAGATGAGGGAGTGCACGCACTGGTCAGCCGTGGGTCCTAGGACCCACGAGACAGGACTCACCACGACCACAAGCAAGCATTCAGCCCTGCCCGGGGAAGGGCAAGGGAAGCTGTCTTATCTTCTCCACAGATGTTTTGGCATGACTCGTTCTGCCTTCCAGGCCTCACCTCGGAATCTCAGCGCGGTTTAGGGCTGGACTAAGAACACGGCGCGGGTGACCACGATGCATCTCTTCCTCACTGTCAAGGCTCATGGGGAAAGTCCCCTATCTCCTTCTTTCACAAGCTCCCGATGCCACAAGTGAATGTTTCAGTGTGTGCCACATGGTCCTTGGGGCGTCATGAACACTCGTCCCCCTGAGACTTCATGCTCTCCAAGCACCAGCATGCTATGGACCCCTGGGAATGGGCTTGGTTTGCTTCAGGCCTGGACCCCAGAGCTCATAGCAACACGTGACTCAAGATAGTGTGGATGCCAGACGTGCCCTTAAAGACCTGGATTCCCAGAGAGGAGCGGCAGTCCTGCTCTTCCGGCACAGCCAGGTCCTGGGTTCTAGCACTCCTCAGTCACCACCCTGCTCTATGTCTGAAAGGCCATTTCATCAAACACGCATTTAAGGGAAGCTGTGTTGGTGCGAGGCAGGAAACAAGTGGTGTGTGAGGTCTACCGTCAGCGGAGGCAGAGCCGTGGGGAGAAGGTGTGTGTGGCTTGCTGTGGTGGCTTCGGATGCAGAAATGCGGCCAGAAGGGCTGTGACTGTGCAGGACGAAGGTGACAGGACAGGTGTGGAGCCTAAACAGAGCAAGGGGACAGGCTATGCGCATGTGCCCTGCATGCAGGCTGGTAAGCACAGAAAGGGCACAGCTCCAGCCACGGGGGAGCCGAGCCTGGCGGGTCAAGTCTTCGCATTTTCTTAATTTTATGTGAAATCTAATTTCTAAATATGGGCTCGAACAGTTTCAAACTTCAGGGGCTAAAAAGAAACACGTCTGTAGGCAATGCCAGGCTGCCTTGTAACTCTATCTGCAAACACCCTGTCTCGCGTGAAGACAGAGGCGAGGACTCTGGGGGACTCAGCCTCCCAGAAAGACCACAGCGAGGAGGGACAGGGGCTCCTTCTAGAGCTGGTGCACTAGCAAGGCCCACCCTGACTCGACAGGCTGTGAATCAGGGGCAGAGAGGACTGAAAACTCGCCAGCCCCTACAGACGTGCAAACACAGCTCTTCCACCCTAGGCCAGGAAGGCACAGCTGTATTTCATGATACTACATCCCTGAGAAGCTCTTAATTATCACTGATTTTATCCATTCTTACCCGTTTAGTGATAGAACATTTTCTACCCAATTAGACAAAGCGCTATTGCCAAACTAATATTCCCTGCACAGAAATTCAGAAATTCTTACAACAGGTAAGCCAAGATATCTAAGATTTGAGCCAATATGACATCACAAGTGAACTCCCAGGCGCCTCCCAGAGGCTTCGTGGGAGCCTGGTGGTCTCCGCAGTTCTCGGCGCCCCAAGCCTCACTGGCTGAGAGACCCTGGTGCATGAGTGCTGCTGGCTGCGTCTAGTTCATTTTGTCCACTTTTCCCATTAAGATTGTAATAAATAATTACTAACCCACAGCCCTGTTTTGCTGACAAATTCAGCAAAGCAGTGTCACTGAGAGACAGGCACAAGGTTAAAAAAAAAGCCAGGTGGTGAAGAGTGGGGCAGAGATGGGCAAAGGTCAATGGTGACACGTACCCCAGGTCGAGGAAATGACCTACTCTAAGCTCCCCGGTTATAGCCTGAGTGACGAGAACACACGTTCCCAAGACGTGTGGGTTCCTCTCAGTGATATGAGAGGCTCATGTGAATGCTGAAAACCGGAGGAAAATCATTGATTCTCACTTACCATTAGATACTGTCAGCAAACTCTACTTCTGATAATACTGACATAAAAGATAGTAAAACTCATAAATCAATGGCCTGTCTGTGTCCAGGACTTGCCCACTCACAGTGGCTAGCTGCAGGACCAGACAGTCTGCTGAATCTCCCTTCAGCTACACAGGGCCACATGGCTGACCCGTCCAGGACCAGGAGCCGACACGGCGGCGCCCTCAGTCGGAACAGAGAGAACAGGGTTCCTGATTTTTGCGTCAGATTTCTCTAAGTTTCCAACTTCCTCATTGCTACAGAACTGAAATGGGCCTGGTACTGAAGTCTACGGTGAGTCAGTTTCCCTCCTGGTTAGGCCGGGGGGCGGGGGTTGGCACAGTCGCCTGGGGAAAGCCTCGGAGGCCGGAGGTGGCTCGGCCCGCATGTCTGCCAGACGGAAGCCAGCAGCATTGCACATCACCATGAGGGGAGGCAGCCAAGGATTTGATGGTTTCGTCTTTTGTCTGAGGTCATCTGTTCTGCTAATGGGGTACCCTAGACTACTGTCACTTACCAGAGGATACTGATCCGGAATAGGAGTGTTCCTTGAATTTTTCAAATAAACTTAATTTCTAAATAAACTTTCAGTAAACCTCTTCAATTTTAAGAAAGTAAAATCTCAAAGTCTAATTCAAAGTCTGCAGGGCTCAAAAGGTGGAGGGGCCTTGGGGCTCAATGAGGTTCCAGGGCAGAGGGGTGACGGGCCGCAGCTCTGCCACTTCCTGGCGGTGCACCCTTCTTGCCTGCCACCGGGCAGATACTGCAGGACCCCATGAGCCCGCGAGTCTCCCGGTGGGGACATTCGCTGTGTGCCTCTGGCGCTGGAAACTGTCCACTGAGGCTATGAAGATGTGGACAGAGATGCCCACACCTGGATGAAAAGCTCTGCAATGGCCCTGGCTTCTAGTTCCTCCTGGGCAGGTAGGTGGAGACGGCATGGGGCACCAACCCCTGCGGGTATGCCGCACCCACCCTGCTGCCTCTCCCATTGCCTCCAGCAAAGCCTTGCTGTCAACTCTTCCTCCCTCCTCACCTGCTCTTCTGTTCACACACACACACACACACACACACACACAATGTGCATGCACGCGCATGCTCACACATGCAAGCACCTCTGGTTCACTTCCTTCCTCTGCACAGAAGACCCAGGGAAGTCTGATGGGCCCTTCTGGTAGCTCTGGGCTCCAGGACCAGGTGCCACCACAGAAACACACATTACAATTCTTCCTGAAAGTGCTGCTTTAGATCCCTGAGAGGGTCTGTAAGCTCTATACTTCCAGCAAGAAAAAGTTTCAGTGACAGCAAAAACTAAGCCAACAAAACATGCTGCCCAAGCAGGGGCAGACTTTCTAAAGGAGAAAACCAAAGACAGCATCAAATCACATCTTAAAATTCTAAGAGCCTTATAGTTTCTTCCAAAAGTTCAGCTGAGCTCAAAGGTATGCCTTAGTCTGGTAGCTATTTCTTTTCCTCACCCTAAATAAATGCTCCTTGAAGAATCTGGGCTCAAAAATGACTCAGCTTTGTCTTAACAACCGGCAGGGAGATCTAATTCTCCCTGAGTGTCAGCTTCACAGCACCATGGACCAGCACATAGGAGAGCGGCCGTCCTGGGCATTTGACGTCTCAGTCGCTTCCCTCTGCGCACAGCACCCACGAGCGCACGTAGTGCCCACTGTGAGGACAAGGCCCCTGCCTTGGAGTGTGGCAGAGCCTGCCGGGCCCCTGGCAGCTGCTGCAGGCCTGCAGGTGGGGACGGGGATGGGGACGGGGAGGGGTGCTGACCTGCACGGGCTCGGGGGGCAGCTGGACCACATGCTGCATGCGCTCGCTGTGGTGGTGCCGCGACTCCTCCTCGTAGATCACGTCCCTCTCATGCTGGGGGAGGTTCAGGAAGCGGCGGATGGTGCAGAGGTTCTCCCACAGTGTGCGGTTCTCCGGGCTCGGGTTCTCCTTCCAGCGGAGCAGCTCACAGAGCCAGCCCTGGGGAGAGGGGCACTGGTTAGCCACGGAGGGCACAGCGGCCCTGGCCTGGACTCAGATGACTGCGCCAGAGCGTCCTCTCGGGCTTGGGACTTACCACCCTTCCTACAGAGCGCATTCTCCATGGGTTTCTTATGCAACGCCTCTGAGCGCCTCGTGTGAGATTACAGTTCCCTGATCACCAGAAGTGAGTGGCAGTGGTCAGCTACTATTCTTAGAAGCCGCCCAGCTGGCTAGAATCCCATTTAAGATAAGACTGATCATGAGCCAATGGATATTGTAAGATGACAAACTCTAAAGAAGAACAGCACTGGCTTTCTCTGGGGAGAAAATACCTTGCAGTTCTGAGTAACCACACATAACAGAGACAACAGCCCCAACAGGGGATGGCGAAGGTGCCCTTGCTCCATCTCCAAGGGCACGGGCTCTCTGCCCTCATCACCAACCTGCCTGTCATGGCCACACCTGCAGGAAGGCAGTGGTGGGCAACTCACACCTGCACAGGTCCGCCTCCCAACTCTGGCATCCGGATGTCCTCGCTCCTGCAACTGCAGGAGAAAGAAAATGCAATGCAAATAATGACGGATGATATGGAAATAATACAGAGGATGCTGTCAACATCGCTTCCTGACTCATGTCAAAATATTGTACCCAGACGCTTTCTAACCCATCATTTCCAAGCAACATCGCTAATTTTAAAAACAAGGACTGTCCCACATCACGCCTCTTTGCAAGAGCAAAAATTTCTCTAAAAAGGTACCTAAACACAAACTGACTTGGTGAAAAATGAATCTCAAATCTCAACCAGTCCTGTATCATCACTCATGAGCCAACACAAGTCCCTGACACGCATCGTAAAAGCCCCATATAATATCCTAAGCCGTTGTTTGTCTAACTCTCCACTGTGTCTTCTGCCTTTACCCAAAAAAAGGCAAGATTTGATTATCTCCGCTGCATCGGCCAAGACAGCAACACCAGCTGTTCTCATTGTGCAGCCTCCTCCTCACGGCCTCCATGTTAATAACCTGATCATTCCATTTTCCCCTTCAACTGCCGGCTGCAGCACCGCGCCGAGACAAAAACCCAGGCCCATCTGCAGCAGCTGTAGGCACTGAACTGTGAAGCCACCGGGGATTTATAAACTAATCTGTAACACAACACTGCCTTGTTTTTACAAGTGAGAGGCCACATTTGCGCAGACCTGATCTTTTCTTGCAATAAACTGGGAGCTTGGGAGAGTTGGAGGGTGAGGAAGATGAAAACAAGACACCTTATCATTTGTGGGGAAATGCCTTTCTTGGAGTTTTCATAGATTTTTTTTTTTAGTCAATTAGAGGGAAGTAACGGTTAATTTTCAAGGTGCCATGTGTATGAGAAATGAAGATAAATTTTTTTTGCCCGACCAGAAAATAAATTTTATTAGAAAAAAATCTCCTGATCCCAAAGTGTTTCCTCAAGGGCTTTTTTCATACAAAGAAAAGAATTCTTGAAATGGAAAATAAACCATCTGTGGAAAAATAAGCTCCTATTTCTCCATCTTTTCACAGATCTGAATAAGTCTCCAACTGAACTCTCTCAAATGTTTCAGACAGGTATGTTTAACATCTCCCGGGGGAGGTGGGAGCATGGGGACCCATCGCTGAACGGAAAATAGAAACAAAACCCTGCATCTGTTAGACGCCAGACCCGCAGGCAGACGGCACCTGCTGCTTCGCTCTGGGCATGAAGGGGACAGGTGACATCTGAGCACACCTCCACCTCGACACTGGGAATGTCTTGTGCGGCGTCCACAGCCCCACTTGGCTTATCAGTTCTGCTGTCATGCGTGTCACAGCGGTCACGCAGGACAGTGTCTGGGCCTGCAAACGGATGGCGGGATCTGTGTTGGTCTTGGAGGAGCACGGGGCTCCATTTGCCCACTGACAAGCAAGGGCCTGACCTTGAAGCTATTAGGGAGCGGATTAGACACAAGTGTGATCATGTGTGCAGGCAGACGCAAACCAAATTAATTTCTGGCAGGGGAAGTGGCCCGCGAGCCCCTGTTCTCAGGCACCAGAGAACTCCCTCAAATCCCTGATGGAGCCGAGCTAATGGCATGTTGAAGGGACCCCGGTTCGGAAGGTGAAGCACATTCATGGTATTTAGAGGGTTATTAATCTAGTTTCCCCACAAAGTGTGTGCTTGGCTGATCAGATTAAGGGATGGAGCCTTCAACGGCGCCCTCACCACAGCAGGCCCCTAGAAATCTGCGCTACTTCCCAGCCTTGGACATATTGCACCATGTGTACCCAGCTGCTTCAATAATTAGCTTATGAATGTATCAGCTGGCTCTGTGATTTTTATAAATAATAACTAACCTACGGAGCAGAAAGACTGTGAGGGCCTTACAGTAGCATCACACTGAAGGGGCTCGTCACTCCAGCCTGCTCCCCTCCCAGGAGCTCCTGTTCCCACTAGTGGAGCCCCTGGGCCGCCATTTACAAATATGTATTCCTATCTGAAATTATAGTGCAGTTTTTCTGGTTTTCTCCACAGCAGCCATGATCTGCTTTCTCCTGACTGACTCCCCTGCACCCCGTCCCTGTACGCCTCTCTTCAGGAAATCCACCCTCCCGTGCACGCCCCGTCTCGCCGCCATCTTGTGCTCCAGCCATCCTTTCTTGACATTCTCCCCGTCATGGGTACTACTTTCTGCTTGCAAGACAGGGTCTCCGGTCAGCTCCAGAGGCCAATGAATGTGTGGGAAGGTTTGCATGTGTACACTTGTGGCTGCAAGCAAACCCACTGCAGAAGAGAGAAAGGGTCCCCTCCTTGGAATTCTTTTCATTTATATAATTTTTGCATGCCATCCAAGAAAGTTTTGCAGTATCAGGCAAAAAAAAGTGTAAATGTCAAATAAAACAGTGACAGATGACAGTATTCTCTATTGAATAGCACTGTTTCTGTCGTGCATGTTCAATGGGAACTCATGAATTATTAATAAACAAATCTCCTTTTTCTGTTAAAAATCTCAAATAGGGTTTTTGTTGTTGTTCCCTCTGTGTTATGTGGAGCGTTCCAGAATTGTTTTCATTTTAGAAATGCTGATCCAGAAGTTTACCTGAGTCCCAGCCTTGGCCCACTCTGAGTGGACACCATGGGTGATGGACTCTCTACGACTGGGAGTGTTGACCAGAGACTGGCTGAGCCTTCCTAAGTCAGTGTGGCCTTCATGACCTGGTGAAACTGGGAGTGAGCTACAAGTGCTCAAGTACGACTAGGAGGTGCTGAGGCCACCAAACGCGCAGCCTGGGGGCTGGCTGCTAAGTCCCTTCTCCAGCAGGGGTCACTTGGGTGGCCTTTGGGTGGGCAGCTCCCTCCAGGGGCTCCTGAGTACTTCACTGTTAGACGAGGAGCTTGCAAAAGTTGGTCTGTAGCTCTCAGGTTCCACTCTCCAGGGTCTGCTCCTTGCCAACCGCCACAAGCAGCGGACAGTGGGCGGGCAGCAGGGCTGAACGTGCTAAGCAGAGTCCATGGTGACACAAGACCCATATCACAAGAGAGGGCACGTGGACACCCTGGATAGACACTTTGATGCCATGCACTGCCAGGCACACAGTATCACACTGGGGATGGGCACGGCCACCACAGAACATCAGACAAAGCTGACCTCCGAAGTGTGCAACGCCAACATCGATCTGCCTGCCTCAGGAGTGCAAGGCCACAAAGAGCAAACCTAGCGCGCTGCAGACTGACGGAGGGGCTCACAGCCACATGCAATCTGCTGGGGTGGGGTCCCGGCACAGAAAACGAAGCCAGCAGAGAGGGGAGGATCAGACTGGGGCTTTAGCTGACGGCCTGGAACCTTACTACTGTCCTAACTGTACCACAGTGACGTGTGGAGTTCACACTGGGGGAAAAGGGGTGAGCGGCACAGTACCGCACAATTACCGCTTCTGTATCCTTCTGCCTTATCTCTGTGAGTCTAAAATTAGTTTAGATGCAAAGTTTTGAAAACTCAAGAGTCCCTAAAATTTACACGGAAAATACATGTGCAGCCTAACTGTGGTGACGCCGAGGAATTCACGATTAAAATGTCTTCCCGCCTTTCAGTCTCAACCCGAGAGAGAACCTAGGGCTGGAGACCACTCTCTTCGATCACTGACCACTTGTTGCACATGCGAATAACAGTCATTAACATCTCACCTGAGCCTCATCAGCTCCGTAAGCCACTGTTTTCCCCTCCGCAGACAGAACAGCCCTGGCCACTCTTTCCAGCCACACAGCTGAAGTGACCCTAGCAGTCAAAGCATCATCTGCTTCCCACCCTGTGTTCGTGAAGGACCACAGGGCAATCTGAACGTACACAGCAGCTTACGCTGCACGGATTCCAACTGCCAGAACAAATGTGCCACCAATCCCTTTTGGAAGAGGAAGGTGAGTCTTTGGTAATTTATCTCTTGGAATCTGACGTATCATTGCTGAGTTACAGAGGTTCACAATCAAGAGCACCAAGGAGACAATGATGAAACCCCTGCTTCTCTGCTTCTCCTTCCTGACTTCATTCTCCAGCACCTGGAATGTGCAGAACATTCCCACCCCTGCAGCCCGCCACACGCCTCGTGGGTGGGACTCCGAGCCTGTGGGCTGGGCTTCCAGGCCTGGCGACCTGACCTCACGCCTAGCTGGCCCCAACGCCTGCCATGCACCTGCTTCCACAAAGTGACAGGGGCTACTGTGTTCCACCCCAACAGTGCCTGCTCCTGCACGTCAGCATTTTCAGGGCAGACTATGGTTCCCTCTATGCAGAGGTGCTCTAGAGATGCACACTGGATTTAACCCACATTACTGGAGTGCATGGCAGCAGCTCTGAATTCACAGTGATGACGGAGAGGCACTGATTCCACACACAACACTGTCCAAGTCTCCTTCCAAGGTCTCCTTCTCTGCCTCTACTGCGTGAATATGGAAAGAAAAACGGACTTGCGCCCTTACCCTGAGATGTGGACTACCACCTGTCAGTGCCTCAGAAGGTGAATTCTGGGCTCCGAGCACCCCTCCTGTGTGCCATGCAGGGGGCTGGTGTGTTACACAGACAGCCCAACTGTCATCATCACCTCTTACCTCAGCATCACCACTGTGAATGGGACAGCTGAAACAAACCAGGAGAGACAGGCGGGTCTCACCAGGTAGCAAGAGGAGCTGGGAAACAGATGTCACCCCCCCATCGATGCAGAGACACAAGGATCATCACTCCCAGGACAGCAGGACCAACTTCAGGGGCTAAAACATGGTCTAGAAATGACGGGAGGGGGTCAGATGGTAAAGGACACCAGGCAAGGAAAGCACCTTATCCCGTAGGCCTAGGAGTCACTGGAAGGGTTTTAACTGATGTGACAGAGAACTTTCTCTTCCCACTTCCTATTGAACAATAAGTCCTAGGGGAGGACTATGACAGAGTAAGGAGCACCACTTATCCGAGCTGGCTATTCACCAGGACCCACAGTGGCCCGGTGGTAGTAAAGTACAGATTTGATAAGCCTCATCCCTAGCAGTTTTCCTTCTAGAGAGAAAGGACAACAATCACCAGCTACGTCAATCCTTTCAAAAGTCTATTCTCATTATTCAGCATTTTGTTTTCTCTCTCTCCCTCTCCCTCCTGTCTGTCTCTCTATCTCTCTCCATACCTATGTTTGTGGCTACTGTTCATGTGTCAGGTATTAAAGGTCTCCTGGACTGAAAATAAATAGGGATGGCCTTATCTACCTCACTAAACACTCACACACACTCACACACACACACACACAAGGTCTAAAATTCTCCACACTGCACACTAAAGGCTCGGTGTTCAAATGACCAAGGTCTTCTACAGAATGACAGCAGAGCTGCAGAGTCTGGCCTGTGTTAGACAGGAGGCTGGACTCTGGGCCTAAACCCTGTGCCTCCACAGTGCAGGAGCTGGGCCGGATGCTGCACAGCTGAAGTGCGGGGCTCCTGTCCATGGTACTGAAATGCTGCTGCTGCTGCTGCTGCTGCTGCTGCTGCTGCTGCTGCTGCTGCTGCTGCTGCTGCTGCTGCTGCTGCAAAATGACTTGTTTTCCCTAAGTCAGGCCACTGGTTAGGCCTCTAACTTCTCCCATCCCTCTCATCTTTTCCTCAAAAAGAGGGGAAAGGGGGCTGGGGATTTAGCTCAGCAGCGTAAGTGCCTGCCTTGCAAGCGCATGGTTGTGAGTTCCATCTCCAGTACCGATTAAAAAAAAAAAAAAAGAGGGGAAAGTCCCACCTATGAAAAATTCTCCAGTTTTATGATACTTCATAGTAAGTACCATCTAGTATTAAACACAAGCTTTAGTCTGCTCTGATCTCCAGGGCGAGAGGATAACTCCATCCCTGTGGGGTAGGCCTGTGCTCCTTGAAGGCAGCCCATTGCTCCAGGGCTGTGCTTCTCAGGATGTCCCCGACAGACAGCTGCAAAGAGGACCTGGGTGACCGGAGTTGGGCCACGCCCCCTGCCCCTCCAGGAACCTGAGGCGTGAACGTCAGCAAATGAACAGCTCTGCAGAATGACTCAGGCTTCTTGCAGCAGAAATGTAAAAGGCCATTTATCACCCACATCTTCAATACAGAAAATGTCAGCATATGTAACCATAGGAAATGTTTTCTCAGTGTCTTAAAAAGAAAATTTGTATTATTAACCACAGACAGTTCGTTTTCTCAAGGGAAGCACAGAAAGTCCCCAAACAAACTTTTGTAACTGTGAAAGGATTTCTCTTCAGCTGGTTGAGACTCTTCTGAAGTGTGAAATGAGCCAGATAGTATTCAGCTCTTGTATCTCAGTCACTGAAGTCTCTTTTCACGAATCCAATAAGTGTCTATTAAAACAAATAACCCCCCTAATGACTCGAGATAACCTAATCAAGAAAACCGAAGCAGAAAGAGGCTAACTAGCAGCAGACATGTCCAAGGCTTCAGCAAACCCTGGCCGGGACTCTGAGGCCAAGCCCAGGTCTGTGCAAGACCCAGCTAGCATCCAAGCCTAATTACACGCTGCCTGATGGGTGGCAGTAAGAGTGACCGGCTTCTTTTTTATTTTCCAAAATTGTATGTCACCCTGACAAGAGGACTATTTTGAGCTGTCTCTGAGCTCACTGATGCATGCTTCTCACACTTTTATGGATGTGTTCGCAAAGGCTGAGAAAAAGGGAGATTTTATTTCACAACAACTCTTGACCCCTGCTACAGAGGCACAAGGCAGAGGATCACATTCAGTGTTGCTGTCCCCCTTACCCTGATATATGAGGTACTAGGAAGAGAATTCGTCACATAAATATGCCCCTGTGCACATGCGGCACACAGGAATCTGAAGCAGCATTCAGAGCTGTCAAAAGAACGACAGTCTTTACTTCTCCCGAATACTAGAAATAACACATAAACAGCAAAGTGCTATGACAAGGAGGCAGAGGAAGAGGAAGATGAGGAGGAGGAGGAAATGGGGAGAAGAAAGAGGTGGAAAGAAAGAAAAAGCAACAAAAGATTGTAGTGGCATTCTTCAAAGACAGGAAAAAAATCCTAAAATTCATATGGAACCACCAAACTCCAAGAAGAAAAATGAAAAATAAACAGCAACAAAAATCAAGTAGCCAAAGCAATACTGATGAAAACAAATCACACTTCCTGATTTAAAATTACATTACAAAGCTAGAGTAATTAAAATAGTATGGTACTGCATTAAAGCAAAGAAACTAATGAAATAGAGCCCAGAATACATCCAAGCATAAATGGTCAAGCAATTCTCAACCAGAGCATCAAGAAGACACAGAGAGAAAACACAGTCCCTTCGATAAACGGTGCTGGAAGCTGAATTTTCATATGCAAAAGAAGGAAACTGGACCCTTATCTTACAATCTTTTACCATACAAAAATATCAAGTTGAAATGTATAAAATACCTAAATATGCATCCAGAAGCTATACAGTCCCTAGGAGAGAGCATGGGGAAAGTTCTTTCACAGTAACCTTGACAAGGATTTTTGTTTCTAACACAGGGTCAGTATGCAGCCCAGGTTGGCCTCCAACTTATGGTGACCCTCCTGCCTCAGCCTCCATCCATGGACTGTGCAGGGGAAACCCCTGGAGGCTGCCTTCATCCCTCTGGATGGCCACCTCGAGGCCCCAGGTGGCACAGCAGGTGGGTAGGGACTGGCCAAGTAGCCCTTCAGAATGGCAGTGAGAGAGACAGGGAGACGGCAGAAGCACCGAGGGATGAGGTGCTCCTGTGGGCCCACAGCATACTGGCCACGACTGGCCACACCATGTCCTGTACACACAGGCCCATGACACCCGAGGGCCCATCACTGGCTACCTGTCACCTATCCCAATTCTGGGAGCGCGGCATCTGCAGAAAGAACAGAATGAAATACGAGTCCATGAAATACGAGTCCAAACTGATCCTCTATCAAGGCGAAGGAGCAGCGCTCAGTGAGCCGTGCACGCCTCTCAGTTTGCTCCCGCTGACTTTCTTCGCCCTGGCCTGGGCACAGCGCCTCACCCGCAAGTTCCTCCCCTCATCTGCCTCTCCTCCTGCAAAGCTACCTCCACAGCACAGGGCTTGGCATTATTTTAATAGGTGATTACAGCAACTCACACCCACAGGACAGAGGCTGGATGGCAGGCCAGGCTCCCTTCTAGAAGGACTTTCTGGCGGGAGGGAGGGGAGGGTGCTGTGTGCATGAGGTCGGGGCTCACAGGAACTCCTCGTTAAAGGCCTCACTCATTTGACAGAAAAGTCTCCGAGAGGCATTCACTCCTCCATCACTCCAAGGGAAAATGAGCGGGAGGGGAAAAAGCCTTTGTTCTGAGGCGAGGTCCCATACTGCAGACCCGCCAGGACACGCACCAGCTACCTGCGTGAGGTGCCAAGGCACATGCTGGACTTCGCCGCGAGGTGTGTTCCCCTCCCTAGGCGTGCACACTGGTGCTCAGACATGGAAGCACGCATTGCTCACCGACTGCCTTCCAAACTATCAGTCAGGTTTAGCCCATCTTCATGGCAGCATCATTTCTGAAAACCATACACCTGTCTTGCTTGTCTACTCAGCTCTCCACAGTGAAGTTCCCTGCTGACCAGGCAGGATGAGGCCACCGAGCCAGTGAGAAAAGACAGCTTCCCAGGGTTCCATCCCCATGGCGCTTAGACCTCCCCTTCAGCATTCTGGTTCCCAGAATGACATTTCCACACAGAGTCTAAAGAATCCCAGCTACTGACTTCTTTGGGAGGCATCAAAAAACAAGCTTCTGCCAACTGGCAGACGAGGCTTCAATCAGCCACCTGAACTGTGTGGGGAGCTGTGCCATCGCTAACTCCAGGGCCCCTGTGCCAAGTCCACGGGATGATCACAGACACTGGGGATCACGTTCTCAGACTGGTCCTCCATGTTCCTTGAAAGATGCTCACAAAAACAGCACAAGGCGAAATTGATGTTTACATTGAGCCACGGCACAGGGACAGGTTTGCAAAACCAATTGTGCAGCTCTTATACTCGCTGCACATTTGCCACACATGTCCTTTATTACGCAGTGGAAAACCATTAAATGCACAGTAGTTTTGCCAAGTGGCATTATGCATTTAACAGCTTTATTCATTTAACAGCTCCAACTCTCATTATATCTGGCCATGTGGTACATGGGATTTTATGCATTTAACAGTTTAAGAAGGCTCCACGGTATTTTCTTTTCATGTGTTTCATGCTAGGGTTGGACATCATATCTTAGCAAGCTGTGTTTCACTGATTTCATTGATGGAGAGAGTCAGACTCATCTGGGAAAGTGACTACACTGAAATTGAGAAGGGAAACATCCCAACCCTCTTCAAAATTTCCTGACACCCTGCTTTCTCGTTACCAACATCTGAAAACACCTGAAGTCAGTCTGCTACGCATCTGCAGGTTAAAAAAGCCTGGGCCACAGCCCTCCCATCCACCCCAACACACTCTTGCCATTTTTTTAAAAGCTCGCTTTTCAGTGAAAACCTTCTGCCTAACAGCAACGCAGTGCTGAGCAGCACTTTCTATGCAGGCCCCTGAGGACCTGGTGGGGCGACCAGCCACTTCCATCTCTGCACAAGGATGTGAGGACACCTGTCACGCAAGGTCACAGAGGAAATCAAGTCCAAGATCTAGTGCCTCTCAGTTACATTTTAACCAACTTTCGTGTTCTGCAGCGTGCACTGATGGTTTATCCTAGGGGCAGACAGACCTCCTGCTCACAGGTGTCCACGACCAGCCAGCAAAGGTCCTTTTAAACAAGCCGAAGCAGAGAGCAGGTCCCCTCAACTGTAGCTGTTTACAGAAATAAGAACCGAAGCATCTGTCTGCGCCTCTCCCTCGAGCTTCCCACTCACCATCCCGACAATCGGAACGTTTTACTAGATGAGCTTCCGTGCTTTCCCGTTACAAGATTTTAGCACTGACTTTGGATCCCTCATGTGTGTGTCCCACTGGAAAAACTAACTGTCCCCTGAACAGAAAAGAAACCCCTGACGGCAGGCCCAGGGCCCCAGGAGTGGGCGCAGGGTTATCACAGTGGGACCGCAAAAGCACAGAGAAGCCCTGACCCTGCTGAGCCACAAGTCAATCAAGGCAATTGCAGGGCAGGGAAAGGGAAAACAAAGCACCAGGAAGGCCGTGGCAGTGCTCAGACTCGGGGCTGGAATTACTCAAGGTTGAGTCTTTGTAAAAATAAAATTCTTCAAAAGAAAAACCCAGGCCGTGGCTTAGTCTCGCTGTTGAGCTGGAGCACCAGCAGAGGCCCAGGACGGGCCCTAACAGGGTCCCGGGGGATGGCCCTTGTTATCATTATTAAGGAACAGATGTATTTTTATTGGTGGGAGGAGGAGGCAGAGGGTCTCGCGCCGGCCCTCGACTTTGCGCCCTTAAAAACTACTCACCTGACTTTTATTTGCAGCCACTTTGGCAAAAAGGGCTTGGGACACCTTGGCCCTTTTCATCTCCTGCTGGATCTCGTCATAAATGGCAGCTGTGATGTTGACGTTGGCACCGTCCACCTTAATGGGGAGGTCTGCTGTCGGTGTTGAGGTTTTGGCCTACCAAGAGACCATGAAAACAACAATTTAAAAAGTGCTGCATTCAGCCCAGCCATCTGTGCAGAAATTGTCAAAGGACTTCAGTCAGCTGATGCCAAGCCACATTCGCTACAGAGGGACACTTCCTGTCCATTATTCTAATCAGGTTAATTGTGATTGGAAATAATTGCAGTGGGCTCCTGCAGGACGCACGGAGCTCTGGTGACCCAGTCCTCTCCCTCATGGCACGCTGTGTGGCTCCCGGGGGTGGGACGGGGGCCCTGGTCACCATGCTACACGCAGTCAGCTAGGTGCAAAGCCTGCATGCAGAATGCACACATCTTTCTGTGGCACACCTTGGCAGGAAGACCCAATTCTCCTAGAAAAAAATAAGTAAATGGGTAGAGGTCTCTAAATAATAAATGATTACTCGATTTAATGCAATCCCCAGAGTTCTCATGCTTTATTGAAGCTTTACGTGTATCATTTGAATATGCGTGGCCCATCGTTACCATCATTATGCTACCCTGACAGTCACCTAATTTCACCTAGGAAATCAGTGGAAATGAAACAAAATTTCATTTCATGAAAACTCGGCTTCAGAATGTTAGTGATGTCCTGTTTTCATTTCCTTAAACTCATATTGCAATTTTATGTATTCTGAGGCGTGTGTTTTAATTGAATGATTTTCCCATCAGCTTGAGAGACAAATGAAGGACAACACAGCAGGTGGCAAGGAAAACCCTAAACGTCTCAATCCACTTGGATCCCGAAGACTGTCGGGGCTCGCTAGGTCCTGGCCTTGCTGGTGCCCGAGGATGGGCTGAGAGGCTCTCAGAGGCCCTACAGCAGCAGGCCTGACCCCTGGGACGTGCGCACTGCTGTGGAGTGGGCCCCACTCATGCAAGGACCCCGTGCTGAGGACACCGTGTGGCCGCACAGCAGGCAGGGGTGGAGGACGGCAGGACCAGGTCTTTGAGGGTTGAGGCTGCAGTGGCCACTCCCTCGACAGCCAAGTTGTGGTGAGTGCCACCAAAGGGACTCTTTCCTGGGCCAGGACTCTAGAAAGAGCTTTAACTTTTATCTCAATTCTTATAAGCGTCCAGCAAGTGAGGAATGGTCATGGTTCTCCCACAGAGGGACCAAGGGTCAAAGAGGATGCTTAGCTTGCGGTGGGGAGCGGAGGCGCCATGGCCGGGACCCAGGTCCCCTGTGCAGCCTGCTCAACAGGCCTCCAGCTCAGCAGGCTGTGGGGTCCATAAAGTCCTCTTGCCTTCCACCTCCCTGCCACAACCCATCCACACTAATGTCTTCACACAACTCCTTTTCCTTCCCCAAAAGTCTAACCTGCCTTGCGTTCCCCTCAATGCCCATGTTTTCACATGGATTCCTGCCTTTCTCAGGGTTTCCACAAGCACCTCCAGCTTTCTCCTCTTCCCCAACTGGCCTGAGGTCTCTGGACTCAGAGGGCAAAGCCAAAGCCCTCAGGAACTACACTGTGGGGTCAGACGTACAGGTGAGGACAACTGGACTTAAAGTCTAGCCCTGCCACTCAGTCCTGTGGCCTTTGGGAGTTAATGCCTACAGATACACCTGTTTTCTTATTGGTAAAATGGGGAAAGCATCATGAAACAGCGAGGATTGAATTCAAACAAAGGATACCTGACTCTATGAGTGTTTGGTCATCGCTGTGGTCCTCAAGCGGTCGCTACATTACTGCAAAGCGCACTGAGAAATATTGGTGAAGCCCAGAGCTGTGAGAAGGGCCTCTGAAGGCCAAACTTCCCAGGAGTCCTCCAGGCTGCCAGAAACCCATGGTGCAGTGCGGCGGGGTCTGGGGTCGCCTGGCTCACGGGGACCCTTCCTGCACGTCTGAGAGAATTTTAAGTCAGCAGGTGCTTGTGAGATGGTTTCAAAGACCTTGATGAACCCTTCCCTGCTGGTAAGTATTAGACCAGTAGGAAGCTGCAAAGAAATCGCACTGTCCCCGCTGTACTCTCATAAACGTGCTTCAGTGTCTCACATGTATTTTCGGAAATCTCAAAACTGTTAGATGATCAATTTCCATTAAAAATGGGGTTCAGGGGCTGCGGATTTAGCTCAGTGGCACAAGCACCTGTCTGGCAAGTGCGAGGTCATGCGTTCAATCTCTAGTACCAAAAAAATAAAAAAATAAAAATAAAAATAAAAATAAAAATAAAAATAAAAATGGGATTCTGTTGAGAAAAAGCAAACTACTGCCCAGCTGTGTAGCCTTATAAGTGGGTCGGGGTCCTGGAAAGAGGTTTGGGGGAGTCAGGGCTAGGAAAGCGCTACAAAAGGGCTGCTTCTGAACAAGCACAAGGGCCCTTCTGGGAAGGGCAGGAAGAGGCTCTCAATAAGGGTTTCGTGGACTTTGAAAGTGGCAAAAATCCAGGTGAATTTCACAGAAGTATCAGTGCACAACCTGCCCATCTTAACAGTTCAATGTTAAGCTCCAACACTTAAAAAACAAGTAAAATGGGTTGGCTATACTTGTCCAAAGCAGTCAGTCAAGAGACTTATTTTTGGTTTAACAGTAACTAAAGCTCAAAATTTACTAAAGACTAAAGTGTAAGTCACACAACTTGGCAGTGCACAACAGAAAGTGATCTTCAATTAAAAATCTATTGCAGGGTGCAAAAATATAAAAAAGAGTCAAGATGTGTGAGAAAAATTGATGCTTTAAAAAGCTCAAATATTCCTACTAGAATAAAATTCTTGTTCTATGTTTAATCGGCTCCTTGGAATTTATCAGAAAATAAACTCGAAAGCAAAACTACAGTACCTGAGCATAACCACCTCTGGTTTGGAGGCACCCAGCCTTGAGTTCTACACAGACTCACACATGCTAAACACCATTTGGGGCACGATCCCTCAGAGCCCGTCACCCGCCCTATCAACAGGGAGTGAGGAGAAGCCAACGGAGTGGGAGAAGTTCAGGAAGATGGGGAGCGAGCCACAGCTTGTGGGCTGGGTCTGAACCGGAAAGGACCCTGCTGCCCCAAGCCCTCCACCTTCCCGTGGGTGCTGCCTGCAGCTGTATGAGGCCCAGAGCATGTCCTCACTGGAGTAGAGTGGGGTGAAGCCAGCCAAGCCTAGGAGGGCACCCCCTGGGGAAGAACGACGACTGTGGTCCCACTTCCAACTCTCACTGTCGGGGTTGTCGGGTGGCGGGCTCATCACCGGATCTGGCCAATGCATGTGCACCCTGGCGTCATGCACAGGGCTTCCCCATCTTGTTTGTGGATCACTGTCCCCTGCTTGTTCCCAGATAAACACCTAATCAAGGGACAGCAGTGAGCTTCCGGTATAACTCAGCTCCCACTCGAATGCTGCCCCCCTTCTTCTGGACATCCTGTTACCACACTCCACTCTCCCTACCCCCCTCTTGCTTCCTGAGGGCCAGCAGGGCCTAACCGATGGACGGGCACCCCTGGGGCCAGAGGTCAGTCCTTCTACCCGTCTGTTTGCAGGTTAGGGAATCCTTGAATGGTGGTGTCTCATGCTTTGCATCATGAAGCATGTGGTGTCTGGGTGCAGAGGGCTGGCCCGGGCGGGCTCACCTGTGGGGTGCGGGAGGCGCTAGGGCTGCTGGAGGCTGAGGACACCATGCTCACATTGGGGTTCATGCTGCGCTCTCGCTCGTCCTGGTAGATTCGGTCCCGTTCCACCTCGGGCAGGTTGAGGAAGTTCTGCATGGCCCGCAGGTTCACGAGCAGGGACTGCGAGGCTGTCCGGGGGTCCTCTTCTTTGCGTAGGATCTCCGACAGCAGCCCCTGGTGGGGGAGGCAGAAATGAGAGGGGTCAGCCTTGCAGGGCCTCTGGGTGTTGTCTGGAACCCCTCAAAAACCTCAGGCTCACCCCCTCAGGCCCTCAGGCAGAAGAGTCTAAGGGTGTGTCTACACTGGGGATGGGCTGGGTTTGGGGACCGCTGAATCCGACACTTCATCACCCCCCGGTAATCATCGGTGTGCAGAGGCCCACCAGCAAGGTAGGCGCTGGAGAAGAATCTCCAAGCTGCAATTACCACCAGGTGCCTCCTACAAGTATTTCAGGAACTGTTAGAACTCTCTGCTTGAAACTGGGAACACTTGGCAGTCCTGCTCAGCCTTACAAATCTGCCAAGTTTGGTAAATTTAGTTCCGACATTTAAACAGTATGGGAGATTTACATCGATTTAAAAAAAAGTTTGGCTGAATTTCTGTGTGACCGGCCACTGGTTTCAATAAAGACATTTCTCATGGCAGGAAAAGAAAAAAGATGAGGCCAAAGGCTGCACCTGGCATTGCACTGTGGGACGTCCTGACACTACGTACTGCAGCATCTGTGCCTCGGCGCCGGGCACCCCTGCCTCTAGCTGAGGTGCCACAGGGCAGCCCCACCCCACCACCGGGCAGGGAGGACATGGCTGGCAGCCCGAGGAGCTGGGGCTCAGCTCCTGGTTGGATGCGTGACTCGTCCAAACAGCAGGCCTCAGACAGGAAATGAGTGTTTTCGTGAGCTCTAATGACAGAGAACGCACAAAGAAAAGTAAAATGGTGCCAAGATTAAGTGGCAGAGGCTCCAGAAAAGAGCAGGAGCCCAAAGTGGGGAAGAGCAGTGTGACGGGCAGAGCCGGATCCACCTCCACCCCACACGCGCTGGGTTCTCACACAGGTGTGACCCGCACCCAGCCTGCATCGGGTGCGGGGCAGGAGGGGGCTGGGGTAAGGACCAGCCCGGGGAGCCGAAATGCCTGAATCTTAGGATGGCGGGGCGTCAAAGGCGTTTCTGCCGAGGTACACGAAGCAAAGGCAAAGCAGCGACGTCTGATTCTGACACTTGGCTCCCAGCGAAAGGCCATCACATGCCTGGGCGGCAGGCAAGCTCCGGCTGGCCAGAGACCTGCAGCCTAGGATGGTAGGGACCTTTAAAGGGCACGAGGTCTTAGAGTACTGATGAGGCAAACCACCCACAGGGGCATATGGCACACAGCGTGCAGCACCCGAGGAAACAGTCAGTGCTTGGACACCGCAGCCCAGGACCTCACCGTGAGGACCACGGGTAGGCAGCCGCCATCGGAGAGCGCTGCAGCTGGGGCACGAGGCTGCCCTGACTAGGGGACTCCTAAGGAACGCTGGGTAAAAGGGGGTGTAAAGCCAGGGCTAGACAGCAGTGCGCGCGTGCACGGGCGCACACGCACTTCACACAGGGAGGTCCGAATGGGAATAAGAACAAAATATGCCATCAATGAAAAGAGCCTAAGGCTAACGTGTGTGCACACGTGTATGTGTGTGTGTCCATATGTGCCCAAGGAAAGAGCACGGCAGGGTGTGTGTGTGTAGGTGCCCACAGGTGAAATTCGTCTCAGAAAAATTCAGATTTCTTATCAAGCCTTTAGAAGCAACAAGTGAGACATCTGTCTTCCAGAAAGTATTAGGTAATCCATATATTGATTCTTTTCTAAAATTACAAATCAGTTCCGTTTTAAGATACCCTACTTTCCACTTGCACTGAGCAACCTGAAATTCTCATAACGGATTTGTTCTAAAGATGAAAAAAAAAACCCTACAGGTGGAGAATAAAGCAGGCAGTGGATTTTACATCCTTAGCAATTTCCACTATCAGCGAAATGCTGAGACTGACATTTTCCAAGCCTTAATGATGAGCCATGCATCAAAAGAATAAAACGGTCTTAAAATATTTCCAAACATTACAACTTGAAGTTTTAGGAACAACAGGAAAATATATTCTGATAGCTATTATGAGTGTCACTCTAGATATCTCAAAAGCAAAGATGAAATGATTCCTCCCCCATGAAACTACTTTCATAAGTTATAGAGCATATTACAACTAAGATCCTGCGTACGAAGTCATGACATAACGAAGAGTATGGGATGTTTTATTTGCTTCTCATTTGAGTTACTGCTGTCTTTCACTCTCAAACCGGACAGACCCTTCCTCTGCATTTTCAACACACTGGACAACCTTCTAGGAAACTGGTTCACTCCTAAGGAAAATGCAGAGCAGCACCCTGAGGAGACGGTCACACGGGAGATGCCGTAGAATGCTACTTCCTGAGATTCACTTGCCGCACTGAAGTCTCAGCCCAGCGAGGTGGCCCACACTGCCACGAGAATGCGCTCCAAGTTACTCATCTAACCTCTCGTCTGCAGCGCTGCAGCTGCAGGGCGGACCTTTCAGTAACAGGTGGCCAAGTGGAGGCACCAGCAGAGTTCTGCTAATGTGTCAGTCTTTATCTCTTTGCTTATTTGAGGTGCTTTTAATTTTCTTACACAGGGGCTTTTTAAAAATGGAGTCCCCCTTCTGCAGGCTCATCTGTGTCAAGTAAATTTGTTTAGTTGGTTGAAAACCATCAGAGGGGGGTAAAAAAAAATCACCAGAAAACCTACGATGTAATTCATATACACCCTGCATCAGCCCATCTCATTATCGAGAAAAGTAAATGTTTATCATATTGCAACTGTCTTGGATGGAATGTAAATTAATAATTTATCTCACATAAATATTTCTAAAGCCCTTGCCACCCCGTCAGCTGGCATTTTAATCACCCACTGGCCAGGCAGGAGATGTGCTGCCTGCGCCATAGACAGCGAGGTGCAGCACCTGGGCGCTGGGAAGACAGATGCGCTCTGTGAGTAGCGAGGTCATAAATATGGAGAAGGTGCAAATGGAAGGAAATTAATGGATTAACCAGGATATTGCTTATTAAACTTTCAGGCCAGGAATCATACTAAAAGGTATCGCAAGGACTGAGTCAAGTGGTCAGTAAGCATTTGCCTCATCAAACGTAACAGAGCCCTCTCTGGGGGACATGGCCTCCGCCTCCCCGTGGAGCTGCAGGTGTGGACACCAGGCCCCATGCAGAAGCCTGTGCAGTGGCCGTGGGTGATGGGCGCTGGACTCCACGAGGGCCTCAGGAGGACAGCCTCACACTGGTCTTTCCCTCCTACCAATGGGGTGCTGGGCAGCGTCAAGGCCCTTGCAGCACAGCAGAGGAAGTATGTGTTTGGCAGAAAACTCATGAAAAGCAACCCAATTGGGCTGTAAACTGTACAGCAGCAATGCAAGGCCTGGGAGCTTGCAGGACGGTAGGGGCAGTGGACCACGGCACTCGTGGCAGCGGACGGCTGTTTGAATGAACGAGAGCTCTAAAAGGTTTGCCATCACTGATACGGGTTATTTCCACACATGAAACAAGTAAGGTGAGTAATTTTTAAAGTGAAAAACACATATCCATAGTTTTCCTAGTGCTTTTAGATAAGCAATATTTCTTTGTAATGCATCAAATAAGCCGACAGTCTCTAAACCTGTACTTTCTGGTGAAACGCTTTCGGTTCCCACACTTCACCAGCAATGCACGCAGTCTGCCCCACACTGTCCATACGCGTGACCCATGGCGACACTCAGAACACCTGGGAACGTCCCATAACCAGCTCCTTAATGTCTACTTCAGGCATCTGTATCACTTCCAGGTGACTACTGGCCCTGTCGGACAGCAAGGGACCAGCCTCTCTGTGCTGATTCCAGGAACACAGAGCCTGAGCCCTTGAAGTGCCTGGGCCCCTGGGGGCAGAGCTGGGGCCACACTGACGGCACTTTCACAGATGACCTCTCTTCCCAGCCCTCCAACGTTGGCAGCCTCTATGGATCAGACTGTATCTCTTCACAGGAAGTCTAGGGAGACACTAAACCAATGATGGTGAATGTTTCAGCGCTTTTGATAATACAAACAGCCTGCTGTGGCACATGTGCCATGGGGTCACCACTGCTGCTCTAACCTGGTCTCTCCATGGCCACGGAGAGGCCCTCGGGCTCAGCATGCTAGCCATGAAGCAGGGACAAGGGCACCATGAATCCGCTTCCTATTTCTCCCTCGGTACAGAGCTCAGAGGCAGACCCTGCTCAGGAAGGACGGGTCTCAGAGCAACAGGTGAAAAACAACAGCATCACAAATGTGCAGGAGCTGGTGCCACCCTGGTGGGGAGGAGCCACACACCCCTGGGGCAAAGGGGCCAAGGAGGCACTGTGACTCTCATGGAGGAAAGGACGCAGGACCAGGTGGGGCAAAGAGGGCCTGGCAGCAACAGACGCCTCAGGAGGAGAGAGCACCCCTACTCGGAATACAAGAAGTTCCGTCCCTGAAAGCGGGACTCCAAGCTACAGGCTGACGTCCTCACAGACACGATCTCCACGGCTGCAGCGCTCACCACGCAGTAATGCACACTGCCCCCAAATGAAGCGATATTAGGTAATCTGTACAGCCTTTTTGTCACCTGCAACAAATTAGGCTTTCAATATGCAAAACATCTTCCTTCCAGAAAAACAAATGATCGTGATTCCACTTAATTGTAATTTAATGAGGCATAATTTATTTTTTAAAGTGATATCCAGCAGGTGTGCAGTGGGGAAAGAGGCCCAGACAAGCCCCAGCTTCCCTGTAGAAAAAGAATCCAACTGGCTGGAGATTGTTTTCATGCCTGTGAATCACGTTTTTCTCTGTGGCCACTGAAGTGGGAGATAAACAGGGTGACTGGCAGTGTTCACGTCTTCATCGGAACGTACATCACTTAGGTAGCTCTACCCAAAAATTACCGTACAAAGAAACAGGCCAGGTGCGCTGGGCTAACGTGAGCCGTGAGCCGGGGAGACAGCAGCGTCACAGAGACCCAGAGATGGCACCTGTGGGCAATGTTGACCCAACAGCAAAATACCACTCCCCTCTCCCCGAAAACATAGGCAGGGTGAGTTAGGGGAAAGCCCAGCCCTCACAACATAAGTCAATCACTAATTCTGGGGTGCGAATGAACTGCCCAGGGTGTTTAAAGGTAATCCTCCTCAGAAGTCAGGTTACAGCTCTTTAAAGACCCAAGAGGCAAAGTTTATAATGTAGGCGTGAGTCTGAGGATGCATTCAGTTTGCAACTATGTCTGGTTTTTAACAAATGGCATCATTACCAATCAGCAAGGATGAACAAATCACCTGTACCTCACCGCGCAGACTAAGGTCACAGAGGGTCAGGTTGAAGAAGGGGCTTTGGCAATCACTGGGGTCTGCTCAACATCCTGTCGCTGAGAGTGGTCACCTGGCGCATTCTTCCCTTGGAAAGGAGGGAGGGGAAGGGAAAGGGGAGAGAAAGGGGGAAGGAGAGCCAAGGGGGGGAGGGGAGGGGGAGAGGGATGGGAGGCTGGCTGGTTGGTTTCCTCCACATTCTTTATGCTTACTCATTAGCCTCATCTTCACACAGTACTGGAATGTCAGTAACCAGGTACCAAGAGCAAAACCCTGGTCTCCTCTCAAGAAGCCAGATAATCCCAAGTTCCCAGGCACATCACCAGGAGTGAACATGAGCTAGTGCAGCCGTGGGCTCCAGGGCAGGCTCCACGGGAATCTACAGCTGTACCCATCCACATCTAACCTAGCCAAAACGTCTCCCTGGCACCCCGGCCCCTCTTCATTCTAGATAGTCCTGAGTTATTTCTTCCTCAGCTCATGAACATAAACAGGTTTCTGTGGTTCCTACATTCACAATCCACAACTGTGAAATGCAACCTTGCAATGCTAAAAAGACTCCCCACTCCCACCCCCCCCAGCACTGCTCAGCCTCAAAGCCAAAGTACTCAGTCTGATTTGAATAAAAGGTATACAGGGCACAACAATGACAATTTGATTTTTATTATTAAAAATGATGTGTTGAATCCTCAAAGAAAATGTCGTTATTGCATTAGTTTGATAAAACCTCTCTTTTATTACAGTATTTCTTTATTAGGGAAGACAGCCTATGCAAGTGGCATGCTGTAGGGCTAGGTGGATATGGCTGAGTATCTGAGGGGAATTAATGTGCTCTGCAAACATAAACGCATATCCAGTCAGGTCTGCAGGCAAACGATACTGCAACGCTGTATTTCTCAACACGCCAGAGGCCCGGGTACCAAGGCGCTATGTACACACTGCAGGTGGATGAACTTTCTCCCTGCTTTGGACTGAATCACACAAAGCCCTGACTCCCCCTCATGCTTACGTCACTGCTCCTCGATCAGGTCCCTGAGGGTCCTCCCACGACGTGCACCACAGGAACAGCAGCCCCGTGCCCCGCGCTTGCTGCTGCTGCTGATGCCTGAGAACCCAGTGCCCAGCTCTGGGGCACTAAGCATTTTGCTTTTTGTTTCTGGGAGCAGCGGTCCTGTCCTGGTGGAACTGCGTGGCCAGCCCTGCCCGGCAAGCTACACACTCTGGGCCTGACTCACACCACACTCCGGATCGTTCCCTTCAGCTACAGAAAATGACAGCAGGAGCTGCAGTTTGGGGTCAATGCAAACTCTGCTTTTTTACATACAGTGCTATTTTTATTGCATTATATCAGCACACAAATACTCTCTGCACCCCAAATCCGCAATTTATGACAAGTGCTTACCTCAGCCAGCTTCCTCTGAGCCACCCAACCACCGACCGCACCAGTGCCACTGAGACCCCTCGCCGTGCTCCTCGTCCCTTCCTGTTCACGGCTGTTAGAAAGTGCGAAGGCCCAGAACAGGCCACACACAGCCCCGTCAGAGTCTTCCAAACACACTAGTGCCCGAAAGTGAAAGCAGAGCACTGAACAGGTTCCTCCGGCAACGTGTCACCAGCAGAGCTGTAGCTCTGCGCACATCCGCGATTCCACTCACACCTGGCACTATGAGGCTGCACCGCAGAGTACTGGGCCTGGTGATTCGGAGCTTCCAGGAGAGTGCCGCGAAACAACTGCTGGCACCCTGCCCAAAAAGCTACTAGCTTTGGCTACTTTGTCAAAACATTGACAAAAACGTTTCTTCCCAAGAACAAAACAAAAGCAAACCAAAAAATACATTTATTGACTATTTGTATCTCCAGTGCGTTAGATGCCTTTAAACACAAGTGAAGCACTCTATGAACACAGGGGCTGACTCTGTCCTGAAGCAGCGACAGCACACTTCTTTCTCACTCAAGTATTTCTGCCTTTACTTCCTCTGATTCTCAGGCCAAAAGGACCCGTTTTTCCGCACACACGGGCACAGCGCGGTGCTCAGCATGCCGCGGCCGCTCAGTGGGAAAGCCTGCCTTCCCCAGAGAGGGGACTGTCTTTCGCCTACCCCTCTGCCAGAGCAAAAGCGACTGCGGATGATGTCATCATGGGTGTCAGGCTGGAGTCAACCTCACTAGGTTCAAAACCGGCCTCTACTTGATCAACAGCCGGTGAACCTCCCTGAGGCACAGTGACCTCCCCTGGGAAATGGTGATCGCCAGCCTCCTGCACTGGGTCCTCTCACGCTGTCAGGGCCCACGCTGCACGCACCACGAGTTCACGACAGCATACATGAGCAGCACTGTGGCCCTGGTGCTGTCTCAGAACTCTGAATAAATATTTGTTTATAAATGCCTAGCACTTCCAAGGATAGCTCTTATTTTAAATTTTCAGCTTTAAATATGCAAAGTACTTTAAATAATTTCAAATAAGCCTTAATTCTATCATTGTTTAAACATGAGTCATAGTCATAAAGTTAATTTATCAAAACAATACGTTTTGGCGCCGGGGATTTAGCTCAGTGGTGTAACCGTCTGCCTGGCAAGAGTGAGGTCATGAGTTCAATCCCCGGTATCAAAAAACAAAACACTTTTTATAACAAAATTGAAATAACAGGGCTAAAAAGTAGCAGAGTGTTTCAAACACAATGTGAATGTTGTTTCATGATGGTATCTTTTTTTGTGAAGACTCTGCTTTAGAAATGTACAGTTATTTGATTTCTTGATGATGGCCACTCTTTCTGGGGTAAGAAGGCATCTCAGTGTTTTTTATTTACATTTCTCTAATGGTTGGCAATGCTGAATATTTCTTCATGTATTTATTGGCCATCTGTATTTTTTCTTCTGAAAAGTATCTATTCATTTCAGATGAGACCATTTGGATTGGGGTAGGGGAGATCTAACAAATGCTGGCATGGCTGCAGGGAAAAATGAACCTTCTATATTGTTGTTGGAAATGTAAACCAGTACAACCACTATGGAAATTAGTGTAAAGATTCCTCATAAAACTAAAACTAAAACTAAAACTAAAACTAAAACTTCCATTTGACCCAGCTATTCCCATTCTAGGTACTTTCCCAAAAGAGTTAAAGACCTCACTTTATAGTGGTCCAAGCATACCCATGTTTATAGTGATACAATTCAAAATTGCTAGATCTTGGGTGCAACATGCATGTCTATCAAGAGGTGAATAGGTAAAGAAAATGTGGTATTACCCACAAAATGGAGTACTACTCTCCCATGAAGAAACATAAATTTGAGTCATTTGATGTGGATGTACTTTGATGTACGTTAAGTGAAATAAATCAGAGGTGCAAGATTAAATATCACATGGCTTATCTTATATGAAAACCTCAAAATATAAGTAAAGAGCAAAATTAAAAATGACAGGACGTAGGGAGAGAGATCTTTCTCAAATGGGAAGGGGAGCAAGAGGCAGAGAGGAGAGGGAATGAAAAAAGCAGTAAGATGTGTTAGTACACGAACCCACTCCACACGAGGAATGCAAACGATATGCTGCACACATGGACAGAAAGAACGGTAACAGTTGTCTGTATTGTCAATTTAGATGCAAAACTTGTAGTTACACTGACAGAAACCAGTAAGTTCCAAATGACTTTAAATCGGTACCATTATATTTACTTCAGAACATTTCTGGTTTTTAAGCTTCCTTCACATTACCTGAACAAATACGCACTTAACACCGGGCCAAATGGTCACTATTTCAACCAGTGCTCATGAATGGAACACTACTGTATATACTGGTTTATTGCTTTAAATATGCTATGGTGAAAGTATATAAATAATGAGACTTACAGTTAGTTTCCTTGTATTTCTCTTATAAAAGTTATACTTAATGGGAAAGTGGACTTTCACACTGAAAACCCCCCACCCTGAACAAAATGAGGCCATCGCTCCGTGCCGCAGAATGGTGAAAAGACACGAAACTATTGCCAAAAGGGAGTCTGTTTTATTTTGTGTGAAAAGGGAGAGACTTGAGGTTTCTATGCTGGGTCCTGTGACTGGTTTCTGAAGACTCTGCATTGGTCAGGAAGGAAAGAAACAGAGGACAGCGTACCACAGTACATCTGCGAAGGACAGAAAACAAAATCTTCTCATTTTCTTCTGTTTCCCACCACAAACTTCTGCTCCAGATGGATGGAGGAGTGGTGCTGAAATACGGAGGTCAGCAGCTGCTCAATCAGCTGATCCTTTACCCAAAGCCAAGGCACCACCGTTTAGCCCCCAGAGCTAACCGATTCGTGGTCCTTTGCCTGAGATGCCCTAAAAGGTGCTTGGTGGCAACAACTTCACACATGCAGGAGGAACCGAAGTGAGCCGGCTCCCAGGACCGACCTCCAGCCACATAGTAACAAGACGCTGCTATCTCGGCGATGTTAATATTACTATGATCTTTAAATCTACGAATTCAGGCCAGTGATTCTGAAATGAAAGCCTTACTTATTTTATGAGGCAAGCAGGATCATCTCTTCCTACTTTATTAATTTATCGTCCTGAAATCAAAAGAGGGGACATTATTGACTCTGAAACTCAATAACATGTCCGCGCCCGCTCTGCGGCGTTTCATATTGGCAGCCGTCATTCTGTGGGTGGGTGTCCTCTCGCTCACAGGCCTCCTTGTCGGTTTATAACCGGCTCACTGGACCATGGCAGCCGGGACCCTGCGAGTCTCATTGTGCTCCCTGACTCTGAGACCCGAGAGCGTCCCTATCTCTCCTGGGTGCTGAGAAATAATGGTGACTGAGACCGGATGTCGGTAACAATGAATTCCCGGTACCTTGGAGGTCAAGTTTTCTACAAATATAAACTGTATGTATTATCAAATTGTGTCTATTTTTGGGTAATAATATGTTGAAATCAAAGAAAGAAATTAACAGGTGAGTTTTGTCCCCCAAGCTTAGACTCTCACGTTTGGAAGCCAAGATTTTCATTTTGATGCTACACATCTCTGACAGTGCCACTTCAAAACAAGATGTCTAGCAAGCCCATGTGCATTTTAACTTTACTAATCTGGCCATGCACATACTGCAAACATCATATCAATAAAGTGCAGGGGCAGAAATCTATGTCATTTCATGCAAAAACATTTACATTTCCAGCAGTTGACCTGTCGGCCAACTTTTCTGATACATCATTTTATCTAATTTTCCAATCCACCAAGAACATTCTCCAGTTGCTGAGTGACTTCATTAATTATATTTTTGACCTTGGTCTTAAGTTTCTTCAAATGATGTGGCTTTGATGAGTAAAATACAGATTTTTTTTCAAAGTCTCATAAAAAATAAAAGGTGGTCAAATGAGGACGGATCAACGTGGTAATTATCGAAGGGCTTTGTGGGCCCTGTGCTCTCCTGCATGTGAGCGGGGCACTCCGTGTCCTCCACTAAGGGCTCTGGTCAAGGCTGCAAGGGGCTAACTCTGGCCTTCACTGGCCAAACAAGGTCATTATGAGTAGTAAGACCCATGGTTATAAAAGCACAAAATACCCTTCAAAATGCATCTGTGCCTCAGCCAAACACGTATTTCTGAGAATCGGCCAGCAGAACGAGCTGAGACAGGAGAGGAACCTGAAGCTTTCTGAGCTAGTGCTGCGGGGTGACAGCAAACTACACTAATAACGCGTGTGTCATTTCGATGATAAAACCGCTTGCTGTGGATTCCCACACAGGCATGCTTCCTGTCTAGGGACAGCAGGACACGAAGGTGCCCCCTTTTCCTGACACACACAGCTCCTTCTGGATTTAGCCTCACTTGGATCATGGATCCCTCTACTTCATTTACGAGGTTCACTCCGATGGAGGGAAGGTCTCTGAGGACAGGCAAAGGCAGCAAGTAGGGATTCCTGCCACAAGAAGATACAGGTCACTGGAGTTTTAAACAAACTAGAGAATAGTTTATCTATAAGGAAGATTCACTATACATATTTTATGAACCATTGCTTATCATGGGTCCCTGGACAGCAGTGACATTAAGTCTTTTAGATTGTCACCGGCCTGTCACACTGGCATAGGCTCTGATTAACTTTTTTAGGTCCACATTGTAGCAAGAGGCAGAAGCTTAACATCAGGCTTCCTAATCACACTGTGAAGATGCAAAGATACAAAATCACATACAGTGGTCTAGCAACTCAGCTGCATTTACAGACCCTGCAAGCGGAAGCCCCACTCAGGTCACAGGTGAGGAAGCAGGGATGTGAAGTGGCAGCTCACACCCTCCCGCTTCCTCAAGTTCTCCCTCTGAGACACAGCGAGGGGACAGGCCCAGGGCAGAGCTGCTCTGACACCCTAGGACTCCGCAAGAACCCTCCAGGCCCAGCCTTCAGATGCTGGGTCTGTGCCTGTCTTGTTCTGCCTCTGCCTCTCTCTTCCTCTCCTCCACCTCGCCATTGGTCCATCTAGACAATAACAGTACCAAGATGAACTGCATAGCTGAGGGAGACCACGTCCACAGAACAAGAGTGAAAAGTTCAGAGACAAACTGCAGAGCAAAACATCTCACACCAGCTCCATAAAGCATATGGCTGTTACTCTGTGGAAAGAACTGAACTCAGTGGAAAACTGAAGTTGTTTTATTGCAACTCCTCCCTGCAGGGTGCAATGTCAAGTGGGCCTGCACCAGCCGGGACCTCGACTCTGGCAGTGCTGAGATGACAGCCCCTGCAAGTACCTGCTGGGAAGAGCTTCCCAGGCCAGGGGGCCCACTGAGACCAGGCCAGGAAGACCCGTCCTGCACAGCGGTCCCCTAAGGACAGAGACCAGGGAGCTGCTGTCACCTCTCAGCACCAGCCCAAGAAGCTGGACATTCCCAGCTCCCTGTCCTGTCACAGTGAGAGCCAAGCAAGCTCTGCAGCCAGAGGGGCGACGGAGGGCGGGGCAGGGCAGGGCGGGCGTCCGCAGCCTCCCCAGCTCACTGTGCCACAGGGTCAGTGTCATGGCGCAGCCTGGGTAGAAAATATCTCATCCTGGTTCCTTCCCTGCCTCGCCCCTCACTGCAGAGGACCAGGACTGACAGGGCCGCTGCCCATGCCGAGGCCCCAAGTGCCACCTCTGACCTGCGCCCCGTCTGCCCTCACCCAGCGTGTGTGGCTCCCGCCCCTGTTCTCATTTGCGCAGCACACATCTTTTATGAATAAAACCGAGAGAAATCGGAGGAAGACTGCTCCAGCAGCAGCCATGACCCTCTCACGGCGCAAGGGCGAGGCATCCTCTCATCCAACAGGTGTTTTCTGTTTTTAAAAGACGTCATGGTGAAGACACACTGCGTCAGAAGCAAGTTCCTGGAGACACAGCCTGCGCAACACTGCTGTATCCCACCGATGGCGCCACACCCACGCCCACCACGGGGGGGTGAATGGCTTGTGCTGCAGGAACTGGCATTTTCCAGTATTTATTATTAGTTGGAGTTTTTTCATCTGGAAATCTTACATGTGAAAAAGTAGGAAGATAGGGCTTTTTGTTTATAACGTTAGGTGGATTTATGAGTGTTTCCATATGATTTGAGCTTGCATTCCTAGCCAAATTTCTTCTAAATAAAATCATCACGCACAATTCAGGAAATAAACTGCATGGTGACATGTATCAAAATTCTTTTTGCTGAATTTGATGATGCATGAGGTCTGGAGATCATGGACCATTTCTGGAAAATACTGAATCATCTGAGGACAGCTACACAGCAGTACAGGGGCTGAGCAGGAGACGGTGTGAGCATTAGATGTCCAGCAAATACTTGGTTTGAGGGGGAAAAAGTCACAATTCTTTTCTATCCAAAGTGAACAATTCACTTATGTATAATAGTCATCCACAATATTAATTTTATTTTTTAGTATGGCTAAAAAAGTATGGTGTCACCCTGAAATGCCTAAAGAAAAGCAACCTCGCCACCTGGAAGCCTGTGGTCGGCAGCCTGGGTCCAGAGCTCCACATTTCCCGCCTCACAGGCACAGCCTCCCTAAGCAGCAGCACGGATGTGTCCGCTGACCTCCGGCTCAAGTTCAAACTGTGTCACTCTGTCAATATCTTGATTAGGCTGGGCTTTATACACAACAGGTTAGGATCCCAGAAGGATGAAAAACTTTCTCAAATTAAAAGTAGAATTTTAAAAGGAAATACTCATACATTCCTCCACAGTTTCCACCCAGTATCCTCAAGGCTGACCCGTGAACCCCAGCTCACGCTGATTGAAAGTGAATGTTTCTTGCTGGGTGTAGCCATCTTACACATTTAATGGCAGGAGGGAAACAGTAAAATGTGTTCCATGCTTCAATTAGACCTTTTATAACATGGCATTTCAAAGATGGCAATGCCAAAGAAAAATCAATTAATCCATAAAAAGAGACAAACAGGGCCGTGCAGAAGACAGACCTCCAGCAGCACTGGCCTGGCAGGCACCCTCCTGGCCAGGATGCTCTGGCTTTGGTCTCGCCTCACTGTGAGTCTCCAGGCCTCATGCTCTCTGGGAAAAGGTCCACTGCACTGGCAGCTGAGGTCCACAGCAACACAACCACGCCCTCCATCACCGTGGGCCCACAGAGCTGTCTGCACAGCCGGGCAGTCTCTGGGCGCGAGGGCCCTCTTGCATCCATGAGCGGCAGGCACCAGCGCTGCCCCTGGTGGAGCAGAGCCATGAAGCCTTGCTCAGGCCTGGTCACGACCCCAGTCCCAGACAGCGGACACCACCTTGGGGCCTGGAGTCGCAGGAGAGGAGCGGGACAGTGGGGTTGAGCCCGTGTGGCCTCCTGGCCTCTGGGCTCATTTCTGAGCTGACTGACGACTGTGCAGCCAAGAGCCACGGAAGCAGCGACTCCCTCTGCCCTCTCCTTTGTGCTCAGCCCCGCCTGCCTCTCCCCGCTGCAGCCCTGCACTCCAGTGCTGGGACACTGTCACCAGCGCAGGGCTGGTCTCCTCACCAGCTCCTGTGCTTCCCTGTGGCTGGGACCCCAAACCACCTCACAAATGCTCTGAACTCACAATGACCCCCATCACACTGGAACTGTCCATGGGGGTGCCTCCTCTTCAGTGAGGAGGAGTCAAATCCTCTTATCTTCCAAAAATAATCCTTCTCACTTCCTGGTTTTTGGCTTCTGTCTCCACCCTGCATGGAACTGTGCTCTGCAATCTGCACCCCATGGCCCATCCCTGGCTTGGCTCTGAGCCTGCCCAGGCCCCCGGCTCCCATGCAGAAGGTCTGCTCATGTCCCACCGGTGCTCACAGCTGTGTTCGTCCTGCAGGTGCCCTGTCCTGCTCCCTGCCCTTTCTGAGTCTGTTCCAGCGCTGCTGGTTTCTCCCTGTCTGTCCCCCGGCTCTGTGAGAGACTTTCTAATCTCTTCCTCTAGCGTTTAGGCAACTCTTAGGACCAGTCCTTATTTTTGAGGACTGTTGAAAATCTTCCTGAGACTGCGGCCAGCATTTCCAGGTCTCAATCCCTAACCCTGACTATCACGAGATTTCCCGAGATCTAATTCCGGTCGCTGCTGGTCATGCCTGGTCATAGCTCCCACCCACACAGGACCCTGGCCCAGTGCCCAGGCCAAGGTTCAAGGTTCTTAGCCCAGCACTGGTCTGTGCCTGCTGCCCGAGAGCGCTGCTCTCCAACCTGACCATCACCTAGTGCCTCTGGCCGCTGACTCACTGTCTCCTTGGCTTTCCCTGCACGCAGCGCCTGCTCATCTGCATCTCGCCACTCACCGTTCCCGTAACCTTCCAGAGCTGACGTGTGCTCAAGACAGGCCACCAAGCTCTGCAGCAGGCCGCTCCCAGGCCTTTCCGTCTGCACAGAGCAGGACTTCCTCTTCAGAGCTCGCTGCACCCAGCCTCCCACATGCCCTCTCCCCAGCAGGGACCCATGACCGCCCCGACATTCCTCATGCTGCTTGATGCCGAGTACTCATCCGGCTCCCTGCTCCCGCTAAAGCCAGGGCCCCAGGCTCAGTCCCTTCCCTTTCTGTTCTCACACTAGGTGGGTGGCGTGGTGTGGTCCCCAAGTCAGCAGCATCATTATCACCTCAGAGCTCCTCCAAAATAAGAGTTTTTGGCTCCTACCTCAGACTAACCCTCTGGGTGACACCCAGAAATCTGTTTTGTTGTTTTGAGACAGGGTCTCACAATGTAGTTCAGACTGCCTTTGAACTCACTGTGTAGCCCAGGCAGGCCGTGAGCTCTCGGTGACCTTCCTGTGTCAGCCTCCTGAGTCCTGGGATCACAGGCGCGCCACCAGGTCCAGCTAAAAATCTGTGTTTTAAGAGCCCCTCTGGATGACACTGACACACTCCAGTTTCAAACCCCTGATGGAAAACAACGATTCACACAAATGGCCAGAGCCAAACACAACACGCAAGAGTGAGCTGTTCACCTACCTACACACGATGCTTCTGAACATTAAGAACACCAGGACTCTACCTATTATCAATACGTTACGCCCACGCTGCACATTTAAAGGGTTGAAAAATTACAGGAATTATGACATAATGATACTCTTTTTTCCAAAGTTCAAAACAAGATAAACAACAGGTTGTTTGGGCATGCATAAGTAATTTACAACTAGATTTTTTTTCTAACCAAGAAATGGTAATGGTAAAATCCAAGATTAAGTTCACATCCAGGAAGAAGTAAAGCATGCACCCAGAGCCGAACCCCCGCGATATTCGGGGTCCTGATCCTGGTAGTAGGTTCACAGAGGTTCACCATGTTACAGGAATGAACTAACTAGTTATGTCGACTCATGCATGGATTGATGGGGCAACATCTAGAGCCCAGGGAGTACTGATCTAAGGGCATGTGTGTCACAACCCTCTGCCTAGATGGCTCTGGCTCTGGCCTCCAGCAACCCCGGATGCAGACTGTACCTGCGTGCGGTTGAACGCCACTCTGGCGAACACGGCCTGGGACACGCTGGCCCGCTTGAGCTCATCTCGGACCTGCTGGTAGATGTCGGGAGAGACCTCCACGGAGGAGCTGGTGGGCTCTGGCTTGACTGCCCGGGGGATGGGCGGGTGGTTCAGGAACTGCTGGTTGATGGCCTGGGGGTGCTGGTGGGCCAGCAGGCGGCTGACAGCGATCTGCTGGTTGATCAGGTGGGCCATGGCGATCTGCTGCCTGACGAGCTGCGGGCTGAGCTGGGGCGAGAGGAGGCCGGGGCTCATGATGGGCTGCAGCGCGGGCACTTGGTTGCGAATGGGCGCGCTGTGGTGCATTTGGCTGTGAGGAGACTGTTCGCTGGTTTTCCCCAGGGACGCCAGCTGGTTCATATTTGGTAAGTGCATTGGACGCTGGCCCAGAACACAATAGTCTGAAAGGTTTTCTCGTTCCACTCTTTCCACTGTTAAGAGATTAAAAATGGTAAACTGTCATTATTTTCAGTATTTAATTTATGGTTAAACTGTGGAGCATCTATCATATTTTGGTACAGTAACATGGATTTCTTTTCATATAAAGACATCGATTTTTTTCATATAAAGCTGAAGCCCCAGACACAAGTGAGTTATCCTTTCCCGCAAAATATTACAAAAGGATTTTTTTTCATAAAAGATACCAAAGTAGGGCTGGGGATGGAGCTAGGTGGTAGAGAACTCACCTAGCATGAAAAGTAACGCAAAGCAAGCAGACAGACGGATATGAAGGTCAGAGTATCTGCCACTCGACTTTCCTAAACGTTTAAAAGTAAGTGTCTTGCTGACAGTCAAGGCAGAAGCCACAGCCGTTAGATTCTAAAGCTCATTCCCAAACTATCACATGCCTTCCTCGTCATCCTGGGTGCTGGTGGCGTCAGCACCCTTATCTTCTTGGTGTGCTTCAAGGTGTAGTCAAGGTCACCAGGAGAGGACGAGGACATTTCCTGCTGAATTAACTGAAACCTTCCAATGTAAACTGCCCACAAACACTGGCACCCAACTCTGGAGGTGCCCACCACTCAGCATGCCCATTCATCACATCCGGGAGTCTCAGGGATGTGACACAGGCGAGACGAGGAAAACTTTCCCCACACTAACAGCATCCCCAGGACTGGACACTGAATGCGCTAGCTACTTGATTACCTGTTATTGCACCTTACTAAAAACTCCAAGAATCACCTTAAAAGGGACAAGAAGCACAACAGGAGCCTCAGAGGCACACTAGGTTGTTTTCCAGGGGAGGGAATCGGCTCTGCTGCCTGAGAGAGCACATCTGGCTGGGCAACTCCATCATTACCAGCTCTAAGTGCTCATAGGTATAATCTAGCAAAATCTGCTTTGAAAGCAAATTTCCTAGAGACTGGCTAGTTATTTCTCACAACTGCAAGTGTTGGACATGACTATGCCACAGTTCTATGCAAGATAACTGTACTGTTTTGGAAGGTTGCTGGAGAACAAAGGTAATCAAAAGAAGACAAACTTTTTTGAAAATAACTGTCCCTCTGTTATGTAAATGGTGCTTAAATTTGGCATTCAGTTTACAGTAACAATCACTGGTACGGAAAACTACTGTGCCTCAAAAAATTGAAGCAGAAGTAGTATGTGCTAGAAAACTGGGCGATTCAACTCTAAACAAGAGTTTCTGTGAAAACCAAGGGGCAGTGACTCATCACACTGAATGATTTCAATAAAATCAATCAAAAAACTGTAAGTATGGACCAAATAGTATTTGAGTTAACAGCTTATGTAACAGCTTATGCATATAGTGATCTTACAACATATACATGGGAGCAAATTACTATGTTAAAATTTAAGTAGGTGTGTGATCATCTGTGTGCCTAAAAGTTTTAGATAGTACAAACTTTCCATTTAGGAAACAGGTGATTACAAATACTTTAGGATCACATTATACTCAGTGTGTACTTTTTCCTCCTTTTTTAAAATTATAATTTCCCTCCTCTCTTAAAGAACTGAATAGGAATTTAACTGTCCTATGAATTCCCGAATAAGTCCAATGTTTACTGCAAACTTCCTCCATCCCTAACTCGGTCCCCTCAATGGAACCCACTTAATTTACCAGTCACCTTTCCTGTACAGGTGCAAGGTAAATAAATTACTTTAATCTTCCGCTCTAGAGGCAAACATTTTCCAAACATTATATTAATTACACTCTAAAGTCGAGTCTGACCCCTAAACCAGGCCAATGGTTTGCAGCGCTCCCACGGGCAGGAGCTGCTGTTGTAAATCCCTTGCTGAAAGAAAGTGTAAAGAAAGCACAAACTCCTAGAGCAAAGTCAGACTTCACAGACAGAGACAGCCTCAGTAAACACAGAAATGATTTTCGTTGGTTTTATAATTTGAAATATGATTAAGTTATGTTTTCAGGTACTTAATAAGCAAAAACTGTGTCCACTTTTTCTTCTACGCAAAACATGAAACCACCCTCTTACAGAATGTGTTCTTTGGCCAAAAGCTGACTTTCCAAATATTAAGCCCGTTCGCTTCTCGGCGATGTAAGTACGTCTGAGTGCTCACCTTCCTGAAATGCATTTCACTCACACCGGTCACTGAAGACACATCTCACTCACGGACGTGCCGCACTGTGGGTGGGCCAGACTGGACAGCAGCACTGGAGTTCTCTGAAGCAACATGCACTGCTGATGCAGGCCAGGCCAAACGCATCCCTGTCCACTAAGGACTACAGGAACAAGCAATCGCACCTGCCGGAGGGTCGGGGTCAAGGCTCTGGGGCCGGGGCATCCTCACGCAGGGTGACACCACACAGGATCGGTCATGCGCAGACCTGAGGGCAGGAGGACTCAGGTAGCTGCCTCAAAGGCAGCCCCGGGACAGGAGGCAGCGCTGCCCCTAGCCAGCTGGTGTCTCCTTATCCTGACGTTTCTCCTGATTCCTCAAGAAGAATTTGCATTTTCACACCATAGCTCGTGTGTATGCACTGGCAATTAACTTCATTTTTAAAATACAGCAATGGCCAAACAAGACATTTCTGATAACCAGATCCTGCCCAATGCTGCCAGACTGTTCCACTTCACCTAAGATATGAAGGACATTCTTTCTGTGTTTCAGCCCCTGACAGCTCTATCAATTACAGCCAAATTCTTCTAAAAACAGAGGAAAAGGAGCACCCGCCACCCACATTCAAGACGCAAAGGACCCAGGGGCGACCGTCGGCAGGCGCTGCCTCCACCTTGTTCAGCTGGTTCAGCTGTGCTCTCATCAGACCGCAGCACTGGCTCTCAGCAACTCCGAGGAGGGGAACAGTGAGCACTTTTTAAGAAAGAAAGCGGGACAGAGGAGATGGATAGATGGAGAGAGAAACAAGACCCATTTAGAGAAGAAAGGACAGAGACAGAGACAGGAAGGAGACAGAGAGACAGAAACAGAGGGAGAAGGGGAGGAAGGCTGAAGAGAAGCCTGGCGCCGACCCTGGAGGCCCTGCTCTCCCTCACTACCTCTCCTTTACCCCTTCCTGTGCTCCTCTCCCCTTTCTCCCTGCCCCTCTCTCCCTGAGCGACTTGAGGGGCCCAGGGCCGAAGCACGCAGCCCACAGCAGTGGGGCCTCGCCTCTGCGCCTCGCGCGGCACCAGGGCGCCACTCCAAGTCCATCTTCACTGCGACCACAGCTGACACCCTGGGTCCAAAGCTCACGATGTCCGCTTAAGACAAAATACATTAAGATGAGACGCACGAAAAGCGAGGGCCAGCAGCACTGCTCTGACAGCGAGGGCCACGCTCCCCGCCACTATGGGAGAGACTCTCGAGTCAGTGTGCACAGTGCCCATCAATGGAGGGATGCAGAGAATGAGGTTTGTAGTCACAGTGAAGTATTATTCACCCGTGAAAAAGAACAGAGTGTTGTCACTGAAGAAAAACAAATGGATCTGGAGATATGCAAAGACATTCTCCCTGAACAGAGGTCGAGAAAGCAGAAGGGAGATTGTTAGACAAAGGGAGGGACGGAGAGAGGGGCAGAGGCAGGCAGGCAGCTCCGGGAGATGAGGGGCAAATATGAGCACAACACATACAGTGAAACCCCCAAAACTGTGAAAGTAGGGGGGAAGGTAGGAAAGGGGTAAGGGGTGAAAATGATCCCAATCTGTTATGTGCATCCATGAATCTGCCAAATGAACCCCGTTCATCTGTGTAACTGACCTAAGCTAATAAAGTAGGGGAAAAAAAGAAAAAAAGGAAAGACTGAAAGACATCAGAAACACACCTGCAGCAGGGCTGTGAGGCAGGGGCAATTTAAGCAATCATAAACTGAGTAAAGCATTTCACATTTTTTCCAGAGCCCGAACTTTTGGTGGTGACCATACTGTGCCAAGAAACAGATCGGACCTGGTGTCAGGACCTCCCCTCATGTCCACTTCTTAGACTTCAGGCTTCTAAGGGCCAAATTCACATGACCAATATTGCTATGTGGAAGATCTTTGCTGAAGTGCTACTACAAGCACCAGAAAACGGCTGTATTATGATCAGCAGAAAAAGCTCTATGTGCCAAACTGTTTCTTTTTCCTAAATTGTTTGGGTAAGATCATTCTGAGACACTTCTGCTTAAAGGTTGGTCACCTCCTGAAGGTCATCTAAAGAACCTTGGTCTTTTCTTCTGGTTCAAGTAACTATGCCACATCACATCATATCACTTTGAAAATGAATCGTTATACTTCACAGCAATGCACATCAAAAAGAATCACAGGCCTCCTGACGCACACATGGCTATGGTACCTTTCGATTTCTGCAATGTGGCTTAAAATTTACGAGCTGGAAGACTAGACTGACAAATGACATAGTCTTACAACTCTTGAAATTAAATTTGTAGAAAAGCTAAGTAGAGTTTTGTTTAAAATTTCAGAATGAATAAAAAATGGGGGAAAAACAACTAATATGCTTTAAATGTACACATGCATTTAAATCACTTCTATCAACCCACAGAGAGGAGGGAAGCATTTTTAAAAGTGAACGTTGGGTGGCTTTTTACTTTCCAGGGAGAGTGCAGGCATCAGAAATGTCCTAACATAAAAACACACAAACTCAAACAACAATTTTTCTGCTCAATTTATGCTTCCCTCAGCCAAATGTCATCATTTTTACATCTATTTGCTATAGGTACTACATAAAGCAGACATCATGAAATTTCAGTGCCCAGAAGGACTCAATGTTGTCTGTCTTCTCCGGAGGATTTCTGAGCAGAGGGGGAGGAGGCTGCCAGATGCAGGTGGCTGTCACAGTGGGTGGCACAGGAGAGGCAGGGAGAGGCCACTGGGCCAGTGCTAGCTCGGCCCCCAGTCGCTGCCCACCTTACTTATCTGGCTGTAACAGGCACCACTGCTCTGCTCATGTTTTGAAAACAAATCTCTCTGAATACTTGCTTCTGCTGCCCTGCTCTTTCTCCCTTTCTATAGTGTATGTTTGCAACACATAACGAGCACATTCATCTTGGGGAAGTGGTACATACACCCAACCTCATCCAGCCCCTGCCCATCTGGGAACTCTCCTCTGCAACAGGAAGGATGGTGGTCAACAGGGGCTGTGGCATTGCTCTTGCAAATGTATCAATACTGCTGAAGCAATTGCTAATACTGCAGAATTATAATCAGAGCATTTTAAGGCAAAACCTAACGCCATCGCTTTCATGAAATAGCTCTGGAGTTTATCCATAGTTATAATACGTGGAAAAGCACAGAAGCGGGTTAAAGGCCTTGCACTGAGAAATTTCCAGAATCTCTTTCCTATAGAATTTTTCTTTGAGCCTGTTGGTTAAGATATTTATGCAAATTAACCAAATCAGCGTGAAGTGCTAAGGGACCCCTTACTAAGGTAACACTCTAGTTCTCCCCAGAACCTCTCTTGGAAATCCTGGGTAAAAGGATATAAGCAAAATGGACAGTTGTTAAAAATCCAGAAGTCTGTGACTCCTTTGGCCTCAGAAACTACTGTGTAAGTGCTTCTACAGAGGCAAGAGAGGCCCAGACTTGCCTTTGTCACCCTTGGTAGAAAAGCCGCCAATCATATCAGTGCCTGAGTTAGTACCCAAACCTCGGAGCATAGTGATGAGATATTCCACACCCCATCCAAGTACCCTGCACCCCAACCCCAGCCCTAATACTTTGGAGACCAATTTTAAAGATCATGATCTTGTCTAATACCAGGGAAGCTAGAAAAGTTATTCAAGGTCAAAGAGCTGTCCAAGATCTTAATTTGAAATATTTAAAATGATTAAGGGGGCTGGTGATTTAGCTCAGTGACATAAGCACCTGCCTGGCAAGCAGGAAGTTGTGAGTTTGATCCCCAGTACCAAAAAAAAAAAAAAAATTAGGGCTGCTGGCTCTGCAGAATAAATGAATCACATGGCCAATGGAAACTCAGTTTTCCTTCCTTTCTCTGCACCACTCAAAATCAAGCTCTCAGGGCTGAATGTTTTACAAGTACTTTTTAATGGATTTCCTTCAGGAAACGCTGCGTTACTGTAAGTGCAGAGAATTTTCCTGTCCGTAAAGCAAATGCACCTCTTCCACACGCGCTGGCATCTCAGGTGCTGACAAGCCCTGCCTTCACCTAAGAGCTGAGGCACCCGGCTGAGCCCTTCCCACACCACTGTGGTTTAATTCCCATGGCAACCGTCTGGTTGCACAGATACTAACATCACCACTTCACTGAAGAAGCTGGAACTCAGAAGAACTGATGTCACAAAACTACTGAAGATAAAATCAGAATTAAAGGAAAATCTAAAACCTCTGTCTCTTATCCCCCACACTCTGGGTTCCACTAAACTGCCCAAGTTGGACCACGTGGATATCAATAGGCTTGGCGTTTGGGTCAGAGCCATCCTTCTTAGAAACCCTTCGTGTGTGTGTGTGTGTGTGTGTGTGTGTGTGTGTGTGTGCTGTCACATGCATGGAGAGGGCATATACACGTGGCAAGGGTCAGCCTGATGTCTCCTTGCTACCTCAAAACTTTGTGGTGTGAGGGCTGAACAGCTGTCAGCTCTGAGAAGTGGTGGGGTCACCGAGTCCTTGGCGGTGGACCTGGCTGACCATTGACATGGGGTTACTCCCCTGAGCTTGTTCAGCTCATAGGCAAAATGTTACTAACCGCAATGTGCCAGGAGCAATGCCAGGGGCTGGCACCATTAGCTTCTAACAGCTCCACCTATGTTCTTGTTCTGGACAATTTAATTGTTTAGTCCACACAAGTGAGTCCTTAGCATCTGCCTTTTAAGAGTACTTTGAATTGATCATAAAAACTTTTTGGTTCCTTCTCTCAGCGTGTTAGCAATTCATTTTATACATCTGTAACACAAATATACACTAGTTATTTTTATTTTCATGCACCCTTTAATTTTTTAATTTTTGCTGTAGTCACAAAAGCTTTGTCCAAAATCAGGTGTCCTCAGCAGGAACCCCTGACAGATGAAGATGGGACTCTACCAGGACACTCACAAATGCAGTAAGTACAAAGGATTTCTATGAAACAGATATGCAACAAGAAGTAAAAGGTAAAACGCTCACACACAACGGGACAACAGCCTCAGCACCGTGGTACGATGAATCCACACACGGCTGAAGCAGGTGGAATTGGCAATCTGCTATCATTCTGACCCCCAAAAACGGGGATTCCACATGATTCAGCCTGGTGGTTATTTTTCCCCCTTTCTCTGAGCTGGACTCATTAACACCCCCAAATTCTTTCACTGGATCAATTTCTTTTTACACTGTAAACATAACACTCATTTCCCTGACTACATAAAACAACTTCACCGGCCAATGCTAAATATGTATCCCCACTCCCTGAAACTATGCCTTATTTATTTTCACCTAGTCAATAACTATAGGTACAAAGTCAACTCATTACATTAAAATGATTGTCTGTTAACACAAACACTGACAGACTGATCAAAGGAGCCAAATCTAATGCGCTCTATCTATCACACAGGAATCCCACACCATCTAAGACAAGTGGAAAAACTATCATGAGAAGAGTTCATGAACTGTAATTAAAGAAAATATTTAAGAGTTCAAAAAAGCTGAAGGGCAAACAGGAAAAAAATAAAGCTAAGTCTCTTAGGACTACCAAACCTAAAGATTTTTTTCCCTCTAAATGTGTTAAAGAGAAATTGTCTCTATGTTGAGAACTTGCCTGCAAAATCTCTGCCTAGAGCAAGATATTCCAAGCCAACTTGTTAACTCCTAATAAAACAGCCCGCTGGCGAGCTGCACCAGTGCCTCATGGTGATAGCGCAGGACTGTTTCTTAAGTGTATTTTCCTCTTGTTAGCGACTTCCTCTCCCATCATATTACAATGCAGAGAAACACATCTATCCACTGTAAGGCAGTGGGAGCCGCACACCTCTCTTTGGCAGTGAATGCTCCTGGGCCAAGAGTCCCCTGGAAAAAGTGAGCACAATTCACCTCCACCCCGTGAGCGCATACTGCCACGCTGACTGACCAGTGTCAAACGCCCCTTTACCACAACTGCTAGCGTCCTTCAGCCTGCACGTTCCTCTAGCTATGCAGGTGAGAGCTGCTTCCCACAGCTAACGGCATCTTTATTCTGCTTTTCATTTTAACCTCAAGCTGTAACTTCTAAGCACGGATACAAAAACACCACAGTGCAGAGACAGCGCTGCTGGAGCAGCTTCCGCCTGCCCTCCGCACACTGCGTGCACCTTACTACAGCCGCCAGGAGCACCGGCCAGGCAAGCGACCCATCCACGATTCCCTCTTCCCCACAAACAGGTCTTGTTGATTTTATAGGACTTCAGTGTTTTAAGTCATTGTTTTTAGGAAAAATACAGCAAAGTAGCTGGAAAGAATCTCAAAGGGGTGTTGTTCTTAGCACAAGCATTCCCTAATTTGTACTGAATAAAGAGAAGTGATTCTGATTCTGACTGCTAATGTTCTAAGGATATCTGTAATCAAAACTAAATGAGGAAGGATTTTCCTTTTTCTCTCGAGACATCAGATAACGAGATTAGCTGTAGTGTAACATTTGCAGAAAATGCAGCTGCTCTAAGAACACACATCCACACAAGTCCACTGCATAGCACCTCACCCTCTCACTGAGGTCCACCTTCCCGGGACCAGGGGCTGCAAACCAGGCTCGTTCTGGCCCAGGCAGGGGCTCTGCCAAGTGTCATCCCAACTGCACCTGAGGGACTAAGTGGGGGCATGAGGGACGCCCAGGGTTAGGGCTGCTGCTAGCCCACTCGCTCAGGAGTCCAGAACTGCACGGTCAGAGCATGGAGTCTTCCCCAGTGCAGAGTGGACAAGGCAGGTGAGTGACTGTTCCTGCGGGCGGCAGAGCTCAGGGTCACACATGGGGCTCTCACAGGGGCTGAGGTCCCTCGGGGCTCACAGTGCCTGCTGGCTTTGGGCTCTGTGAAAGGCCTGCAGAAAATCAGGGCAGCCTCCCAGGCCTAGCAGCTAAGAGAGGTCTCTGACACGAACCTGCTGGTGTCCCTGCAGCCACACGGTGACCGGGCACCTCCTGCTCCATGCACAAGAACTCTCAGTGCACAGCCAGCCAGCGTCTTCGCTGCGCAACGCCCCCTCCAGCTCTGCCGCACAACTGCTGCTTCTGTTTCTGGGTAGGACACAGAGAAATCTGAAACTAGCACGGCCTAAGAGAAAGTGAGGCATTCAGGAGAGGAGGCTGCTATGAATCCTCCACTGGTCACCTCCCTGGGCTCCTGTCGCTCCTCAGGCCCACCCAGGGCTGTCCAGCCTCCCCAGGGATCTGTGACTCCTGGTCCCTGCTCCTTCCCAAAGCTGGTCATGGGTCCCCTGGCCTGGGCCACAAAGCCTCCCACCTGCACCTCTCTCCTGCCCTCTTGCTCCTCCACGCCCCTGGCTCCCCTCTGTTAGGTATCAGTGACCACCACTGCCTGCAGACTGTGCCCCCAGAAGTCCAGTGCCAGCGTCCTCTGGGCAGCCTCCCCACGGCTCCCACCTGCGTTCACTTTGCCCTTTTCTCTTGCAGCCTCCGCCCTTGTCCTCTTCCTGGCCGCCTCTAAGGGTGGTCTTTCTGCACCATCTCAACTGCCATGTTCAAACATCAGTGCCAAAACCTGTCCTCCAGTCCTGGCCTTGAACTGGCTGGGTCCGGAAGGGCACTGTCCCCCTACTTGCCCACTTCTCGCCTCAGCATCCACAAAGTCTTTCCTGCTCAGTGCCCAATTTCTGCCCAGACCATGCAAGCGACTCCCTTTCTCTGCCCATTCACAGCCAGCCTCGCAACTCTGCTCTCCTGAGTTCTCGCCTCCAGTGCTCCACCGGATGCCTCAGCTGGCCACAGCTCCCCCACGGTGTAACCCTGGCTTCCCACCTGTCCCTACCATCACAACTCCACCTACCCTGCCAGGCCCCCTGCAGTTCTGCTCATCTGCCCACATCCACTGTGCTCTGCCTTTTCCTCTTCACCTGTCACTGTGACCTGGAATTTCAGTGCCCCAAAGGCCCTGGTGACAGGCCTTGCTCCTAGGGTGACAGCGATGGGATGCAATGGACTAAGAGGCAACTCTGTGTCACTGGGCCCTTCCCCGTCTGCTGTCACTCCCTGGCCACCCGGTGACAGTTCCGCCACCACACTCGTGCCACGATGTGCTTCCCCTCAAGGCACCACGCAACAGCACCCACACCCCAAAGACCCAGGCTCCCAACGCCAGGCCCAAAGGAACACTTTCTCCTGAACACTGACAGTCGAGGTGCTGGCTATGGCACGCAAAGCTAAGCTGACACGCTGACCACATCCTGACAACATGGACATCAGCACTCAGCAGCATCAGGACACATGGGCCGCCACTCTCCACAGACAACAACCTCCATCCACCCCACGTTCCGCTCCTTCATCACACTCACTGACTGCTGCCTCACGCCCTGCCCGCAGATCCACTGGTCCCTGAGGTGTAAAGTACCCACAAACCTGACCCTACCACAGCGCCACAGAGACGTACCAGCTCTTCCGACGTGGCCACTTTCCTTGTGGGGCACAGGCAGCCCTCTCCACCCCTAGGATGGCAGACATCCCTACCAGATGCACCCGTGAAACACTGGCTTCACTTCAACGATGTATTTATCACTGTGATTTTTCGCAAGCAAAGCCTACATAATGTACATTAACATGCTTAGAATCCTGCCAGGTACATACAAGAGATGCTTACATTGATCTGTAAGTAATAAAAGATGTGTTCTAATACTGACGGCTACATGCAGACTGTAGGCTTTCAGAACCAAGAATGTATGCTTCTTTCAAAGAGTGAGTGCAAAGAGCAGGCTGCACAGACAGGAAAACAGGTAACTTTTCCATCCTTTTAAAGCATGCATTCAAAGCGGTTTATAAGTAGTACGCCTTCGATGACGTTTGTCTTGCAATGTACCTTATCAGCAATCAGTTACCCGCACTCCTTTGAACACTGGTGAGTGCGCGCACTCAGGCAGGAGCAGCAGCGCCCAACAGGCCTGAATGGGCTTCCAAGTCCCAGCGAGGACATGAGCCCAGCTGGGCACCCTCCCAGCTGCCAGCACTGCAGGAGGCTTCCACCCGGGCCAGGCCACCTGCGGGGGCGAACACGCCTGGAGAACACGTGCAGGGCCCGCCCTAGCTTGGAAGACCAGGGAGACGGAACTTGACTAAGGAAGTGACATTCTATGTCCATGAGTCCACTATTTACACAAAATTCAAAGGGTCTGATGCTGGCATTACTTTCAGCAAGGTACAACTCAAGTCTAGAGCAGACAAACGACCTTGAAGAACACCTTCACGTAGATCCAAGGCTGAAAGTGAATTTCCTCTGTGACTCTGTGACTCCCAAGAACATGTCCCTTTTATCTCATCAGAGCTACACAGCAAAGAGGCAGAAGTGCAGAGAGCTGATTAAAGGCGGTGTCCCGACCGCGGACCCCACTGGGCCCAGTGAGAGCTGCTTCGTGGAACGGGCTCAGGAGACCTTGGCTTGGCCACTCAACTCGGAGGCACCAGTTTGTAAACGACACAATCATTTTTGGGTACAAGAGGTGCTTTAAATGTGGTAACATTATATCATTTCAGCTATAATGATCATAATTACTTATTTCTTTTAATCACAACCCACTTAACCACTTTAGTACAGAAGACTAGTTCAAGGAGTTTAATTTTCATTCAACATCTAATCTTTGTGTTTACCGAAACCCTTCATGGGCTTTGTTTACTGTCTGCCTGCTGGCCTGGACGTTTGATCTTGCAAGACTAGATCAGACAGGGTCAGATAAAACACTGATTGCTAGAATAAACCAGGCTCAGAGAAGTAACACTGGTTTTTAAAATCTTCCTTTCTCCCAGAATTTTTAATATTTCACAAAATAAGCTCAAATAAACAAATAAATTAAGAAAACTAGCAATCAGGGGCTCCTGAGCAGTGACTGAGACCGGGCATATGACAGAGTAATTTCACATCCTGGCCAAAGTCTGGGGCTTGACTAGGTCCACTTGTCCCAGAAATATTACTTGATGACACAAATAATTACCACAGTCACCAGGATCTGTGTGAACTCTGAACGACCCTTTTTAATTCTTGAGACATAGGTTAACCCCACTAAAAATGGTAATTCACTATGCTTTGGTAAAAAAACATTTTTAAATTAGAAATATTTTAGATACAAAATTGTACTTTTAAAATTACTAAGCTACATTTAGAATATGAGAGACCTCCTCTCTCCGAGCCCTTGCCGGTGCCCCTGCCACCCCTGCAGCAGCGACGGGCTCACGGTGTACTCGGGGTGGGGTTGCCCGCACGCACACCCCAGTATCATGCAAATGTGGGCCAGTTCACATCCACAGTGCAGGTGAAAGAACAGCGGGGTTAAAAGCAGATAACTGTATTAAAATGTGTAGAATTTATGGAAGGTCGTTCAGTGGAGTAAATGCTTCTTGATTCCAAGACCTCAGAAATAATTCCGTGTGAGCAGGACCACTCCTAGGAGTCTCTGTTTTCTTTTGTGCCCAGCCCTGAAGCTCCTAACACTGAGCAATTGTTATTTCATAAAATGTGCACTGTCTTCTTTACACTTGGGAGATGAGGACGCGCCATGTTTTAAAATCAAAGCCTGAAGCTATGGACAGTATGAGGTGAGTGGCAATTCTTAAAAGAAAAATTTTAAAGCTCCCCACACCACGCCATCCATCCATCCATCATGCACTCTGGTTTCTTTAATATCAAACACTCCTGGGAAACAGGTTCAGGGGCTTGGACCTCAAAACCAGAATATACAAACTGTCTCCCCCATCTCTCCTGAAGTAACGCCAACGTTAACTCAAATACGTCTGTGTCAACCTTGATTGTCTTTGAAATTAAAGAAAAAAAGGTAAACAGAGTGTGCTTTGCTGTGATCACTGAGGAAAATAAAGTTAGCATGCTAAGCCAAACCAATTTAGGACTTTTTAAAGGATAAGTGTAAATAGTTTAGCTATAATAACAACAAATTCAAAAAATGCACATTAAAATGTTTACTTCAAAATTTAGACAATTCCATTTGTATATAGCTTTTACATCTGTTTTTAATGATATCAAATTATTGATTGTTCATTTTTCTCATATTTATTTAAGCATTAACTATAGAATTTGCAATCTGATCTTTTTTTTAATCCATCCAGTAGACTTTTATTTTTGCCAGGTTTGAGTCATATTTACTTTGATCTTTCAGAGTATATAATTATTTTACTGTTTATTTATTTCTATGAGAAAAGAAAAAAATTTTGACCTAGGAGATCTATATGTGGCAATTAGTAACAGAATCACATAGCTTATGTTTAGAAAATCATGGTTTTGATTAAGAAGCAACCATTTAGTTCCCACTGTTTTATTAAAACAGACATTAGCAGATAATAAGAAACATATTGAACAAAGTAGCCCGCATTTACTTGAGGACAGCAGTGAGCAAGCTCAGCACTCCGGTCTGCACTGAGTACCAGGCCCCCAGATGCAAACCGGAAACTGGGCGGGAAGACAGTGGGGGAGGGCACAGGAGCCCTGACTTCCGGGTCCTCAGGAGAAGCCCCACGGTGGAATTCTGGTACTGCACCACTGATTTCCACGTCTGGGGCTCATTGCTTCTGGAGTTCACTTGGAAAACTGATGGGCACAGGTTTCACAAACCAAACCAAGACTCTCCCACGAGAAATGGGCACAAGTGGGCAGGAACTCCCAACGAAACCTCTCCCCAGGGGTCGAGAGGTAAGGAAAGGCACTTCTCTGATGTTTATCTTCTGGGCACCAGCATACCTGCCATCAGTTCTTTGTTTTTCCTCCCACTTCCCTGGCTGATGAATCAACACCACTTGAACTGTTTTATGGCAGCTTGTGTTTACTTCACACATACCTTAACCTTCCCTTTTCTCCTCCCACCGATGCACACGCAAAAACACACACTCGCCGGCGTGGGGCGAGTGGCACTGGTGAACAGCATGCACACTGTGTCTGACAGCCTCTTCAGGGAGGGCCCTTGACTCTGGGAGGAAACCAAGGTCTCAGGCTGTTTTTAGGGCACTTAAAAGATTTAACTGTGCATTTACTATCTTGAAAAAAACCAGAGCTTGAAGAACTGAGTCGCTAAGAAAGCAGAGAAGATGACTGAGTATTAAGGTGTGCACATGTGTGAGCACACACACGCGCGCACACACCCTGGTGGCAATTCTGAAAGACTAGTGTGAAGGGTCTCCATCTCTCTGAGTCTGGAATTCCTTCCACTTAGAACAGAAAGTAACTGTGCGCTCATGAGTGACCCTGAAGCTGCTTGATTCTTCTTGATTCTTAGCCAGAGAGGATCTGTTCAAACATTTGCACAATCCCATTTTAGCAGAAAAACTTGGAGGCAACACTTAGAGAAAAGAAACCCTTCTGAACCCAGAACTCCACTGTAGACAGTCGCTCGCTTTTTCCAGCACGAGGCGAATATGAGTATCCCGAGGCCAGTGCCCAGGACAGACCTGGAAGGGCGCTGACAGTTTCAGACCGCCCGGCACAGAGCAGATCTCTCAATGTCTAATGTGCATCATTGCTCCCGGGTAGCTCAACATTTTGTTTTCCCTTTTAAGTTGTATACTTAGCATAAAATGCTCTTATTCCTTTGTCTTCGGAAAAGTGACACCAATGCATGGAAAGCTCACTTCCTCAAAAGGTAACCTTGTGAATGGGTTCGCACATATCCAACTGCCAAAAAGGCGAGGGTGGCATCCGGCCCTGGGAAACCTGGGTCCTTCCACCATGAATGTCCCTGGCCCCCAGAGGGATGGTAGCTGCTCAAGAAGCCATGGGAGCCTGTGACAGAGTATGACAAATCATAACCCAATCACGCAAAATGAGGACCGGAAGGGCCCTCAAATGGCAACGCTATAAAGGTGCACCCCAGTTCCCTCTGGACTCGCTGGGTTTACTCTGGAGTGCAGCAGACACTCGACATACACGCAAAGGCGAAGCCTCACTCATGCGCTTAAGAGCACACACAGTTCCAGCGACAGTAATGCATCATTCCTGTCCTCCTATTAACCAGTTACTATTACACAGCATTACAGCTACTGTTTGTTAAGAGGTTATTTTACTCCAATATTCTCTCATTTAGTCTTCAGGCTACCCAGACACATATTTTTCTCGATTTTCCAATGGGGAGACTGAATTCTGTTGAAATGAAACAACGTGCTCAAGCTCCCCAGCACTGGCACATGGAAACAGATTTGCACACGCATGTGCCCAGGTGCAGGGCCCTTCCTTCCCGCACCCCTGGAACCACCTGGAATAAACCGTCTCTAAACCACTTCGGCCCAGACTTCCGGACGCTGAGGCACACAGTCCAATTCGTTCATCAGCAGTCAAACCCTAGAGGCTGATGTAGCCTAGAATAACTGCTCTTCAATTTCTAAGGGATTTTGGTCTTCACAAGTATCACTGAGGAAAGCTACAAACTTGATAAATTATGCTAAGAATGTTACTTTTAGTTCTAATACCATCTTGGTTTCAAGGGAGCCAATTTGCATCTCATGACAGAAATATTAAAGATTCTTACTTTTATAATATAACACAGACAAGCAATATCTGAAGTTAGCATATATTCCCAACAGCCAACAACTCATTCATCTTAAAAATAATAGGCTTTAAAGACAAGGAAGTCATTTTACCTTTAATCTTCTTATATTTTTTATACCATCTCCCAAACTCCTGGCACTTGGTTGCTGACACATTGGCATAATATGTGCTATTTACAATGGATGAAATCATACTCTGAAAAGAAGAAAAAAATTCGGTTATGTTTCAGATATGTGAGTTTTCCTTCCTGGGGACCACAGCAAGGGACTATATCCCTCACCCACTTCTAGCACCTTTTCTACCTGAGGTGGTCACCAGCCAGCCAGCCAAGCCGGCCACCACCATAGGACCTGACCTCACACCCTGAGCTAGCCCCTGAACAAGGACAGTGCTTCCCTGGAAAAGCCAGCCCTGGGCCAGTGTCAAAGAGGAGAGGCTGAGGCAGCAGGAGGAATGCAAGGCGGGAGCAGCGGCTGGGGAGCAGAGCGGAGGTGGGCGAGCCTGCGGCCCCGGCTTCCAGCAACGCCTCTCGGGGTTTCTGTTCCACGTCCAACTGCAGCCCTCAAGGCGGCCAAGGGTCTGAGAACATCCGTGCTGCACACTGCAGTACAACACTTAGGGAAATAAGCTAAATTAATATCATTTATAGAAACATGTGATTAGCACTTGTGTGAAAATGCACCAAATGAAAAAATTAAGAGTGCTATTTTAGACCAGGGAAAACTAAACAGAACACTTGTACCGTGTTTCAACCCAAAACGCCTCACAGCTGACGCTCTCTGAGGCTTGGGACTGAGACCCTTCCTCGCCCCTCAGCCTCTGGTCCTCCTGACTCAGGCCCTGCACCCATCTGCCCGGGTTCAGGGCTGGAAGGAAAGCGCGACCCAACTTGGCACTAAAAATCAAATGGCAGTCACACAGCCAGAAGGAAAGGTCCCACCGTGCTACATGTGCCATCCACACCCGGGCTCGGCCCACTCAGGTGACCCTAAGGCGCCCACGCACACCTGAGCGAACCGTGCCATCACAGGTGGCATTTCACACCTAGAAAGCACTTAGAAGCCAATGAGCCCACACAACTCCAGGGGCCTGTGAAAGGCACCAGGTTTCATACCTTGCCTTGAAATCTCATCTGTCTCAAAAGTGTTAACCCCAGACATGGTGCACTGCAGAGAAATCTCAGAACTTCCAATAGCATCTCTGCAAATTAGCAGAGATCAAAAGGGATCACAGTAAATCAAGTTGATGGCAAGTTATTCACCAGCAGGTTCGAATGTTTGCAGACAGACAGGCCTTAGTAGATCCCATGTGAAATGCCTCTGGACTCACAACCCTTTTAACCAGGGCACCACGGGAGGGGTGAGCTCCTCAACTGACCCAAGGGAACCTCGGCCCTGCCTACAGAGCAGATGGCTGCTCCCTCAGCTACCGTGTCCACATGACACCCTTTGCTCTGAGAGAAGAACCACCTTTGGGTCCCGGGGTCTGGACACGCACTGGGTGCTCAAAGAGCCAGTGTCACCCAAAGGTGCCACATTCCTCCGCGAACCTGTACAGCATTGCCATCCTGACTCTGCTGGGTGCTAATGACCAGCGGGCTGCTCCCTGCCCGGTCAGCCTCTCTTCCTGGACGATACTGCCCTGGAGCTCAGTGGTCAGTCCCCCTCTACCCTCTCCACTGGGTCTCACAGTTCTGACGTGGACCAAGTCACCGGCCCATGAAGAGGACATTTCGACAGGAGTGAGATGTCATGACAGAAGACACTAACAGAGAAGCTGGCAGAGTGAGTGGTGTTAACTCACTGGCTTTGCTCCACTGTGCTCCAGAAAACCACGGAGGTGGACACACACAGCAGGAGTCACAGACAGCAGACACACGCACTTGTGCCCATGCCCCACACCTGTGCCACTCTGATCCCGGGGAACCCCCGTCTTAGTGTCACCCTGGCACTATGCAGGGCCTTTGTCAGCCTAGATGACATGGAAATGAAAATCTGGCCCCACCATCAGCACCCACCCATTTCAGAAGGAGAAGCTGGGGACCTCGCCCAAACACCTTATCACTAAGTTTCTGTCTGCACCGATCACAGACAAACGTCACGTACATTTCAGCTGCAGGCTGAGCAAAGGGCTCAGGGGCAGGGAGAGGCCACTTCCCACGGTAGCCATGGCTCGCTTCAGTCACCGAATTCCCCACAGGTCCCATGCATGTTGCATGCCCACTACAAGCCTTTCACTGAGGGCTGTCAGAATATCGCCGGAGGGACTCGGGAACAAGGCACATCCGGGGTAGCTCAGTGGAGGCCGTACTGCACCGGATCACCCCAGGGTCCAGCCCCAGGTTACACAGTGTGTTCTCAGTCGGAATCCTTAGGTCTCTCCACAGTGCTCCAGGAACACGGCATACATTCCTCCATACATACAGAGCGTGCTGATTAATTTGTCTGAAAAACTGAAACTTAGGTAGTGACCTCCAAAACTGAAAGGGGCTAACACAGACTCAACACATGCTAACTTTAGAGGACTACAAGAGATGCTGGTCTCCAAAGATCCCGAGCTCACCAGAACTCATGCACTGTAAGGCTGAGTCTTATGACTTGATGTCATGTAGACACGCAGCTTACAATTAGCATCAACCTCCCTTTTCTTGTGGTTCTGGGGACTGAGCCCAGGGGCCTTGTGCCTTCTAGGCAAGCACTCTACACTGAGCTGCATCCTGCCCAGCCGTGAGGCCTGATGAGACACAGGCACTGCATAGTAGGTGTTGCAAAGACAAAAGTCCTTCCCACCTGCCGCCCCGCCAAAAACCAATCTAATTCCACTCACTGCTTTTAAACACAAATGTGTACTTCTGCAGTTTATTTCAGCATTTTATGTTTTCCAGCCATGCCAGGACCGCCACACAGCTGGGCTTGCAGGAGCTCGCCAGTGAGCAAGGCATGAGCTGACTGAACGGACACTGCACCAAGTCCTGAGGATCTCTGCTGGTGACACGGCGCCGGTGCCACAGCCCGGGAGAGATGAGGTGGGCGGCATCTGACACCGCACTGGAGGCCTGTGCTCCTCAGAGGTGGCCACCAAACAACTATACTGACTGCACACCACGCTCTGCTCATGGCCGAGCCAGTGCGGGAGACGGGAGGCGCTGGAGTGACGCCTGAGGCGCCCCGGGATGCCTGGTGTGGCCGTGAACACCTGACTGGGGACTGCATACCGAGACGCTCATGGTTCATGTTAGGCACTGAGATGGCAAAAAGAAGGCATCAAACGTCTTTCCAAATACAGGGACTTCTGACAAAGTTCAGACTTTTCTGTAACTGTGAAATTTTAAGTAGATTTTGGATGGAGGGTGGGGGATTAAACTGTCCAATCTGGCACACAGTTCACCATGCATTTGAAAGTAAACTTTTAAAAAGAAATAAGGTGTCTGAGGAGTCAAATCTGCCAGCGTTGGTTTAGCTCCTCCAAGGTTAACAAGCTGATTAACCTGGTTGGCAGCCAGACAGCACGAGGCCATGAGAACCAAGCTGCTCATATGGCCACTCACCATCATGGGGACACCTGAGGCCAGGTGGACCACTGCATCAGTGTGACGCAGTGGACCAGAAGCTCCTGGTGCCTGGAGATGTGGCAGTGCGGCACTGCACACTGCACACTGCACCCTGGTCACAGCTCACATGACAGTGTGTGGTGCCAGGTGTGAGCAGCGAGAGAGGAAGAAGGACGGGTCGAGGCTGGGTGTCCACCTCACGGCACTTCTCACCTTGTTTTAGTTATGACGAAACCACGATTTGATGTGACGTGTCTCCAATAAAATCCATCATGAGTGCCACCTGACTACACTTACCGTAGCCAGACTGATTTATCTAAAAGTAAGTTTTCTTTTAGGTTTCTGAGATAACCTCAAATGTACTTGTTCCTTCAGCAGCCCAGGGAGGTGTCAGACATGATGGTTAGGAGGCTGGCTCTACACCCAGAGGGCTCGGGGGCCCCAGATGAATGTTCCCCTGTCCAAAGCCACCACTGGAAGAGCCAAGGGCCCCACCACTGGGCTGCCAATTCCATGGTCTCCAAAGAAGAGACTGACCACGGCAGAGGAGGTCACCTCCAGTCCACCGGCTGCCACCAGGTGGAGAGTTGATCTTCCACCCGAAGCAAGAAACAAGGTGACAACAAACAACATAGGCTGTGAGCCTGTGTTCCTCCCATGAGTTAATTCATGAGTTTAGAGTCAGAGAAAGCCAAGCAATCTAAAGGCAATCCACAACTTAACAGGGAAAAGCAAAATATGCACACAGGGTAAGATGATTTGTACAAAATGCTTGGGCAGACAGAGGTCTCAGAGCTCCTCTTCCTGGAAAAGAAAGCTGAAATAATTAAAATCCTCCACCCCCTTCCTCTCGGCCTGGTGAGATTTGTGTTCAAGTGGCAATGTGGTATTAAAACTACCTGAGCTGCAGGGACGTGATACATCAGCTAGGAAAGGAGCACTGCAAACCAGAGAGAGTGCTTACTTGTTTTTATAAGCCTGGGTCACCCTGAAGAGTCCAGGCAGGCCAGCCTCATACTCAATGCAGCCAACTGGCCTTGAACTTGTGAGCCTCCTGCCTCAGCCTCCCCGGGGCCGGGGTGACAGCTGTTCACCACTGTGTGCAGCTGGGGAGTGGGCACCCTCTGAGCACCCTGGAACTCTATGTTGAGGACAGAGCACGTGGCAGGCAGCAACAGGTGATACCTGCGCGCTGTGCTCAGGGGCGCAGCTCAGGGGCAATGTGTTAAGAATATTCACACGATATCGTATGGATACTTCGAAGCAGCAATGAGGGGAAACTGCCTGGGAGGGACTGCTTTGTTGTGAGAATTCATCGAATGCCCCTCAGCAGCCTTCTCCTAACCCGCCCCTCTGCCTCTGTGCCACAACATCGAAGGGAAACTTCTGCCCTTCCTTAGGGCACACACACGTGCTCACCCAAGCTGCTGAGGACCAGCCCTCGTCACTGGAGCCCTAGTCAGGAACCACTCCCCAGCTGTCACTTGGGAGCCTCCTTCCTGAGTCCACAGGATTGAGTGACAGACTGTCCCAGCACAGTGACCCACACGCACCATGTTTACAGCAGCACACCTCATGACAGCTGCATCTTGGAAGCGGCCTCTATGTGCATCAACAGACAAATGGGTAAAGGGTGTGGGAAGCACACCACAGAGCACTGCTCTGCCACTGAGAGGATAAACTCAGGTCATCTGTGGGGACAAGGACGCACCCTGCGGCCATGACAGTAAGTGCAAATACATCAGACACCCAAGGTTAACTATCAGGCGTTTCTCTTATGGGGAGCCCAGAATACAAACAATCCAAAGTTTAAGTAAGTTATGGAGCAAAGCAGAAGACAGGTAACAGGAAACATGAAGACAGACCTGTTGTGGGAGCAAGCGGTGGAGGGAAGGGGACGGACAGGTGGTGACATGAAAGCAATGAAGATGGCTACGGACACTCATGCACGGGTGCCCACGAGGAACTCAGCCATGTTGGACCACGAACATGGACCAACTCGAATCAAAACTGGAACAGCAAACCTCACGTGATGATACCTGAGACAGACAGTGGCCTGCTCTCACCCCGAGAGCGTGTCGGGCTGAGACCAGACCCAGCCTGGTGGGCAGTGGCCGTGTATGACCTCTCCACATGGATGAATGCGACCCCCTCCCTCCACCCCACTGCTTGAGGTGACTGGACACAGAGGTCCTGCACCTGTCCCCACCGGCAGGCTTGCTGAGGACAGTAGCAGTGTCTCCACAAGTGGACCACAGACATGGCAGGAGGCCATGCTAAACACCGAGACACCTCTGCGAGGCAACGCCAGCCGTGTCTTCTTCAAGCGTTTGGCAACACAGCCTTGGCTACAAGTGTGGGGCAGAGCCACCTGAAAACACCCTCTGTGCTGCGCACGCAGAGCCCACAAGGCACGAGTGTGCCCTGACTGCACCACAGCGGCGGCCGGGCAAGCAGACGCCGAGGCTGCCGGGGAGCACCGGAGTCAGTGCTCGTGGGCACACCTCTCTGGGATGACTGTAACACCCTGGAAAGAGGTAGGTGTGAGGGCTCAGTGCTGTGAACATAATTAACCACACTCCAGGCTCTGTTCACACCAGGGGCTGGGACCTGAGACCCGAAGTTCCCTGCCAAAGCAGGCCTGGCCCGCAGTGTGTTACTTGAGGGAAGGTTGCCTGGGGGCCATCTGTGCCCGGGGGATTGGGGCAGCCAGTGTGGCCAAGGACAAGACAGGGTAGGTGGAGGAGACATCCACGCTATAGTGCATCCTAAAAGGTGAAGTCAAAACCCAACACCCAGATGCATAACAACCTCAACTTTGCCGGCATCTGCCACCTGCCTCCCTCCGCAGCGCGGCTCTCCAAAACCACGGCTCTCCAGAACCATGGTCTGTGGTGCTGCTCAGGAGCACAGCGCTGCCCCCAGTCCTCCACACGCAGGTCCTGTGCAGAGGGAAGGCCTGGGGCGGCCTGGCTCCCTTCCTCCCCCTCGCCTGCCATCAGGACCAGCTGCCCCAGGCGGACCTTCTCATCTACAGGACCCTTTCCTGGGGTGAGTTCCTAAAGGCCCCCCAGACCAGCTGTGCACACACAGCACAAAGATCAGTGCTCCACCTACCGGGGCTTCTGCACTCCCGGGCCCACAGCCCCACAGCCCCCACCCCCACCCCAAGCAGCAAGTGAGGTGCCCAATCCTATGGAAGCCCTGGCCTGCCCACTGCCAGCCCAAGGTGGCCGTCCTGGCCGACACAAACCTGGGAGAGAGGGCATTCTTTGGCTAGTGTGCTCTGGTTCATCTCTTTGAGCAGCTCCTTTAAGGCATTGCGGACGGTGGCATGGTTCCACTGCTCGGCTGGCAAGTCTTCCAACTTCGAACAGCTGCAAAACAGAGCAACCGTGACAGTGACCCCACAGCAAGCTCGGTGACATCCTGTTTGGGTCCTGTGCCCCACTGGGGCCTAAGGAGAGAGCATTAGCTCTTGGTAGAGGTGACAGGTCCCGAAGGTGTCACATCACACTGGCCTAGGAAATGGCGCTTTGGAAATGAAGAAATGGGACTTTACCCAAGAGCTGATGGAAGTGGCAGGGTGGTGTGATACTAAAATCTCTCAATGCGGGCTCAGTTCCAAAGCACACCCCAAGTTAGATGTCAACATATGTCCCACCACATGAGAAGTCTGAGGGCCATCTTCCCTCGCACAGTTCCAACCAAAGCTACCTCTCCAGACAGACATCCAAGCATCTCTGGACAAGGACAGGGCCACTGGGTCCCTAGCACAGCACCAACGCCCTGAAGGGAGAGAATCTGAAAACCTATACAGTGAAGGACAGCAGCCCTTCCCACAACACTAAAACTGAAAACGACAAGGACCTTGCATTTCTCTCCCAGCGCCCTTGTTGGGCCAGGCCTGGTCTCTCTGCCCCTCCGTGTGCATTCCACAGCACTGACCACCAGACAAGGAGGACAGACTCTGGGCCAGCACACTCGTGGTTAACCTGCTCCAGGAGCCAACCACAGCCACCGGGACTCAGGTGCAGGCCTTAGAGGGGCTCATCCTCCCACACTGGCAGCCTTGCACCTACTTCCTGGACCACGGGCGGGGCGGTGGGAAGCCCCTCTAGCCCCTGAGCTGTAACTACTGCCCAACTGCCTGTGACAGTGACTTCATGACTCCAAAACCAGGCCTAAACTCCTGGAATGTGGGCCAGAAAGGTGCCTTGGGGAGCCTCCTGCCCCCTGGGTCCCCACCTCCCTTCTCCCCTCCCCCTCTCTTCCCCTCCTCCCTTCATCAAGGTCTGGAAATTAATGAAGATGGGACATGCTGATCTCCGCAGCGCATCTCCAATCACAGAGAGCTCGGAGAGGAAGGACAGGCAGATGTTCAGAAACACCCACCTTTGTAATTGGATTTTTAACGTCACAACATGATAGACGTCTTGTAGCATGTCGGCCACCGTGGCGTCGGGTGCATCTGTCACATAACTGAGGGGGAGAGGGTTCCACCTCCCCAGCTTGATTATTCCTGCACAGGGAAGAAAAACACCATAAACAGAGCTGCTGTTTATTAACCCTTCATGCTGTTTGTCCACCGTTAAGGAGGTCATTCAGCCGACAGTCAAGGCCCGCTCGGGGCTTTAGGACAGGGAAGCAAGTGGGCCTTGTCAGGTGACGCCGCACAGCCAGCTTGCTGTGGAAAGGGGAGCGAGGAGGATGAGCCTGAACCATGGACAATCAGTTCTTTTATGTTTTCCTGTTCCTTAAATTCCTGAGGGAACCATACGGGCACTTCCTTCCCCCAAAGTCTCGTTTCACAGTTTAAGTTAAAACTGATGCTAAATATACAGGACTCTGATTTCATAGACACACACACACAAAAGCTTCAAGTAAATATAAGATTCAGTTTTGAACTGATCAAAAACAGTCCCACCTGTGGGCTCCGCACATGGCCCCCTCTGCCTATGGCGAGCTTCCCAGGGCACAGGGCCTGGGGTTCACCGCTAGATGCACCTGCCTCGCCAAAGGGACTGCTCGGAGCCACAGGCAGGAGCACACAGACCACAGATCATAAGTGGCTCAGATGCCACCGACTTCCCTTCTCCTCTTGTACCTGGGTTGCTCTGAGGATGAAAGAGTCCTGTTTTCCCTACGGGTGAGCACACAGGAGAAAGGCCGGAGCGAGGCTCCACAGAGAGCGAGGTCAGGGGCCCTGGGCGCAGGCCTTGCACACGTGGTGCGCACATGGCTGTGTCTGCAGGAGGGGCCTCACCCACAGGCTCACGGCACACAGAGCAGCGTGAGCACAACAGCAACTCTTCTCTCACGTGACACGGAGGGACAAAGCTTTTATCACTGTTCTGTGAAAGCTCCAGCAGTCCCCAGGGCGTCACAAAATGTCAGTGTAAACAAAGTTATATGGCAGAGTTAAAAGGAAAAGAGCATTCTTATTTTTGACAATACAGGTGGGTCCAACTGCATTGTTCTTTACACACTTTTTTTTTTCTTGGTAGTCACCAAGAAGAGACAAAACACCTGTCGGCCAAGTAAACTTCCAAGAGATGCACAAAATGATGCCTGGCAGCCGTGGACAAGTCCGACCAGAGGAAATGAACTGCGTGGCTCTGGGTGGCCAGGGCACGTCCTGTCCAAGACAAAAATCAATGAATGCACGATGTTCGACATAATGCTTGAAAACAGGGAATAAACAGAACAAAAATATTAAAATGCTTCACTGTTTCAGTATTAAGATTGAACAATCTGCTGCTGAACATGCTGCGTATAAATAGAGCCTGGACGCAGACCCAGGGAAGGAACACAGCTCTCAACTCAGTGCCGTATGTCTGCAGTTCTGGCGCCTGGAGACTGACTCCACTTGCCAGGAAAGCTGCGTTCTGGTCAGGACGGTCTCCCACCACTTGTGCTGGTGACAAGGACACACGTGGAGTGGACGTGAAGTGCATGTCCCCCCACTGCAAGGCCCGCCCACACCAGGGTCCTTGGCCTGCCAGCCCCACTTGCTGCTAGCACCACTACAGAGGCACAGGGAATATGTCTGCCATGTTTCCTTTCCATAAAGATCACTTGCAACTGTGACCTTCCAAAACCCCACCATGAACATCCAAGAGCAGAGTCTAAGCTGACCACATCCTAAAGGCTGAGTTTTACTGTAAGAGGATGGTGGAGTGGGTTGGCACTGCCCATTCCCATGGGCAAGTGGAGGCTGGTCTATAGATCATTTCATCCCCAAGGACACAGAGGTCACAGCCTGGAGGACACCCACCTCTTCCTAGAGTGCCAGGGGCCTTCCTCTGGTCGCTAAGGGCCATATCACAGCAGAGTGGACACAACCAAGAGGCACAGTCCTGAGGTTCCACTCCCAACACGCCCAAGCTCAGGAAAGACCACTAACCCACAGGGATGGATCAAAGTCAGAGGGCCAGCAAAGGACTTAACTACAAAGGGACTCTCTACAAAGGGCTACATGGGCATAAAAACTGTCAGAACTATTCAAACCAAGCACTCAGTATGCACACGCTTTACTGTGTGTGAATTATACTTTTATTTTTTAAAAAAGCAGAGGGGAGGCATCTGTGCAGGAAATGACAGACAGACAGACCTCTCCCCTGCAGATAGGCATCTCTACTTGGGTGTTCTCTGCCCACCTCGGGGAGCCAGGAGGAGGCTGTTTGGGCTGGAATTAGCACACGCAGGTGTCTCCCCACACTTAATTCCTCCACACAGAGCAGCTGCTCAGGCGCGGCTGCCACATCTTGGAAGAGAGCCGTTGATGCTATTTTCTCAGGCAAGGGGGTGTGGTAGGCTGCTCCTCCTCATTTGCAGCGGTTCGCCAGCTCAACCTGAAGACCTGATCTATGCTCGGCTGCGCAAGGGTCTGCAGACCAGGGTGCTGGGGGGCTGTGTTCCCAGCCAGGTGGGGGCAAGAGCACCCTGTCTTTAGCAAGCTGTCCCTCCAAGCAGGGCCTCTGTGTCATGGACTCATCCTCCTCACAACGCATCCTCAGACAGCCCTCCTTGCCAGGTAAAAAGGACAAAAATACAACTTAGAGGAGTAGTCAGGTGTTACTCCTCTAAGCAGGAAGCAGGACCCCATGCAGACAAGGGCTAAGAACACAGGCATCCAAGTCAAACTGCCTCTGATCACGACCTGCTCCTCCAGCCTTCAACGTACGGGACTCTAGCAAGGCACTGAACCCCTCCAGGCTTCAAGCGCCAGCACTACCGTGTGGCAGAGAAACACAGGCCCACACAGGAGTCGAACCCTGCACAGAGCTCGGCCCTAACCAGCTCTCAACCAGTCTGCAGTCGTCACTTGACCTTTCAAATTCTTCTCATGGAAACTGATTTCTCTCAAAGAAATTGACTAGGCAGTTTTTTATGATTTCACTACCTGTTGGTCTTTAATTCCCTCACGTGCCTATTGAGGCCCTTGTCTACTCGGAGTCACAAAGGAGGACTTCCTGTCACTCAGGCCCAGCCTTTCCTCTCCCATTCATTTCTTCGGACAGTACTCCTCAGCAGGTGCCAGCGAACGCACCATGAAGACACCTCTGTCCCCATGGGTTCTCCCTGTCTGCCTGACCCATGTCCCGGAAGACTGCACCGTGCCCACCGGGAACAATGCCTGATGTGCCACAGGACCCTTGGCTGTAAGAGGGCTGCTATGACAGACAGACATTTCCAGTGTCACATTCCCTGCAAGCTCTGTAACCCCAATCTGCACAGTGCGAGCCCACGGCCTTTCACATGACACTCGTCTCGCACGGCACACGGGGGATCCTTACTGCACAGCAAGGCCTGCTCTTCCCTAAATGCTCTCGCGCCCATCCTGAGGTCTGTGCACTCTGCGAAGTCTTTGTTGCGAGAACTTCCCACCTGATCAAGCCACTGATCTGCTTTCTCCCACGGATACACCAGGTTGATTGTCACTCGGTCTGTGACAGTAAGGAGTTTAGCCCACCTGGGGTCCCGTCGTAGTACTTGACAGAGCACCAAGTGCTCTGACACTTCAAAGGCTCATCCTTGGGAAGCCCAGGTGCTTGGCGCTCAACCTGAACGTGAGCTGAAGACCAAAGGCCAGTGGCATGTCAAGAACCTCTGAAGGTGACAGCCAGGACCAGGACGGAGGGCCCTTCTGCCAGCTGGTGGGCTGCTGGACCAGTCCCCTCTTCTCAGCCTGAGACTGTGCTCATGCACCAGCCATGCCAGGCCACATGGGGGTCTCCAGAGAGCAGGACGATGGTTTCCATCACCCATCGACACTGAATGTCAAGCAAAGGATCAAGCAAGGCCTCCAAGCAAACAGGCGATGAACCTCAAGACCAAACAGCCAGCTACACCTGGGGCTTCTCAGGGGAAAACAGCCTTCCACAGAGCACCCTTCCACACAGGAGCACTACTCCCAGATCGTCTCACTACTACCACGGAATCTGTCATCTGCAAACAGTTAGAAAATGCCTGGTGCTGAAGACTGTTATAGATGCAGTTTCAAGGTCTTTGAGTCACAAATTATGGGTCTTTATTTTGGAGTTGAAATTCATACAAATGTTAACATGATTGAATTGAGCACAATATAAATAAAACTGTTTATATCCAGACAAATCTGTTCATTCTAAAATACAGAGTGCCAATCCACTCTCTGCGTAATGCATTCAGACCAAATAACAAAATGCAATTGTAGGTAAATTTCCCATTAGTGACATAAAATTAAGTTGGGAATGGAAGCAATTTTTGTCTAAAATTAAAAAGATACAATAATGGGAACCAGTTTTTTTTTTTTTTAACTTTCTCAATGCAATATTCTTCTGAAGTCAAAGAGTTGACATTTCACAAAAAGAAGTATCAACAGTTGCTTGTGCTCCTATCTTTTTGGTACTGTTATGAGTTTTAGTTCCTTCTCAACATAATTTATCATTAGTATCATTTGCCTCTAATATAAAAAGTAAGGGTTATGATACTACACATGACAGTTGATCAATATTTGATTCAACTTTTTAGACAGTTTTTTGTGAAAATAAAGGGCTCTGAGAGAAGACAATAAAATCAGTGGAACTTGAGAAGGGATGGACTGAGTACGGATCATTTACCCATCTCATACATTTTTCCTGTCTCCAGTCTAAGTCACTAACATCCAAAGATAACTATAATTAGGGCACTCAGGACTGAGTAGAGCAGCTTACTGCCGCTAACACATAGCTAAATTAAACTACTCCTAACATGAATCAAGATGAAGAGCTTTTACCACTTAAGACATCAAATATTAGCAATATGTACTTTCTCTAGGCCTGCCACAGACCCCATGAGGCAGGGGATCACACCTCCCAGCGTGTAGAGGCAGGAGCTGTGCACGGACCACACAGGTGCACACGACCAGGGAGAGCCCGCAAAGCCATCTGCGAGACAGACGGACGCAACCAAGCGAGGGCTCGGCAGCAAGCTTCGCATAATGCAGCTTGACGGATAATTTTCCTTTCTTCCAGGTGCATTTTGACATTAATTTTAAAAGCAAAGTGAAGACTCAGCCTGGAGAAAAAAAAATGACGCATTAGCTTTGATATCCAAAGGCTGGGTTGCACGTATGTATGTATCTCATAACACCCTGGAAAAGATCTCGGAAAAGAGTATCAGTAAAAACCCCAGCCTCAGAGCAACTCAGCCTAGGGCTTCCATCCTCAGGGTTATTTCCATGGATCCCTCACAAGGAGCTGATCAGGCTCCTTGTGAAACAGGAGGGCCCAGACACTAACTGCTCAGTTTACCCTCCTCCAAGCAGCCGTTTCCCCATGCCAGAGCACATAATTTTCTGTTATTGGATCATGCTTTGTTAAAGGAATTAAAAACTAACTGTCCTATATAATAAGAACATGGAATTATTTATCCATAAACCAGTTCACAGGAAATCACTACCCAGCAGTACAGAATAACTCAGCCTGTGTTTCTAACCTGTGGCCTGACTGTGGTATAGCACCAAATTGTAGCAGCAAATGGCATAAATTGTAGCTATTATTGCTAAACCCATGGTGGGAATGACTTGTCAATGAGGAAAGAAGAAAAAGAAGTCAAAACAAAAATGGTTTCTGAAGTACATATATTTTCCTCTCTAATGCAGAGCCTGGCAGTACCCCTGCACTAAACCAGACCCTCCAAGACCCTTGCCTTGGATTTTAAAGGTACTCTGTGTGCTTCAAATGGCATGGCTTGGATTAAGAGTAAATGCAAAAGCAAACAGCATTCTTTAGATGCTTAACTTTATTCAAGGACCTTTATAATTTACACAAATTAATCAAATCTCATAATACATTTGTCCGGAGCCCACAGTGTACTTAATCCTGTATTTATAACAAGACAAAAGAAAACTCCAGACAAAAATAATTCAATTCAGAATAGATGCTGAAGCTATATTGTTCTATAAATTCATCTAAAAAATCAGCACACACGCACACGCACACGCACACACACACAGGTGCACTGTTTCCCAAAGCTGCACATAACTGCTACTTGTAACAATTCAGGTATTACTGACAAACATAAACCATGGGATTTTTAACTCGTTAAGAACACTGACTCTTAGTTTTAAATCATGTCTGTACCTTTCTGGAAAAATTATCATCAAGATGAGTATCGGTATTTAAAACTTAATTTTAGAGTAGTCTGTGAATTAACTATAGTGATACACAGCTATATTCCAACTTTTTGAGCTGACGAGCCCTTTACAAAATAGAAACATTCTACTGAAAAACATGTACAGTACCATTTGGTGCCTTGTAATTCTATACATAGTTTTTGCATTCTGTAGCATAAAGATTTTGTCTCATGTAATAGATGCTGCTTCACATTTGGGAAATGTTATGTTACAACCCTGACTTTTATTAGATTATTTAATATAAGCACTAAGTAACTAGACTAAATTAATAAAGACCTTATTGCAGAGAGAGAAAGAGAAGAGGGGAGAGAGAGAGAGAGAGAGGAGAGAGAATTATTTCACAAATTAAATAAAACTTTCTGAACTTGGTATTTTAGAAACCTTTATTTAATTTTCAAAATTCCGATTCTACTGAAAAACAGCCAAAATATTGGTCGGGCTATGAAAAGAATATGGTTGGCATTTAGTTAGTTTGCAATAGCACCATTTAAATGATTATATGGAGGAGGAAGACCAATGAGAGCTAAGGTGTTGCGAGGAACGTGTGAGATTATCTGGAACCGCTCTGCGCTTCCACCACTGGTTAGCAAGTGTTCATCTGGCCTGTTTTCCTGTATCTGAATCACTAGCTGAAAGAGCCTGGAGTTAAAGGACCACTGCGACGGGTAACACATGTGTCCCCTCGGATGCACCTGCGGACCGATCCCTCACAGTGCTGCGCAGGCACAGGGAGCTTGCAGATCACTTCATGGTCGCTGGTATCTGCAGACCGTGCTCAGTCAGCTTCCCGAGTCTTCCGCGTAAGATACCCTGGGCACCTCCAGGCACAATGGCCTCCCACCCTGCCATCCCAGCCACCAGAGGATTCTCTTCCAAGCCTCTGGAGGACGGGTGCTTCAGCTCCTCCATCACCAGCTGATACCCTGGGAGAAGCAAGGCAGATCTATGGCACGTTCCCAGCTGACTGGGGACCTGGACCTTTGGCACACTTGGTTCCCTATCATTTATTTAGGGTTACCCAGCGCCTCATCTTAAGGGCAGTATCATGACCACAGAAGCAACTGTGTAACTGCTAAAAGTCGCAAGTACGTTCGGCACGAATAATTTTTCTTTTGTCTTTTCCCTTCAGAATATTTTAATAATTTCACTACACTGTTCATACAGCATTCACCAGACAAATCACGTCCACTCTATCATTATGCCCAATAATGCACGTGGTCTGCAGGTTTTAGGTACCTACATTCAAAAACGCTCCAATGGCTCCTGGACTTGCACTTGCTAAATGTCATCTCTGAAGGCTGCAAACCAAACCCTGAAATACACTACCACCACTTCGCTGGTGTGAAAGAAGCCAAGGTCCTGGATACAGGAAGTGCTCTCGCATGGGCTCCCACTTCCTGTGCTGAGTTGAAGGCGGCTGGAGAGTCAGAGCACGCCTGAGATGACGTCTACACAGCCAGCCACATCAGAACAGTGTCATGCGCATCACCATGGGAGAGAGACGGTGATCACTCCGAATGTCAAGTGGTCCCATGGCAGTTGGACCAGATGGCTGGTGACAATCCCAGGCGGCAGCAGGTCAGAACAGATTCCTTTCCGTCCCTGTTCCTGAGAATTTACAGTATCGTAGGCAGCATGCTGTCCAGGGTGGTGAGCCGAGGGAACTCGTCTCAGGGTCACAGCCAGAGCAGTTGGAGACCCATGCTGCCCAGAAAGTGTAGTACAAATAAACAAACAAACAAACAAACAAGGACCAGGAGCACTGGGAAGACTGAGCTGCTGATTCTCTTCAAGAGAAGAGGTAAAAACCAGGATTCCAAGATTTCTTTGTTTCAAACCTCACCATATCAAATGGGCTGGCTGGAGAGAAAAAAGGAAGTCAGGAGCAGGAGAAGCGGCGAGTGGCACGGGGGCATCGCAGCTGTGCTAGCTTTCCTTCCAAGTGCAAGGACCTGTCATGTTGGAACGGGTGACATCCAGAGAAAAATGGATTCTCAGGTTCACATAAGTGCCAAAAAAGTGTCACTGTGTTGAGAACACAAGCCCCCGCAAGGCAGGTCCCTCACATCGGTCTAACTCATTACAGCAGCCCAGGCTGCAGCCCTATGACAAGAAGATGCCACCCTCAGAGGGCCACACGACAGGAGTAGCAGCGGCTGGCAGATTTCTATCTTGGCTGCCACTCCACACCTGGGGACCCTTTGCTGAACCTTTCTGGGCCATTTTCTCCCTACAACATGAGGATTTAAAAACAAAAATCCTCCCCTGCCCAACTCACAGGATGGTACTTAGGATACAAAACTGAGTTTAAGTACCCTGAAACCATGACCACAAAGCACTGCCTAAACATACGCAGGCATTCCCAAACTGTGAGTTAGCATCCAAGGTGAGCACTGCATTTTTAGTAAGTGTTTAAAGGAAAATCATCTTCCTCAAGCAAAACCTTGACTCTCCTAAAATGTCACTGGTGAGTCATCTACTGTGGACCAGAAAGCAGTATCAGCCCACATAGCACCAATGTCCCAAAACCCTCTGCACCTGTTCCAAATAGCACAGTGCCCGGCAGGGCACACAGTTCAGGGGCAAAGGAAGAAAGAGGAGGAAGAGCAGAGACCAGGCGCTGCCTCCATGCTGTGGGCCACAGGTTGCACTTCTGGTTTGCCCTGGGCTCTGTACCAGGCACCAGCCCAGAGCCTGCAACCCCAGCAGGCAGAAAGCTGAGCTCCCACGCAGGAAGGTCACACCAGAGATGTCCACACAGCTGATGCAGGCTCCGAGAAAGCTCTGACACTGACACCTCCAGCCCAATCCTCCAATGATGTCCACGCCACACCCAAGGGTGGGTTATAAGCATCAATGGCCCCACAGCCCCTACAGCCCAGATATCCTAGAGTAAAAGGAGCCCAAATAGGTTAAGGCCCCAAAATGGCAACTCAATTCACTGTCACTTAAGAGACAGGCAAAGCCTTCTGAACCATGAAAATAAAATGCAACAACTGAGTTGGTGGATTGATTTTTCTTTCGTTAAAATTCTACTTTAAAAAAATGGCATGCAACCAGCTTTTTGTTTCTCAGGGAGGGTTCATTTTTTTAAACTTTCAAGTATAGTAAACAACTTCTAAATTCAGGGTAATTGAAGGTCTGCCAGTTGAGGAGCAATACAATGCTTTCATATCAACCAAAAAAGGGAACGTGGCTCAATCGGCGCTTTTAAAAAAATGGAGTATCATTCTACCAACTGCACTTCTTACTAAAATAACAAAAGCTGCTGCCTGCAGACTTGTAATGGGCGGCTACCTGAATAAATGTGTGCTCTGCCTTAAAATCGTTCTGAAGACGCCTTCCTGGAGATGCTCTAAGTTAATGAGAACAGTGCTATGATTATTACAGCAGGTGTGATATTCCCAGGCCAATACTGTATGTCCACTGCACTGAATGGATAAAGTGTTCACAGGCCTTGACCATTAAGTGCCTTTCCTGAGGGTGGATCAGCACACAGCCAGCTCAGCACCAGCCTAAGCCATGCGTGGAGACATCTCACTCCTTTGGCATTGGAACAGTGCCCACCTCCTCCTGGGACCACTGATGTGAGAAGGTGTCATGCTGCACACAGGACGTCCAGCTTTCCCTGGTCTCTTTTTACCCACAGCAGGCATCGGCCTCACCGGCACCCACTGCCCATACAGAGGGGGCTGTGGCTGCCCTGGAGTGAGGTAGCTCACAGACCCCAGACCCACCCTTCATCCTCCCACTTCCCCACCCAGAGGCATGGCCCATCTCCCCCGTACTCTCAGGCCCTGACAAGACTGACGTTAGAATACAAGAACCAGTAAAAAAGAAAACAGGGATTATAGGAAATTTCTACTGTGTTCTATTCGGGAAAAGGCTGCAAAGGAGTCCAAGAGCTGCTGTTTTTTTTTTTTTTCTTTTTTATTCAACCATCCTTAAAATAAATAGAGTGGTATTTCATGTCATCTCCCTTTGCGTCACTGTCGTAGTCAGTTTTGCTTTTGTTATTATTTTAGCACACACTTTCTGTAATTCAGGAGGAGGAGACTCCATGCCCTATGTGGATACCGACTGCCTCTATTTAATCACTCCAATATGGGACAGTGCATTTGTGATCCTTCATGTGCCTCTGCTCGTTTGATACTGTTTCACCATAATCACTTTATAATAATCTATCCAAAACTGGGCATTTACTCTTAGCTTTTCATGGCATTGCTATGTTGCCACACTAAGAGAAAGCAGTGACCATACTCTCCCTCCCACGTGAAAATGAACGAGTAAACATGTCTCATTTCCAATCAGTGCCTTAGGAGGTTTCTGTCAGCTGAAGTCACGTTAAGGGAAAATGCCCATGGACACTGGCTTACCCATCTGTAATTCTTCCACACCTGGTCCCATCTTACACCCATCAATGTCAACCACAGACTGCCTGTCACCAGGGACCCACAGAGCAGCTTGTGTAATAACACTTAGACCTGGGTGTGCTCCAGAACCACGAGCCCAAAACCCAGGGCAAATTTCCCTTCCAAGCGCATCTATATGACATAGAATTTCAGCATTTAATTTGTATTTTGCCAAATTAAAGAAACAAAAGCTTAGCAAGTCTTGCCCTGCCACTGGTTGAGGTGGTACACATAACAAGGCTGCCCACAAATCAGAGTAAGGTCCTCACATAAACAGATCTTGCTGGGCATGGTGATGCACACCTGTAACCCCAGCATTCAGAGGCTGAGGCAGGAGGATTGCCATGAGTTCAAGGCTTGGGTGACATAATGCGTTCAAGACCTGCCTGAACTACACAGGGGGAAACTGTCTCACAAAACCAAAACAAACAAAAACAAAAAACAAAAAAGCCAAACCAAAGTAAAATAAAACTGATCTTTATTCACCCATAAGCCACTCCACACATGGGAACCTCTAGAAGACTTTTACTTGGCATTTGGGGTGCAGCTCCTTCCCTCCCTGCTAACATTCTTCTTCCACGGACAAGAAGTGATCTGGTCCTAAACTGACTTCACATGCGATATTGCTCACAGCGCATACCTAGCAATTCAACATGTGCGGGATTTAGAAAATTGACAAAGATGACTTTCTGCACCTCTTTAGGCACCCCAACCCGAAGTCAGGGCCCCAATTTCAGCTCTGAACCACATCTTTGCTTGACTCATAAAAACCTTTTAGTCCTTCACACAAAATGCAATCATTAACATCAAAATACTGCTCTAACATGTGCTCTACCAGAGTCACGGAAGGTGCTTCCAATTCTTACACTTGCAGTCTGTTACCTTTTTGGAAGACAGCGCTTCCCCAGGGCACTGTGAGGAGCTGTGGAACTCTGGAAGATTAAATTCTCCAGAGCTGGTCCTTAGGCAAACATTCTCTCCGTCACACTGCATGCGGCAGCCCATGGATGTGTTTTTTATAAAGATGCCGACAATGTCTCACACTTGCATGAAGAGGAAAATGCCCTCACGGTAGCCGCAGCACCGAGGGGAGTCGCAGCACTGAGGAAAGTCACGGTGCCTGTCAGGTGCACCCCTAGACATGGCAGGGTCCTCGAGAAGCCGCCCAAGGGAACCGACCGCATAGCACGAGGCCGCCTCACTTCCGGGAAAATTCTACGGTGGCCCGGTGGAAACCCAGGCTGGGGTAACTCTGCGCAGGCGCAGGCCTGTCTCCAGGGCGGGCTCCCCTAGCACCACCAGGTGCACAGTTCCGTATTACCGGCTGGCAGGTGCCCCGCGTCGGGCCTGTCTACATGAAATACAGCAGATTGCTGCCGCCCTCATCTTTTTTATTTTTAAATTGAGTTTTGAGGCAGAGCACACAAAAACTCTCAGAGGCAGAGACAGGAGTCCATATGCATACGGCCTTCCTGCCTTTATCCTCACTCTTTCTGTGCAGACCATTTTCCTGAATGGCGAGTTACCGGAATAATAGAGGTAAAGGAATAAAAGGTGGCAGGAAGAGGAGACGACAGAGGTAATGGAATAAAAGGTGGCTGAAAGAGGAGGTGACAGAGATCACACATGCTAAAAATAAGTCTTGCGTCTCTGACAGACCTCCACAATCCTCCAGAGGGTATTTTAACATCGGTTTTATTTTGAATTTAGTGCTCTCATAGTTTGTGAAGACATTGCAAAAAGTATATATATACCCTGCATTTGGGAAACAGCTGTGGCCAGCAGACTCCAAGATTAATCATTAATATTAAAACTGTGATCTGTCTAACGGGGAAACAGTATGTTAGGCACCACCATGCTCACCTTAACCCTGGCTTCTGCTGTTCGTAGGATCATGTAAGTAGCAGGGAGCTCTATGTCCTAGAAATTGATCACAGTCATTTAGTTCCAACATAGTAAGTCTGAAAAATAACAATGAAGGTGACCAGTGCATGCCACACAATATTCAGAAAAGAAGAAATCTGGAAAAGTCATTTTTTTAAACATTGGGTAATTTTTAAACAGAGCTGATGTAGATATGGAAGTTGCCAAAGATACCGTGATGTCAGAACTGGGTCCTCTTGCTTTAGAAAGACCCAGAAGGTGCTGAACAGCATCCTATGGGGCGTGTCACAGACAGTGCGACTGACTCTTGAAGCTGCACAGTCCATACCTTGATGGGACGCCAGAGTTCCACCAAGGACAGGGAAGCAAGGGATGCTGAGGGACAAAACCTTGGGGAGTCTGAGGGAGTCTCTGCTGTGTCTGTGCCTATGTAGGCAAATGGTCCACCGCTGGGCACCCAGCTGACATCAGGGGAAGCTGGCACCCTGTGCTATCTCTGCTGCTTTCCTGACGTCTGAAGTTACTCCAAAATAAAAGGTGTATTGAAAAATAAAAGTGAACACAATTTTTAAAAAAGAAATGGGATACTCAATGGTTTTGGAGAAGATGCTCTTCTGACTGTTTTATGGGGCAATGGAGCTAGAACAGAGTGTCAGGAAGTGGATGAGAAACACCATAACCACCATCCACAAAATCCGCAAAGGGACAGCTTCCTAGAGCCCTGGCCTAGGCCACAGGAGGTACCCTCCAACCTAAGACCCTGTGGAGTAAAGGCACCTGCAGGAGGGAGAGAGGTGACCACTGGTACCTGAGAAGAGACCTTGGGTGGCAGGCAGCAAACATATCACCCCAAAATTGCCACTCTGGGTGCCGTCTGGAGCTGGAGGCCTCTGGGTCGAGGCAGCCAGAGCAGGATCCACAAGACTCTGCTTCTCATTCTCCCACTAATCCACCCCTCCCAGTCTCCAAAGCCCCACCTGAGACCTGGAAGGATGGAGGAGAACACTAAGTGCTTCCTTCTCACTAGGAGCACCGGCCCTCACTGGTACTCCTCCCAGCTGAAATGATAGTCACTAGGGGCATCAAATGAGATGACACAGATTCCAGGTTCTCTGTACATCTGGGCAGCAAAGCAAAGCCAAGCTGCCACTGCTGTGCCATTAGGGTGAGGAAATACGATGATGAAGAATTCAAGTGACTGACTCCCTCTCAGAAGCCTAGAAGGAGAACACTGTTTTTGTAATGTGACAGGGAGACCCCTAATAACCAAGTAAAAGCTCTAATAAACTGACCCTGATGCGGTGATGGAGAGCCAGTCTTTGGCTTTCTAAAGTTAAAGATGCAGATAATACATAAGGTGAAAAAGTTCTGTGTGGCCAGGTGAAGACACAAATATAGACCCTTGTGATGGGGGCCATTCAGTCACGTCTGGGTACACAGAAAGTGGGTGAATCCAGGTGCCTGCTAAGCCTCTGCACACACAAGCTCTTGTCATGTGCTGCACACTTGCACCAAAATCCTATGGCAGAACTGGGGTGCCTAAGGTTATGCAGATGTCACCTGGCAGGTGCTAGACCCTGGTATCAGGGTTGCAGGATGGGGGGTGGGTGACTGAGTCGCACAGACCACAGAGGGTATCACGCTCACCTGCTGTCCAGGGGAGCTGCCTGCTGCCCAGGGGAGCTGCCTGCTGCACTGTGGCTCTGCTGAGAGGTGGAAAACACAACACCTCGCTGCCCCACTGCATCCTCTGCCAAACAGCCGGCCAATAAACACACGGACCCCCCAAGACTCTAAACCGTCACCACATCACAGAGTTCCAACTGTTCCACAGAATCACTTTCACTAATTGCCTAGATTCATTCCCTGGGGGTCTACTACTCCCCAAAAGGCAGCCCCTGGGGCCAGCTGTCAGTAAACTCCTGCACCAGGTCACCTAATCCACAAATCGCCCTGTGAAGAGAAAATTTTATTCACCTTACGGAGGGAGAGATGAAGCGCGCTGCCGCGGGCTCAGCGCTGTAACACCACACATGCTGAGTCCCAGCTGCAGCAAGCACTGTGCTGGAATCTAATACGTGTTATCTCTGATCTCCACAACAAACCAGCTCGGTGAGTGTTATCACCACATTTTGTAGACCAGAACACCAGGGGACAAAAAGGTTAAGCAGTTTCCCAAGATTACACAGCTAACAAGCACTATAACTACTATTTAAACTCAGTTTTTACGACTACGTAGCCCACATTCTTCCCACTACATTGTGAATACTTCTGCTGTGTTATGTTGCCTCAATCATTCCATCTTAAGTACCCAAGATAAGCACCTGAGATCAAAACCAGTCTGTAATAACTGCTTAATCCCAGATGGTTGCATTTAATAAATGGGTCACTAAGAATTAAAACTAATACATGTGACAGGCAAGAGGTGGCCCTGGAACTGAGCCTCATTTGGTGACTGGGTTGGTCATGTTCTTTGGACCCCAAATGCCACAGGATTCTTCTGAATATAGGATGCTGTGCAGTGCTAATAACTGTTCTCTTCTGAGTACATCCCTCAACTGGCCCCTCCCTTTGCCACCGACACCTGGGGACATTCTGTGGGCAGTGGGGCACAGGTTGCCTGCAGAACAGACCTTGCATCTATACACAGGGTCCACCAGGCCCAACCCACAAGTAGGACATCACTAAAGAGGCAGCAGGGCCAGACACAGAAACCTGTGGCACCAGGAGAAAAATCAGTAGGTGGGCAGGAAGCAGCCCATGGGATGGGAAGGAGCCGACCCTATGGCCGGGCAGAGCCAAACAGAGTGTGCGATGGGAGGTGGCCATGGGGACAGCAAGTGGCAGGGTGCAAACAGGCAGGGGCAGGGTGAGGGGGACAGGAGAGAGTGACAGTGCCAGCTTCTATAGCAGGAGCTGAGGAGGTCCGGCTCCACTTTGCATGTCTCCTGCTCACCTGGCACTCAGGTGCCAGCTCAGGGGTTCTGAACATCATGGCACTGCAGACCAGGGGACAGGGGACCAGCCAGGTCCGGCCTGACCAAGCTCCTAGGGCCTCGGTGGAGCAGCAGGTACCACTGCTCGGGACACGGAGTCAGGATGGCATGGGGCCTGTTCCCTGCAGAAGCGGGACGCCAGGCTGCTCGCCTGATGTCTACTCTGCGAGCTGCCCAGGTGCAGTCCCGGCACTCTCCAGGGAGCACAGTGTCCCACAGCAGTGCTGACTGGCAGCGCTGCCACCTGAGAGGTCTTCTATTTCAAGGAGGCAGCAGAGTCCTCAGCTGGAGCTTCAAATCTGGACAGTAAAAGTCTTCACCAGCTCAGATTCTAGTGCAGTGTGTACTTTCCAATTCTAGGGTAACTGATCACCAGAAAACTATAAATTAAATTTAAAATCTGACATTTTACATGTGACACCTTAAAGGCAATGAAACTAAACCCATGTCAACTAGGAATAGAACCCAGATTTCAAAACTTATCATCCATTACTTCAGTTAATTAATCAAAAACAAAATGACATCTAACATACACAAGAATGTTTATTAAAATGTTATCTACAGCTGGGCATGGTGGAGCACACCTGTAATCCCAACACTTGGGAAACTGAGGCAGAAAGATCTGAAGTTCAAGTCCTACCCACAAAACTTAGCAAGACCCTGTCTCACAAAATAAATAAATAAAAAGGGCTAAAGATATAGCTCAGTGCAAAGACTCTGGGTTCAGACTAACACTGCCCCCCCAAAACTATGTTATCTATTTTTTTTAAAAGTCACTAAATAATCTAAATGTCCAAAAATACTATGGTTAAGTAAATCATGGCAAACACCATCAACCACTAGGAAGCCATGAAAAATCCACACTGTGACAACAGTTGATAATATTAACTTAAAAAGAAGACAGAGACAGTTCAGTCCCTGCAAGGAGAGAGGGTACCAAGGCAGAAGGGACAAGAAGGGTTCTAACTGCATCTGGAAACTGCAAAGGCAAGAAATAGCCTGGACTGCGTGACAGGGGACGTCGCTTCATCTCCAGGGCTCAGCTGAGGGTCTGGGTGTGTCCCCGCCAGCCACTCCAGTCCCCTGCAAGTAGAGCCATGCATTGACACATGAAGAGAACTCTGCATTCATAAGAAGCCCCAATTTAAAGACCATTAGCTGGAAATATGAAGTTTTGTTGTTGCCTAAAAGGCAAAATTAAGAAGTCACTAAGGTCAAAGTAGCTGAGCGGAAATTCCAGCAGAGATTAGCTGAGATGACACTATGACATGGACACCACGGCCCCTGAGATGCCAAGGTCATGGGGAACCAAGAGAGCACCTATCCAGCAGCAGGGGCTCATGGTCACTGTGCTGGGAAAGGTGGGGAGGCAGGGACACAAGGGGACATGGGGTCTCAACACCAGAGCGGGCAGCAGAGCGGGAAGCCCTTAGGTGACCATGGCAGAGGACATCCCTCCGGGACCAAAGGTGAAAGCCAGGGGAGAGACAGCCAGCCTCCTCCTTTCATAGGCTGAGACAGGGAGTAACACAGGGTACCTCCGGGCGTCGCCCGTTAACACTCAGTGACGGTCACCTCCCTCAAAACCGTGGACGATGATGAGAAAGTGTAAGAAAACACCCAGGAAAGCACAGACCAAGATACAAAAAGACATGGCAGGAAAGGAAAGCATACCATGAGATCAGAAGGGCCCCTTCATGGCACGCGGGCAGGGGGGAGGCACCTGCGAGGTCACTGACTGCTGGGAAGGCCACTTGTACGCACTGTCGCTGCAGCCACCCTTGACACCACAACTAAAACCCCATTTTCCACAAACTGCGTTTGTGAAGTCACACACCCAGACTGGCGGTGCTGTCTGGAAAGGAACCTGGTGCTCTGGTTTGGCTTCCAGAAGGTAGCAGCCACCAAGGAGAGCCCTGGACACCTCCACCCCTACCTGCAGGTCCCTGCCGCACGGCCCTCAGCTTGTCACAACCATCCCCAGGCCCCCGTCTCCACGTTGCAGCGCCTGAACGCAGGAGACAGAACCAAGCCAGGGGCAGCTGGACTGTCAGGGCGCCTGCAGACAGGAGGCTTCCCTGGGCGCTCCTGTGCCAGGAGGGAGCAATTATGGTGCGCGGGCTCCTGGCGGGCTGGCACAGAGGAGACCACAGAATGTACCGACCTGGGGTTGTCCCAGTTCAGCTGTGACCAGTGTGCTGCACCAGGAGAGGCAAACAACCGACCTGAAACGTCCCTGGCTGACACAGTGGGGCGAGCCTGGAAAAGTCTGTCCCCTGACTCCACATTTACATGGCGACAATCTGTTCTGGGCTACCGGCAGGCTGTCCCTCAGCCAACCGCCTCAGCAGGGGCCTGCATGACACAGGCTCCACAGGCACAGCAGGAGCCCAGGACCAGGACCCTGAGGCTCAGGGACCAGAGATAGCGCTGTCCCGGGAAGAGCCCATGGAGGCCAGGGTCCAGGCTCTGCCACAGGGGCCAGGCTGCAGCTCCAGATGCCAGCAGACTCAGCCTGGACAGCTGCAGGGAAGAGGGGACGCCACCCCCGGCACTGCTGCAGGAGGAAGGAGAGTGGTTTCCTCAAAAGTGTTCCCTGAACCTTCACACATACAACTGCAAATTTAGAACACGTCCTCGAAGTCCTTCAGCACAATTATTCACAGTAAAGAAAGAAAACTCCACATGCTTATTTCTGGAGATATATATATATATATATATTTTTTTTTTTTTTTCCCCTTAAAAGGAAAAAGGGGGAGCACTCGAGACCAAATCCTCTCAGGTCTATTCTTATATGGAAACTGAAAGTTTTAGGGATGGTTTCATTATATGGACGTGGTATGGTTCAAAGCAAGTGCTATTATTATTCTCTGCATAGCACAAATAAAAGCCAGGCCGAGTCTTTATAATGAACTCACTAACAAGGCAGAAAGTGCAAATGTAAACACAGCGGAAGCCTCTGGTGTCAGGACCAGGACCCACAGTTCTCACGCATTTCTAAGTCCGTTCAGTTCAAACCTGCATGCTAATGACATTTCGCCATCACATGCGCCATCCTTGGGGCAAACCCATAAGTGTGACCCACTGGGCTGGGCCCACACTGAGCAACACAGGGGTCACAGAGCCCCTGGGAGCCCCACACCCCGACAGCAGGAGCTGTACCCCCGGAGGATACCACAAATGCCGCTATACGGTGTGTTGTGCTGGGCATGAGACAGGCCAGACGCCAGGTCCTCCTGGAGGTGACTGGCATGGTACCCGTGGAGGGCAGAGGTGCAGGAAAATTGCACACAGCTAAAGGAGAGATGGGTGTGGCTGCAGGTGGAGGTGTGCTGGGCAGATGGGGGTGAGACAGTACCTCCTGCCCTTGTGGGCCATGGGAGCCCATGTGTTAGCAGTCGCATGTGCTGTGCACACAGACTGCACCCCCATAGGAACTGGCACACACGCACTGCACAGCGTTCCCTCCTTTCCCTCCTCACGAGGTCCCCGTGCCGTCTCCCTATTCTGCCGTCGATCTCTGTAGCTCTCTGTGTGACTCACACTCTGGACCTCGTGAGGCACTACACGTGTCTGACTCCCCGGCACGGTGCTCTCAGAGTGCATCCCGTGCTCCCACGAGTGACTCAAGTGCATCCTCCTTCCGGCAGAGCAGTGATCCGCAGGGAGCGAACACCACCCTGTCTCCAGCCACCCATGTGCTGAGGGACACGCAGGCTGCTCCCCGTTGAGCTGTCACGGGCAGTGCTGCCGTCAGCATGGGCGCACTTGGGTCCCTGTGACTGATGTTCCCATACACGCTTCTAAGGTTGCGTGCATTTTGGGACTGAAGATGAGGGCGCCACCATGAAAACTGACAGGAACAGGGTTCATTCAGCCGAGGGCAGTGCTGAAGGAAGGACAGTTTCCCCTCGTCTTGCAGGCATTGTGCAGAGCCACAGGCGCCTGCCAACAGAGGTCTTGGCAGCAGCCAGTGGGCAGGGGAGAGCCCCCACCTGCAGCCTCCAGGGCCGGAACCCCTGGGACTGGAACACGCTTCCAAAGCAAGCAGAGCAGACAGCCACAGGGACTAGAGGACGCTACGAATCTCACCAAAGAGCTGCTGGGCCAGGAGATCCGATGCCGGGGAACCTGGTACCCTAGACAAGGTCTCCAGGGACGTCAGAGCAGATGAGGACCTGGGGGGGAGACAGGACCACTGCTTACAGAAGAGGACAGCGGAACGGAACAACAAAGACCCGGCAGACAACCCCGCCTGCCACCTAGTTGCATTTTCTCTGCGGAATAAAAGAAACTTTAATCCAGAAATGCTAGAACAATAACAAAGAAAGCCCTGAAGGTAACAGAGAAAATAAAGCCACAGAGTAGTGAGCTACCAGCAAAGGTGGGCCTCTTGCCGCAAGAGCACTGGTGGGTCTGCGGAGGGACAGCTGGGGCAGTAAAGAAAACCACGAAGAAGCGGAAATCCCACAGCTTCTAGCCCAAAGCTCTGAATTTATAAAAAAGTCCAGTGTACAAGTATAACCCCAACATGGTTGTCCTCTCACCAGGGCAGCAGGCGGGCACCTCTGTGGACACCTTTGATGACCTTGGTGGCTGACTGCAGCAGGCATTCTGCTTAGGAAACCTGTCTCCACGGCAGGGGTAGCCTGGGTCCCCCACCTACCCAACACCTCACCGAGCAGTCAACAAAGAGACACTAACAAAATGGGTCGAACATCAACTGACAATGTGATTTACATTTAAAGTCACCAGGGGCCGGGGATTTAGCTCAGCGGCATAAGCACGAGGTCCAGAGTTTGATCCCTGGTGCCAAAAAAAAAACCACAAAGTCACCTCACTGGGCTAAAATACTTGACTAGATAAAGTAAAATTAAAAAACAAAGAATACATTCAATACATACTTTCAAATGGCATACACATGTATCTATAAATTTTGATCTTTCCTAAATTCATAGAAAAAAGCAAACAAAAACAAAATGTCAATTGTACTCAAGTGAGTACAGGTCACTAATGTGAGTATCTGCTAAAATGGAATTAATGTATTTCTTGCTAGGTGTGGCAGTACATGCCTATGATCCCAGCACTCAGGAGGCTGAGGCAGGAGAAATACCATGAGTTCAAGGCCAGCCTGGACTATAAGGCTCTATCTCAACCCCCCCCCAAAAGGCTTGATCAAAAGAATGAAGACCCCTCTGTGTAAGTGAAGACTCTACTCAGAGGCCAGGGACACCTGGAAAGCACGGGATACAGGTTGACACAGCAGGGTGGGCAAAAGAGGGGACCCGAACCTGAGGCCCTTGTGGCCGTCCAAACTGTGACAGAAGCAGCCTCAGGGACGGCGTCTGCCTCACATCCCAAATATCTCAGGTGCAGATGAGCCAGGGGGAGCAGGAGACTAGAGATGGGTTCCTTTCCGATGCCAGAGACAGCAAAACTAGGCCAGGGCAACCACTTCAGACCCACAAAGCAGGGGGAACTTGCCCCGGAGAGGCCAAGCAGAACTGCTGAAGCCCTTGGGGGAGTGGGGGGAGCTGGCTCGGCAGGTGGAGAGGACCTTCAAGTGCGCTTCAGGACCCAACCTGCTTCCTCTCCCGCCACGCCCTGCCAGTGTATGTCTCGGGGGCCTTAGGGGTGAGCCACACACCAAGGGGAGAGCGTCTGCAGTGCATCTGCTGCCGTAAGACAGAAACCAGAGACAAGGTCGGGCAGCTGGATCTGGAGCCCGGTGCATTCACACTGCTGTGGCAGGCTTGGCTGTGACCACGCATGGCACGGCCGGGCTGACGGAGAGACTGGTCACAGCCAGGCGCCCCTCCTGCTGTGGGGTGCAAGGCTGCCTGGAGCTCCCCTTCATAGGGGAAGGAGCCCACTGCTGTGCCTGGATGTAACTGTGAGGCCGTCCACAGGACGCAGAGGCCGGGAAGCAGGGCTGCCAGCCAGGATCCCCTGCTGCACCCCAGCCTCGCTGCGGGCTAAAGATGTTAGTCACTGGAGCAAACAGACCACCTGAGGCTGCACACCACCTCCTGGGCTGCGAGCTCAGCAGTTCAGCTCTTCGAGGGACGGTCAAACAGCACAGAAGAAAGCCTTCATTGAACAAAGTCTGTGAGCAGCGTCCTCCGGCTGCTTCCCAGGACTTCCCAGCTCTCTGAACTCTGACCCGCAAGGACACTGTCAGCCAGACCAATTCCTGGGCACTAAAATGCCTTTAAAGATATCTGAGGCAAACAGCTCAGCCCTGCTGAAACACGTGGCCACCCTGGAAGCCGGGCACTGTGCTGGGCTGAGGGCTTTCATGGAACTGAGTTAAACTCATCTACTAAACTAATCCTGGCCCACCACACCTGGGCCAGGAAGACCACACAATCAGGACACTTCCTGGCGGGAAGTGTCAGAGCTTTGATGAGCCCCCCACCCCAGCTAACGACAGTTTGTGAGTGTCACAGAAGAGCCGAAGCAACATGCAGGGCCTGGTGGCACATCTATACCACCTCTGTAAACACGGAACTGACAGGTCTGCTTTTTAAGCCACAGAAGTCCTTTTGCTTCATCTTTCTAAAGCTCCAACAGTGATCAGACATGCCTGGAGTCTTTCTCTAATCAAAGAAGTCCAAATAGTAACTGCTAACAAACAGCAGTTACTGACCTTGAGCCATTTGTCTAACGCTACATCAGACTCACACCGCACTCCCCATGCACTCTGTGTCCCTCTCTAGGAAGCCACCCTGGCCGTCCTGGCCGGCTTCTCCCATCATCCCTCCTGTGCAACCCTGCTCCCTCCCAGGTCAGTGGACCTGGAATACCACTGCCCCACCATGTGCCGCACACGCCGAAACCCCCGCGCTGTCCTGTTCACAGTGACATTCAGACTCGAGGCAGGAGGGGAGGTGGGCAGTGTGGACACCTGACATGCTCCTTCCGGCTTACTGACACATTTTTGCACAGCTGCTTCAGGCAAACTCTACCCTACCTGGGGTGCTATGCTAGGGCGAGGGAGGTCTTCTACCCTGGAGCTAGGAGCCAGAGGTTGTGTTGTTCACAGGTGAAACGGCTTGGGGAGGGTCACAGGTGCACGCAATGTCACCACACAAGGGAATGGGGGCATCATGCCTGATGGCCACAGCCAGGTGGACCAGAACCCCACGGACACAGCCCAGCATGAGGCGACAGTGAGAGGTCAGCGGGGGAAGACAGGCCCAGCCTGCCACAACTGAAGCACGGCACGGCTCAGGACAGGGGCAGGTGAACCAGCACCAACATGAACTGGTGCCACACCGCAGGGGCAGAGACAAAGAAACCAGGGCCACTGGGTGGACAGCAGTGGTGGGTGACACCCACTAAACCAGGGGCTGGGGGGGCGGAGATGGACGACCATGGCAGAAACACCCTGAATGCAGAGTCCTGGGCTACAAGGAGGCCCAGGGCCCTTGGCTGGGTGACCTGAGAGCACAGTGGCCCAGAGTAGAGACAGCACCACATGGACGAGGCGGAGTCAGGACACAGTGGGGACACTGTGAGGACGCTGAACGGGAGACACAAACCCAACCGTGGGAGCACTGGAAATGGAGCACAGGATTTCCGGCTCACTCTGGGGCAGGCCAGATACCACCAGCAGACCACACAGGAGGAGGCTGAGGCAGAGTGGGAGGGACAGAGGACACAAAGACCCTGCAGACACAGAGGAATGGAGCCCAAAAAGGGCTAGCACTTGGGAGCCTGAAGCAGGAAGACCATGTGTTCACAGCCAGCCAGCTACCTGGCAGGGCCTGTCCCGGAAGGCCATGCACCCAAAGGATCACCTGGTAGGGCCACCCATCCCGCCGTGCGTTTCTCCCCTGGGCCCTGTGTGCATCTGGCTCACACAAGAGCCACACCCACTGTGAGCCAGTCATCCTCAGCGCCCAGAGGAGGGATCCCCAAAAGGAGAAAGACTTATGCCCCAGGGACAAGGGAAGGAAACTGAGGCCCTTCATGTGGAGGGGCCGAGCGGGGCCTGTGATGAAGGCAGGAGTGGAGCCCGGCAGGCGCAGGAGAGGCTGCATCCTTGGCCGTGAGCCGGGGCTGAGCAGGAGTTGCTCCCCCCGACATGCAGGGGCAGCCAGGGCCCTGGCCACCCTTCCTAACAAGGCCCTTCCGTTGGCAGTTCGGACCCTGCTGCTGGGTCTTCAGTCAGCCAAACTGGGAGAAAATGCATTCAAATAACTCAAGTCTGCGTGCCTGTCTTGTGGCGTCCCTGGGGTTTAAAGTGCAGGCTTGCTGTCTTAGCAGCACAGGTGTGGGCTCACAGGCTCTGAGGGCCCCAGTTCTGCACACAAAAAAACCAACACTCAGCCGGGTGTGGCTTGCATGCCTGTAATCCCAGTATTTGAGGCTGAGGCAGGAGGACTGCTACAAGTTCAAATGTAGACTGTCTCAAAAAAAAAATTAGAAAAGAAAAAGAAAACCCTGGGGCTGTCCAGGCCTGCTCGAATTCACCCTGGTAGCCCACGTCAGTGTCTGCCGCTTCCTTTTTCAAGCTGAGTAATATTCCAGCAAGTGTATGCTACATCCCGCTTGTCAGTCTATCCACCTACGCAACCTGGGTTATTCGAACCACGTGACTGGTGTGAGCCAGGTGGGTGTGAGTCAGGCTAGTGTGAACACAGGTGTGCAAATTGAGCCTTTTGGGTTTATACCTGGGTGCAGAATGGTTGGGTCACCCGTCATTCTGTCTGACAATGCTCTGCAGCCCAGTGCAGGGCACGGGGCTGGGCACGGGGCTGACCCTCATCTCCCACACCATGAGAACCCACGGGAAGGGCCGGCACCGGCTCTCAGCACACCATTCGGTGCGCGCAGTGATGCCTATCCCAGCGGACCTGGCCAGCAGCCTCGGTGAGCCCAGCCCAGGCCCCAGGCACAGCAACCTTGGCAGAGCCAGCGCTGTGAGCTGGCAGCACACCGGGCCCTTGGGGACAGTCATGGCATGCGTGCAGATGGCACCAGCCACCGGGATGCCTGAGGACAGCGCTGGCCTCTGGGCTGGGGCGGGGTCTGCAGGACACTGGGACACAGCTCAAGGCTCTGAACACCACCCCAAAGCAAAAGAACTCAAACAGAAAAGCCCTAAAAATGCACACAATGAGCTATGAGAGGGGCCGGCCTTCCCTGCAGGGGCCACCTGCCACAGCCGGGCTGCAGGACACGTGGGAGACAGCAGAACCCAGGCCTGGAGCCAGCGAGGAGTGTGCGCTCCCGAGAGAAGCCCTGGGTTCAAACCCCAGAACAGTCAGACAGCGTCGTCACTCCTGGCAACCATGGCAGGTGACACAGCGACCTTACACAGAAACCACTGAGGTGGCGCCACGTGATCAATACAGTCGGAAATGTCTAAGAAAACCTGCTGGGCCTCGGGTGAGGCAGCTTGCGGCAGCGCTGTCCAACCCAGTGGTGGTGAACCATGGCACGCATGCCGCCTCTGTCGCTGAAAGTGCCAGGTTTGCCATCGCTGGTCTAGCTGAGACAGGAAACGGCACCACAGTGACAGGCCTCTGATGCCAACACTGCAGGGCGGTGAGCACGATCAGGCTCACGCTCGGGCGACACGCAGGCGCCGTCTGCGGCTGCACAGGGACTACAGGTGCTGGACTAGGAGGTGGAGGATGAAGCTGTCCTGGCCCTCAGCCTCCGCCACCTCCCGTCGGACTTGGAGCCATTAGAGCCTTCGAGTCTGCCTGGTCCAGCCCTTCCCTCCCTGGGGGACCCCGGCCTGAACCCCAAGGCCCACCACACCCTACAAGGTGACCACAGCGCCACCAGCCCCAGGCCACTGGAGAGGTGCAGCAGACAGGCGGCTGTCCGGCACAGGCTGGATGGGGCTGAGCATGCGGGGAGTAAAAATAGAAGCCAGGAGCACAGCGGGCAGTGGGCACCAGGCCTGTGGCAGTCAGGTGGGTCGCAGTCAGCAGACGCAGTGCTACACTCTTATTTTAGTGTCCCGGTCACTGCCACGTAGGTGTGGCTCTATGATAACAGAGTGGGTTATTTTGTCTAAAGTCTAGTGGACTTTATGGGAAATGAAATTTTAAAAATACACAAGTTTGAAAATACTAGTTTATGTACAATTCTATGAATGGATAATTATCAAATAGAAGGCTCTCCGTTAATAATTATATTTGACTTGGAGGTGCACCATGCAATTTTTGATAGATTTACCTGCATAATTATACTTTTCCTGGAGTATTATTAGCTTCTGGGTGGTGATTCTAATATTAACATAAACACACACCGAGACGTCGCGGGCCACACAGTGATGCGCTGGCAGCAGAGGCCGCTTCGGAGGCTGCTATCCCACGGGTTCAGTTGTTAAGAACAGAACTTCACTCAGAAAAAGGAAAGAGACAGGAAGCCTTCACGCTAAGAAAAAGGAGAACGTGGGGACAGGGCCGGGAGAGGAGGGGCCGCTCCGTGCCCACAGCGGACCCCGCCTGCCATGAGCTCGTCGTGTCGCCGCTTCCTGTTACACTGCCACGGCGGGCCTCGTGGCCCAGCCTCTCAGGCCACACAAACACTGAGGCCAGGACAGAAGGCCAGGCACCTGGAGCTCCGCTCTTCTGAGCCGCAAGCCAGCAGGCACAGAAATCGCCCCGGACGCCCAGGGAGCGTCTCCCAGAGCGAGGAACCCGGCGGCAGAAGCAGCCGAAGACTGAAGAGACAGGCAGGCCTCCTGCCAGACAGGGATGTCGCCCGGCACCACCTGCTCCCCGGCCAGGTGGCTTCCTACGGGCCTTCTGAGGAGTTGTCAAGCTTATGTCACAGAGAGGGAAACTGAGGCAGGATCACGGTGGGCCTTCGGATTCATGAGGCCCAGCCAGCATGTAAGATGGCAGAGAGACGCGGGCACCCAGCTGCTGCCACCTCACTGCAGGGGGACTAAGCCACCTCTGCCAACTGCTCCTCAGAGCAGTGCCTGATGGCCCTGCAGGGAAAATAAACCAGCAAGTCAACCTGCTTTTAGCCACTGACGCTGGTTACAGGAGAAACTGATTAAAAACCCCAATGCTGAAATTACTAGTGACATCTATTTTCACATCTTAGCCTGGCTTACTTCTACACCCTTATAATTTTATGCAATACTCTTTGTAGAGGCTGGATGTGGTGGCACACACCTGTAATTCCAGCACTTGGGAGGCCGAGGCAGGAGGATCTCTGTAGTTCAAGGCCAGCCTGAGCTACAAAGTGAGACCCTGTCTTAAAAAAAGAAAAATACTGTTTGTTGTGTAACTGAGTTTCTTTAATAAATCCTAACATCTAAACCACCTGAATCCACGAGCCTCTTCAGCCAGTCTTATCATACATAATAAAAAATGCACCCTAAAGGCAGCGTCTGTGTGCGTCAGGTTTCAAGTGGCTTCCGAGCAGGATGGTCAGCTGGCCCAGCGCAGCAGCCATCCACGGCCTTGCAAGTTCAGCCAGGTCTTTGGGGCCTGTGGGTTTTTAAAACCTTTTAGCCCAGGAGCTAAGTCCGCGGGGTGGGGGTGTGAGAGCCCCCGTGACACCGCCCGCCCCCTGCTCCTGCGCAGCAGGGCCACAGATCTTGATTTGTCAGGGAACAAATCAGTTTTATCTGCGCATTGTGCGGCTTAGTGTCACAGGTATTTTAGAAAACATAATTTATGGGACCTCATGCAATTATATATGAAATTAAATCACTGCACTTTCCGGAATCATCAAAATATTTCAGATTAAGTGGCACACGCTCCTGATGTCTCCGAAGTTCTCCTGCTGCCCGGGCTGGGGGTGCCCTCCACATGCTCCTGCAGGGGGTCGGGTCTGGGCGGGTGGTGACCACTGTCCCCACCCTCCTCATGCCAGGGGAGTAGGCCCCGAGTCTTCTGGGTCCTGCTCCATCCAGGCCTTGCCGAGTACCCTGGGGTCTCTGGGCCTCAGTGGCTTGGGCTCCTAGCCGTGAGGTGCCACGGGGATGTGTGCCCTGGAGGTTGCATGGGCTGCACGCTCTGTGAGCGCTCGGCACACAGAAGGCTCTGGGTTTGCTCTTCGCACACCTGGCGATGCTGCCGTGTGCGTCCTCCGCTCTGAGGTCTAACAGCAGACAGGCGAGAAGCCCAGGGCTGGGCATGGGCTGGACACCAGGGCGAGCTTGGCAATCCGAGACAGTGCAGCCAGAACACAGGAAGAGGAGCCCAGCCCCTCTGGCTCTGGGACGGTCCACGTGCCGAGTGTGCTGGTCCCCCACTTCCCACACAGTGGGGCGACGCCTTTCATGCTGCCTGTTACAGTCCCATCCACCCAGGGACCTGGACACGAGCGAGGGCTGCGTGAGTCACTCGGGAAGGCCCAGCTGCCTGCAGCCTCACTGTGAGGAGAAGCACGGCGACACGTGACACAGCCGCAGCTGCACGGCAGGGGAAGGGCTTCTCCCTCACTGCCACTCTTCCTCCCGTGCCCGTACTTCTGGTTCCATGAATACATTTTAATAGATAATCAGAGTCCCATAAATGCCGACCCATCCTCAGGATGTCTGTTAAGAACACGCAGTTATTCCTTGCAAACAAACACCTCTCTCCACAGAGGTCACCAGTGCTCCCCGGCTAGGGGGTGCGCACTGCCACCTCTGAGCACAGGCTCCGGGCCCTGCCCACACGTGCTGCACACAGGAGAGATGGGCCGTCTGAGAACTGAGCGCAGAGCGGGGACAGAGGTACAGGCAGGGCCTGCAATCCCCAGAGTCCACTGTGACCCCAGCTCCAGGATGCGGGGGACCACAGGATTGGCTGACAAGCCCCACTCCGTCAGCGGGCATCTGTCATCGACTCAGACCCTGACACACTCGCCAGGGCTCCCAGTGAGTCTCTCAGGAAACCTCCGCCCTGCTGCACAGCGCACAAACCAGAGGCTGCAAACAGAGGACCTGTCATCAGCTCTTACTTCACGGGCCAAGCGACGCTTCAGAGGACGGTCGTTGTGCAAGCGAGGAGCCCACATAATGCTGTGTGTGCTTCTCCAGGAGAAAGAGACCGAAATGTGGGTAAGAACCAGACTGCTACAAAAACGAAATATGAAATCAATTAACTGAACTTTTCTGAATGACACAATGTCTTTCTACTCTTCCTCCACATAAAAAAAAGAAAAACTCTTTTACTATAAAGCAGAGGTAAGAAAGAGACAGAGCTGATGAAAAAGAAATTTAAACAACTGGCCTCTCACCTGCAATGAACCTCATGAAGAGATTTCTCTTCAGTGTAACTAATTTGAACACAGAGGCTGGAGTAAGCCACTCTGGTTATCCAGCGTGTCCTAGGTAGTCTCTGACACAAGTGGCCACTCCCAAATCCTTAGGGATAAAAACAAACAAAACCAATGTCTAACATTTGATTTGAAAATGAAAACCTCCCATTATATAGCATTAGGTATAATAACAAAGAACGTGGAAATAACGTATCACAAGGTTAAGTGAAAAATATTGTATATAGATGATTCCAATGATGTCTACGGAACTTAGCTCATCCTTATCTCACTTTAGGTTTTATTTCGAGACAGGCTTTTGTTGAGTCATTAACTTGCCCAGGCCAGGCTTGAATTTGCAATCCTCCTGCCTCGGCCTTCCAATGCACTGAGACTACAATTGTGAGCCAGCATAAAGCATCTTCTTAATGCAGAAAGTGACCTAGGTCTTCAGCAAATGACGCAACCCTGCATTTAAAACCTATGAATTGGAAAAAGGCATGCTTTAGAGGTAGGATAAGAAGATAAATGTAGAATGTGTCATATCAGAGTATTGCTAATATCAAGCTGTAGGTTTCATGCATGTAACTCCTCAGAGATACACACGTCCTTGAGGCATGGCTACTGTAGCTCAAGGTGTCTCCCAGTGGGCTGTCCCTTCACACAGCCCTAGGACAATCCACCCCCGATGCACAGGCGTGGGTGCTGCGCCCCCAGGAAGGCTTCACGTAGAGGAGGGGTACAGTGAGGCCACCTGCTCCTGCTCCGAGGCCGACGCCCCAAATGCTGCTTAGCACTCCTGCACCATGGAGGACAGTGCAAGTTCTTACTGAGTTATTTCCACCTCCAGGGCTCTTGAAACTAGACATTCAGATACAAAGTGCAGGGCTGGGGAAAGGGACCAGCCTGCGCCGGCTAGGGGGTTTCACCCAGCGCCACCGTCCAATTCCAGGCATCCCCAAAGCAGGCTGGAAGTCTTTGCCTCTCCACGTTCACCCCAAGACAACAGCTCTGTCAGCTGACTTTCACGGGAGCCATAATTACATACGTGTATGTTTAAAGGAACACATATTTATGACAAAATAAATAAAAGGAATAGAGAACTATAAACACTGCGTGAGACATTCGATCTTAACTTGACCCTGGGCGGGGAAATGTGATGGGCCTTCAGCTGCACACCAGGCGCTCTGCAGGTACGAGCGCACGCGTGTGTGCCCACAGGCGTGTGGGACTGGCCCCCAAAGCACAGCGGCCGGGAGGACAGGGTCTGTTCAGAACCGGCACCACAGGCTCTACTGAGGGCGCGGCAGGTCCAGCACCCACTCGGGCAGGGCAGCATTTCCAGCTCTACCTGGGGGAGCCCTGGGATTTTCTAAAAAGCAATTTGTTTGTTAAAGTCTGCTCCAAGGCTGAACAATTCTACAAATGCACCATTTTCAATTCTGCCTTACAAAGAGAAAAAAAATTTGCAGGAAGCTTCCCAAACAGAAGCGATTAATTAAAAAGGAAACCCATGACGTAGGGAGCTGAAGCAAGAGGCAGAGGCCGCAAGGTGAGATGAGGGGCTCAGGGGCACAGGGGCCCGGGCTTCGAGCACATGCGTCTTTCAAACCACCCTCCTTCAAAACAGTGTGAATTTCCAAGGTTACGGCTGAGTTTACTGGTTGCTTTTCTGAAGCTATAATATTTGAAGGAATTTATAGGGTTAGGAATTTCATTAAGTTTAGCAAACAAAAATAATTCTGAATTAAAGCAAACATAAATTTTAGACTTTTTTTAAATTTAAGAGGCTAGAAAAACCCACAAATTCAAGAAGACACAATGCATGACTGACCAAGTATAATTTATAGACCTGACCATCTCCTGACTGGACTACCTCAACACTTTTTTAAAGAGTATAAAATAGGAAAATATGTACCTTTACTAAATACTTCATGATATTAAAGAACTATCTTCGTTAGCAGTCATGATGGAACTGTGTTTTTTAAAGCATCTTTATCTTTCAGCTGACTGATAAAATATCCAGATAAAATATGAGGCAAATTCACTTTAAAATGATCAAGTGGGGAAGGGGTGACATTGGGCAGGAGCAGAAACGATGTCTACGAATAGCTCCTGGCGGGCCCTAGATCAGGAGATCCCAGGTAACTTGTTCCTATAAAAAATTTAGAGAGACTTTAAGAAGTGAAATTTTCAGAGAATTCCATGCACTGAGCGATGTAAATTTAAAGACCACTCATCCTGATGATGAAACTGACCCTCATGGTAGCTTCCACAGACAGACACCCCAAACAGTCCGTAAGGGCCGTCCCCGGATGGTGTGCAGTAGCGAGACAGCGAAGCTGCTCGTGACCATGGACCTCGCTCTGCTTGACCCTGTCCTCATTTCTGGGGCGTGGGGTGAAGTCCTTCACCCTGGCAGGAGCCTCCTGACACTGATCGGCCTCCCAGGTCCTGACTTAAGGGACTGGACCCCATCTTCCCGTGAGCACTTCCCACACAGGGCCCTCATCTGGGGTTCAGCCCCACGGGCACAGCCCAACCACAGACCACAGGAGCAGGAATCGAATCACCTGGCAATAGCAACCGCCAGGTCACTTCTGGTGAAAAAACATCTCTAACTCATGAGTGGCAACCAACTTACCAGGGGCACTCCAGGCAAAAATTCCTTATAGATAAAGTTTAGTACACATGAAACTTTTAGACCTCCATTTTCACTCACTCATGTAGCACATGCATACTGGGCCCCTGTGGGCCTCCCGCTGGGCTGTGAATTCCTCTCCGGTAAGGGAACAAACTCTGTTCCAGTGAGCCCAGAAGACAACTGAAGGAAGACGTCAATGCCACTGGTAGGAGCAAGCAGATTTCCCCAGAGAAATAACTAACACCTCCCCCGCCCTTTCTTCCAACCCGGACTGCACTCTACTACCCAACCCCAGGCAAGAAAGAGCCAAGGACGCCAGACCACAGGCCGGGTCTTTCGAGACGGGGTCTCCCGGAAGACCTGAGCCAGCCTCTCCCTGGCCATCTGGTCAACTGTTTCCAACAGGGGGCAGGCAGGAGGCAGCCCAAGCAAGTGCTAAGGAACAAAGCAACTGTGTAGCCATAAATTAGCACCAAATCCACAGACAAATTTATACCAATTTCACATACTAAACTCCTTACGTGTATTCAAACTGTAAAACAGCAGCTCCTTGAAAGCCGGCTTTGTTTTCCAGTGGTTTATCTGTGAAGGCCAGGGGAGTGAGTGCATGCGTGAGGTAGTGAAGACCCCTGACCCGGTGCTCAGGGACAGGCCATCTTCCCATCGGGACTCTCGTGGGTCTCGGCAGCAACACTGAACACCGGAACAGGCTGCCCGAGGCCTCTCCCGCAGATGCAGACGCGCAGCCCTGCAGGGCTGGATTGTTTTCATGAAGGTTTTCTCAGTTAACATCAAAGACCATCTGCAGAGCTCGTTGTGGAAATGAAACATGCGCAACAGCATTGTTCTCAAACATGTGCAAGCATCATGAGATCGGCAAGCACCCGACCCACACACCTATCTTTGGGGCTCCTGTACCCAACCCTGAGCCCCCAAGAAAGTCCACCCCCCTTTGTCTCAGTTTCCTCTTCTATAAAATGGGAAAAATACAATAACTTATTCAATTCTATGAGAAACCCAAAGTATAAAGAGCAAGAGAAAAGATGGGTAACAGGAACCAGGGAGACTGAGCTTTCCAAAGAGGAAGGGGACCAAGAGATGGGGCAGAGTCGGGAGCAGGGAGGAGCTGCAAACACGGGTAACACAAATAACGACCTTTAAAAACTCCCCTCAAAAGGCAGTGAGGAGAATTAAATGAGCTAATACATACAAATCCCAGGGAGCCAGGCCCTGTGCTAACTGCTCAGTTGTCACCCGGCAGGATTAAAACACCAAGGAATCCCTCGGCTCATTCACAAGGGAGCTCACTAATGACTAAGGGACCTTTCTCATCCTTCACAGGAGCAAGCCATGGAAACCTGTGTGTATGATATGCAAGTTTCCACATTTGAGATAAACTAGGGACACAGTGGACTATGCATCAAAACTCGGGAACAAGTAGAAATCGCTTCCCACTTATCCTGGAAAGAATTCAAGCAGGAAGAAAAACTTCATACTTACTTATTTCTTTCTGATTATAAGAAGGAGAAAACCCCACACAATCCACGGCCCATCTGCTGACATTTTTTTTTGGTACCAGGAATTGAACTCAGGACCTCGCACTTGCCAGGCAGGAGCTGAGCCACTGAGCTATCTTCCTAGCCCCTGACATTTTAATATAGTCCCCTTGTCTCTCTTTTCTGCACAAATGGAGAATTTTACATCAATGCAGTGTTTGGCAGTCTGCTTGATTTACATTTACAAAATGCATTTTTCTGTGCCATTTTTTAAAAATATCATTGGAAATGAGTACACAGAGGTAGTCATTGGAACATAAATAAGAAATGATGACTAGCATACTTCTTTTTGAACCTACAGTTTTAACATCCAAAAACCTGTGGATTTGGGCTTATTTACTGCCCAGTGTGTTTGTTTTTAAATAAAATACTCTGGTCGAAAATAAATTGTATAATTTATTTGGAAATTTACAGAAAGCAAAGGATGAAATGTCTACAACCATGCTGAACCCGCAGGTGGGCATCCAGCTGCCCTCGGTGCCCGCTGGCTCAGGGGCAGGAGCCCCTGGTAGTGGTATCAGACAAGCCCACAAACAGAATGGGACAGGAAAGGGAAAAGGAAAGCAAAGGGAGAGGAAGGAGGAGAATGGTGATTTGCAGTGAGGCAGGGGACTGAGGAGCAGCACCCCAGGCTAACGCCCCTCTCCCAAGATGCTCCCGGCCCATCTGAGGCAGAGACCACACGTGGTCCATCATCCTGGAAGAGACGCCCTGGCCACACCCAAGCCCTTAGCTCGGGAAGAGCAAGCAGTCCACAGTCTGGAGCTTTTGCCCTGAGAATCACAAAGACAGCAGGCTGAGTGTTTGACGAAGGGAAGACATGGGTCCCCTACAGACAGGAAGTGAGGACATGGACCCCATGGAGACAGGACCCTGAGAGACACAGAAGACCGTGATTTATGACAGTCTACTCTTGTCGCCCAGTGGGTCCCAATAGCTGGCCTTCAAAATATAAATGGCCACCATAACCATGCAGGGGGCCTCCCTGGACTCTGCCTCAGCAGGCTCTCTATCATCCGTTGGCAGCAAATATGCTTTCTGAATGAAATTCCTTGGTCCAGAGAGGGCCCACCCTCGTGGAAGGAGAAGCTGGCATCCTGCTCACAAAGCAGGGGTGTGAGCTCCTCACTGAGGCTGGAGCGCCTTCCCAAAACACTGCGCTACTATGTAGTTGTCCTTCCCCAGGGAATCGGAAGTTCTCTTCTGACTCAGTTACTGAAAACCTTTTCTGCTCATGTCAAAATGAAGACTCATGTTTCAAGAACTTAGTGTTTAAAACATGCTTGAGGCTGGGCTCTGTGGCACATGCCTGTGACCCTAGCACTTGGGAGGCTGAGGCAGGAGGACCGCTGTGACTTTGAGGCCAGCCTGAAGTACACAGCAACCTGTCTCAAAAAATCAACAAATAAAAAATAAAATAAAACAGGCTTTAGCAACCCACTGTTCCAGCAACGTGGGCCTTCCTAATGCTCTACCAGAGACACTACAGTCTCTCTGTGGCACAGGGATTTTCTGCAGCATTCCCGGCAGCTCCCCACCCAAGAGGGTCACAGAAGCGCTAAAGGGCAAAACCAAAGCATGACAGAGAAAACCACCTGAGCCTCCCGCCCTGCATCCTCGGGACAGGCTGCACACTCCGGGGGTATGAGCCACAGCTCAGATCCGGACATTTCCTTCAAATGAGCAGCTCTAAGTTCCCCCACTTGCCCAAAAAGGAGAGCAGCAGGCTCAGGTGACTTCCTCTCCCTCCCCGTGAGATGACAAGCTGGCCCTGGTGTCGACCTCCGCTCTCCTCACACTGTGACCCAGTGCACCCCCACGTGTGTGGGTTCCATCACAAAGGGTGTAACATCCAGCGCTTCCAACCCGATTTTTCAGGCACCTTTGAGGAGGCAAACAACCAGCCGGGTGGGGGAGCACACGTGTCTCTGCCAGCAGCAGTGTGGCTCCCTGGTGACACGTCCTGAGGGCCCCTCTCTGCTGCAGGTGCCAAGAAGCAAATCTTGGCTGTTCAGTGCTCCTCGTTCCACCTGCGGGCACTGGGCAGCCGTGCTAACGGAGACGGATGGCCTGTCAACGGGGAACTGGCACGACGCTTGGGCACAGCAAGGACACAGCCAGCCGGGCTCCAGCACCAGCTCTGGGGAACACGGGGCTCCTTACGCCATTCAGGTGCCCAGTGTGCAGCGGAAGCAAGTGGCCCGGGGTGTGGTACGCCTGCTTAAAGCCTGAGTCCCTCACACAGAAGGAAGGGTGAGGGCATGGCCTCCATCATGTTGCCCCAAAAGCCTGGCGCCCAGCGGAGGGCCTGGCGGGCAGCGGATTCAGGCGCTGTGAGCACTGAGGCCTGCAGAGATGACAGCCCTGGGAGGTGCCTGTGATCGTCGGCTTCAATGAGCTGCTCGCCTGGTAGAATGGGGGTGGGACTGAACCTCACATTTCAGGAAGCAATGATCTGTTCACAGAACCAGAGCCAGGGCTGGAGATTTAAACCCGTGTCCTTCGTACCAAGATTTGTACCCTGAATGCACCCTCTCATTCTCTCAGAGTGTCCTTGTAAAAACAGACGAGGATCTGACTGACCATTCTCAGGAGTAATACAAAGACAAACTCAAAACACAGCAAACTCCTCAGCATGTAGGCAAGTATTAAGGAAAGATCATATGTATAGGGAGTTCATATACATAATAAGATCTGTAAAGTTATGTATTTCTTTTCTTTAGTTAAAATCACATTCATAAACCACACAATTCAGTCACCCCAACTGAAAAATAAGAACAATAATTCCATTGGGTTAAAAAAAAGTCGCCACTATTCAGGGTTTGGGAGTGTTTCTGTTGTCATCTGTTTTGTCACCTCTCTGGCATAAAAGAACAATGAGCTAAGGTTCAGAATGGAGCCAGGCACACTCACAACGGGCACACCCTGAAACAAGGGTGAGAGTCTAACAGTTAACAGGTAAAAGGAAGAGATGGGAAAGGCCACGCTCTTCGTAAATGAATGGACCATACCAAAACTGCAGAACAGTTGTCAAAGAGTACAAGGTACCTGTTTCCTTCTGTTTAATTAAAAGCTGATCATAAACTGTGGAAGGTATAGTCGCACAGCAATAAATAAATTTGGAAGACAGAGCACTCATCCACAGCATGTATGAAGACAAACTCAGGAGCCAAGCCCTCAGCACCAGCCCCAAGGCCAATCTGCAGACTCGGGATAAACATTAGGGCGAGAAACGCAAAAGCTGAGGACACGGGCAGTTCTAGGGGTGCCGGATATAAACTCCCCGAGGACAGGACACGAGACCTCAGGACGTCTGCTGCCCCCTTTGGGAGAGGCCAAGTCAGGCCCCCAAGCCGTGTGCCTCTGCTGCCCATCCCAGAGAGGGCGCCTACCTTGAGCCTGGGCCGCAGAGCTGTGGGAGTAGCCCAGGGCCAGGAGCGCCGTCTCCACCAGCTGGCTGAAGAGCACATCCTTGCGCACCAGGACGAACTCAGCGTGCTCCTCTCTGTTGTCATACTCGAGAGAGCCGTCCAGCTGCTCCACCACGCAGAAGACGGGCACCATCAAACCTGGAGATGAGAGCAGAACATGGGTTACCACACAGCTCCCAGCCCAGGGATAAGACGGTGCTAAACATCGCTCAGTGGGCCAGTGGCTTAGGCTGCACCGGCCTCTTGTCAGGGGGCCAGACGGCAAGCAGGGGCCCCCCACCGTGTTACTACCCCACTGCAGAGCTGCGTGAGCAGCAGGGAGAGCCCTAAGATTCCAGTCATGAAAAGGTGAGGCCCACCGATGAGCTCAGGCCCAGCGTGCAGGCAAGGTCAGGGCAACCAGGGAGCCTGGTCTGCACACCTGCTTTCCCCAGGAACTGCGAATCAGCACCAGCAGGCTGTGGTGATGGTGCCCCAACCTGGGAACGCGTTCCCAGCTTCCTGCCTAAGACACCTCCCGGGGCAGGGTGGCATGTTTGATTTCAGGGCCTGAGATGGTGCGTGAGTAGACACCGGGAGGGCTGTGAGAATTTAGAAGTCCCCCTTGCCACTCCTTTTTAATTGTGGTGAACAGCTCATCACTGGGCTGAAAAGACCCTGATCACCAAAGCCTTAACTAACAGTTAGCTCTTGGCAAGCACACTACCAAATACAGAGCCTCGCCCCCCAAAAATTACTTTACGTAGTAACACCAGTTACCACTAGAAAAAGTATCTTTCTTATGTTTGCGAAGAAAAGAAGTAAACTACCCTAAAGAATAAAGCAAATTAGTTTAGTTGAAAATCTGTTGAAATCTGTTGTCACTGAAATATTTCTCTGCTTTGTATCAAAGTGTGAAAAGCTAAAAAATGTTTAATTCGCCAAACATTTTTAAACTGTTTTTTTATTTAAAAGAAGGGGAAAAAAAAGTCATACAGGCATTGAAATCTACACACAACCAAGGCAGAAGATTCGAGAGTTATCAACACACCAGTCGTAAACCCGGACTCTGCCCTGCACAGTGCACACAAGTCCGCATGTCCCGGAAGGAGGTCACGGGGGGCCCCCTTCTGCGAGAAACATGCAGAGTCCTACCAGGAGCGCGGAGGTGGAGACCAGGACTGACCCGGGACAGCGAGGCCTGTGCATCCGTGATGGTGCGGTGCTCAGGGGGCCACGCTGGGAGCAGAACGGCCTGGAGGCCCTCCCCACCCGACTATCCCGAGTCCTGACTCACTCCCTTCTGAAGGGCACAACAGAGGCAGATTCGCTGCAAACTACTGGCTCCCAGATTGAGCTTTCTGTTCTAAAGATAATACAATGGTGCAACTGGTTCCCCTGTGCTAATTATTATTATTAAAGATAATGAGTATTGGGCGCAATTATTAAATGTAGCCATTATTAACAGTAATAATACTCATTAAGCACTGTTATCATTAAAGAGCACAGTAATTATTATTAAGACTGCACAAACTCCTAGCAAATCCCGCCATTCGTGCCAGGCATGGATGCTGAGCGACCACATGGCTCCAGCGTCTGCAGCAGCACCCACGCTGCCCATCCTACAGATGGATGGGAATGCCAGGGCAGGGCAGGCGGAGCTTTCAGACAAAAGGGGATTTAGCCTGGCCACAGGGTGTTGAGAAAACAGCCTACGTGGAGGCCACCCCTGTAGATGACGTCTGCGTATCCACAGAGACCGTAAGACAGGTAATGAATGACACCGCGCAGCACGGAGTTCTCTCTGCAAGCGGCCCTCTGTCTGGGTTCATTCACTCGGCCGGCGCTAGCAGCTGCTGTGTGCTGCAGGCCCCACCCTGTGCGGGGGGCACTGTGCAGCCCCTGGAGCAGACCCTCAAGCTGCACAGGGTGCCTGGCCAGGGAAGCGGGCTGACTTCCACTCCCTCCAACTGCAGCAGGTGCACTCGGGGCCGGGCAGCCAGTGGGGTCAGGAGTGCCGGACCACGAGGGCCTGTGTGTGCTCACAGGGTCACAGGCACACATCCTCATGTGTCCACACTGTGTGCCACGCATATAGGCACCAGGTAAGACCCCTGAATCCAGTTGCCTTGGAGCTGTTCCATGGTGATTTCCTAGGGCTATAAACCTCTCACACCTCTACGGTCCAGGCCATGTTAAAGAGACAGATGCTATTAACAGCTCAATCGGTTAGGTAGGCGATCACAGAAACGCAGGAGAAAGCACAGCGACCTCATGCCTGCCAGCGAGCGACACATCTCCCAAGCGCTGCTGCTCACGGACTGAAGGCAGCAGCGGTGAGCCGACCAGACAGTAGAAAGACACCTCCTGGCCAACGGGCAACCCCTCCCTGTGTGGGCATCGCCCCCCCAAAACAACGGTCACCTGCAGCGGGTGACAGCTGGATTTGTTCTGAAACAAATACACAGAAGCCACTAAACTATCAAAAAAACACTGTATTTATCCCTGAGAACATATTACCTTCCTTTTAAAATCTGATCTTAACAATGTTTTTACAATAAAAAGTAGATGGAATTACTAGTGCCAGCGACAAGAAAAATGAAGAGTGGTAAAACAGTATGACTGAGGCTGGCGGTGGGCGGTGTCGGCTCAAAGCTTCCAGCCTTCAAAACAAGTCCCTGAGAGAGATGGGACTTACTGCAGCCCATCACCCACGCACTGCACGGAGAGGAAGAGGAAGAAGGTGACGCAGTCGAGCGGCAGGAGGGGAGGGTACAGGACGCACGGAAGGCAGGGTGAGAGGGAAGGATTAAAACGCAAGTTCCATGGAAGGGCAGCAGTGCGAAAGCAGGATGCACGGGTCCACAGCCGACTCCAGGGCGGGCGGGAAGCAGAGCTGGGGAACCGCCTGGCTGAGCGAGCATACGGTGTTATTTCTCTTTTATGGTAGCACAGACCCATTTCCAGACGGTCAGGTGAGAACTTTGGACCTTCTGATCAAGCCCTGCTAAGCCTTTTACAGTTGCAGCAGAAATGGGAGCTCAATCCTCAAGACAGGCACCTGAGCCCAGCTGTGCCCTGCACGTCAAGCCCTGTCCTGGCCATGGAGATTCTTGGAAAATTCTGTCAGAGAAGAGAAAAAACAAGCCTGGAGCTCTCTGTCCAAACATCGTAACTATGAGGTTGAACTTCAAGCAGTTTCTAAGACCTCACTTCTGAGAAAGTGTATACAGTTAGAGGGAATTAGACCATTTCAGCCAGGGGTGGAGGTGCATACCTGTAACCCTAACTACACAGGAGGCTGAGGCATCAGGATTGCAAGTTTAAGCTTAGTACAACCCTGTCTCAAAATAAAATTCAAAATTTTTTTAAATTTGCCATTGTTACTGCCTCTCGTGGGAACTGTGACAGGCGGGAGAACGGTTAGATGGACAAATGGCCCCAGACCAGGATCCTGTGACCTTGGGCATCACTACCTGCAGGTGAGCGAACCTCTGCGCTTTATCTGAGCTCCTCCCACCATGCAAGTGCCAGGTCTCTGTCCTGGATGCTCCAGAGGGTCACACTGCATGCTGTGTGTAACGTGTCCACATGGGGTTCCCGGACCACAAGCCTGTGCTTCCTTTCTCGGCAGCAGCACCAACACCAACCACACTTGAGGAAAGAAACCAGTCTTTGCTCTTGGGGTCTGAAAGGCAGGCTCAAGCCCCTCCTGTGAAATATCTCCTCTACAGAAAGACGACGCTGGCCTCCTCACTACCGCACAGTCGCTGTGCAAACAGAAATGGCTCCCTGGGCCATGCCGCCAAAGCAGGCCCAGCGTGAAGACGCATGCTCCAGGCTACAGCACCTGCCCCACACAGCACTGAGCCACGGGCCACCGCCCTGACCACGTGGCTCCCCATGCAGAAACACACTGCAAATGCAAACCACACTCTCTGTTCTCAAAAGTCAAGAAAAATACATAGATCATGGCAATTTTAAAAAATTTATTGCATGTGAAAATAATATGTTGGACATCTTAAACTGTATCATTAAAATCAGGGTCGCCTGTGCCTGTGACTTGTGTGAAACGGAGCTACCAGAAAACGTGCCCCTGCACAGGTGGCCTCCATCACGCCCCACCCACCCACAGAGCCTGAGCGTTATGTGAGCACCAGTGTGGCTCCCACACCCAGGATGGGCCCAGCGCCATACTGGCCAGCATGGTGGCCAACAGGCAAGCTTTTCCCAGACACACTCTCCATACCACTCCTCTGCTTCCTGGGGCCGGGAGATCAGGGAAGGTCACTGTCTGCTCAAACTCAACACCCAGGGTGGCCGGGCAGGGCACAGGCAGGCGCTGCAGCTCCTGCTTCCTGTGTCCATGCCCTGCCTGCGCAGACAACAGCTTGGCCCCTTCCCCTCCTTCCTTGTAAGGAGCACTTGGGGTCTGAGGAAAGGCACCTCCTGTGCAGGACACCAAATCCCCATGAGGACGGGTGACCATCATCCAGCAGTACAAGGGGTCCCCACCTCTTGGGGCCCTGAGGCTCTGTGCCCGCCCAACAGCTTCAGGCACCCAGGCTGCCCGTCTCCTCCTGAGTTTCTTTGGGTCGCAGTCCGTCACTGCTGATTTGAATGTGGACCTGAGACAAGGAGCCAGCAAGCAGCAAGTCCCCAGGAAACACTTCAGCAAGGGGCAGGGCTCAGGCTGTCCTGCCTGAGTCCATGCCGTCCTAGACCAAAGCCAGACCCTGGCCCTCCAAGATGGACCCTCTGCCCAAGTGAGGGAGCCCCGGTGCCCACTAGCCTAGGGCAAACATGGAAGGTGTTCCCTGAGCTCCAGATGCTGGTGACCGCCACCCTTCCTGCTGCCTGTTTCTGGAAGAACCTGGTGCTCGCCCTCCCTCACACACCCTGAGCTGGGGCTGGCACCACCTGCAGCCTCTCTCCCCACCCTAGGGTGACCGAGGACAGTTCCAACGCCAAGACCTACAACACGAAATGGAAAGGGAGGACAGGGTCTCTCAGCTCCATGGGGTCCCAGGCACGGCCTCAGGACCTGTCTATCCTGCCCTCCCGGGCCTGTCTATCCTGCCCTCCCGGGCCCCCCAGACCCCTTCCCCTCATGCCTCCTCCTCACGGCCCAGCAGCCACACAACCTGGGGTTCTCAGAACCATGCCCTAATGTTGCTGGCAAACCTGGTGGCAAATCTGGCGACCAGGACATCATTGGGCCCCAGCACCTCCTGGCCCGCTGTCCTCCAAGGTCTTGTCTTGACCATAGTGTCACCATGAGTACATGACTATCTTTCTTATTAAAAAAAAAACTTACTTTATCCTGAACTAACTTCCAATGGAAGGTGCAATAAACTTTTGGAGAGTGCAATAAGCTGTTCCCACCAACTCTGGGAGAGGGAAGAGTGCTGACAGGTACAGAGGTGGCACCCAAGGGTATACAGGTCTCTGGGGCCCTACTGGGCCAGCCATGCTGCTGCCCCATGGGTCTGGTTTGTCCTGGGCTCTCTCCACCCACAAGGTGTGGCCAGTGGCTGGGGACAGCCTAGCACCTGGCCACTGCCTGAGACGCCCTGCCCTCTCCCCCATGGTGGGGGGACAGGCTCCCTCCAGCAAGGCTGGGTGCCGTCCGGGCCAGCAGCCCAGCTTAGCTCCAGGACAAGGGCAGCACTGGGCAACACGAGCCCACGCTTGGGCACTCAGAGGACTGGGCAACACGAGCCCACGCTTGGGCACTCAGAGGCCTCGGTGTGGGAGTGGGACAGGCTCTACACCTCACGAGAGACCACAGTCCAGCCCAAGCCACATCCTCGTCAGCCACAGAAACGCCGTGCCACAGCAGGGTTTGTGGGTACCAAGGAGCCACACAGCAGCCACTTACCAAATGCAGCCTGGCCACCCTGGGCAGGAATGGGAAGCAGTGGGTACCTCCCGATCAGCCCTCACGCTGGGCTCCTCTCAGGCCCAAGGCCGTGGTCCTCCCTAGGTCACAACATCGATTCCAGACGGAGGTGATGCCTCGTGCCTGTAATCCCCGCATTCTGGGAGACTGAGGCAGAAGGGTCACAAGTGCAAGCGTACCCTGGGCCACTAAACAACTTGGTGAAACCCTGTCTCAAAAAAAAAGGAAAGGAGAGGAAAAGCAAATACCAGATACTGATCAGTACCAAGAACCAGCAGTGCCGATTCGGGAGCCCAAACTGTGGCCTCCTACAGGAGTCATCAGCACTGACCAGCAAAGAGCGCTTTCTAGGAAAACAGCTGTGGCAGACAGGGACGGTGACCAGAGGCCAGGAGCCCACTGCCCTGGCCCAGAGGCTGCCAGGCCGAGGGCTGTATGGTGTCCCCATGACCATGGCCAGGGGAGGTGCTGGCACCCGTGTCCTGCATCGAGGGACCGAGGCCTCTTTGTCAAGTCGGTGACTAGAGAGACAACACACTTCCTGATCCTGGCTTGGAAAATTTTTTTAAAAATAGAAAGTAAGAGACAAGAGCCTGGGTGCGGGCTGCACATTAAATTTACAAGGAACCCCCCAGGGCCCAAGGTCTACCCCCGGCCTGCAGCCCAAGGCCAGGAAATCAACTATCCTAATCCAGGAACTCCAGGATTTTGGCGCTCTGCTGTGTAAAGCTGTATTCTGGAGACAACCGAGAGGTTCGTGTTTAAAACTATACCTTAATGGCGAGTTTCCGCCTCTCATCACATCCTCATTATCCCCTCTGGAAAAGCAACTCACAAGTCACAGGCCTGCAGGCCAAAAAAGCAGCCAATGAAGAGTCCTCGGTGAACATTTGCTCCGCCAGTGCAGGTCTGGGCCCGCTGATGCCACCAAGTCGAACACAAAGGACTGTCCCAAAGCCTGGACCAAGCTCTGGCCTGGTGCCGAGGAGCAGTCAGCAGTGCTCAGGTCCCCAGACACAAGTTAATAAAGGAATCAAGTGCGCAGCTCTCTGTGAGACGCACCGGCATGGGTTTCCAGGGGCATTTCCTTCGGGGAGCCTACCTCACACAAAAATTATTAAAAATTGAGATCAAACACTGCCCAGAGCCGCAAAGGAAATCATCCTAGAATGGAAGAGTTTTTATCAAATGAAAAAAGGAAAAGCAAAGTTTTTAGAGTAAAAAATAAAAAGCTTTGCCCCTCATGAGATGAAAGCCCTGCTAACTGTGTTTAGGGTTGGAACGGGAAAATATGGATGGATACTTAGCAGGAGCACAGAAGCCATCACGGGGACATAAATGAGGGCAGACTTCACACTGGGACCTCGACAGACAGGCGACCATTCCCGCATCCCGCGTGGCCTGTCGGAGGCGGGTGGCTGAGCCCTGGAAACAAGGACAAGCAGAGCAAGAGACAAGGACAGTGGCGAGGGGAGCAGAGCACCTGGCTGCCAGCAGCACCCCTGGGACCCAGCTTGGGGTCTGCTGCGCACACATTGTTAGTGTGACCCGGATCATGCTGACAAAGCCCAGCCTACAGAGAGAAAACCTGGGTCCAGTAGGGTCACTTACTTCCCAGACAAAATACACAGGGACCTGTGAAATTTACAGCCATCACCTACATCGGAAATACAACAAAGAAGACCAGCACCGTACTCACCTTTTCACTTTATGGTTCTGCGACATTCTAAATTATGTACTTTATATCATTTCAAAAATAAAATATGAATTTACTATTTCAATGACTACGGAGACCATGTAAATCAATGCATAGAAAGGCACTTTCAATCCTATTTTGTCCTTACTATATTAGCCAAAAGCTATGACTTGACCAAAGAAGGAATATTATTTGGCTTTTATTTTTTTACTGCTTTTAAGAAGCCTTACCAAAGCCTAAAGTAATCTGCTTCCTGAACAAAGTGAGGAATCTTTGCCCCAAATAAAAGAAAAAATTTACCTCCCTAAAAACAAAAGAAAAACCCTGGATGATGATAGTATTTTACATTGAGGGTGACTCCAGGTACGAATGCCTCCAGCTCAAAGGCGTTTCACTTCCCCTGAACTCCCTAGGTTTATTTTATAAATTCTTTAAGAAAAAATAATTTCTGAGCCTCCAAATGAAGCCTATCAGTGTTGCCTTCCCTGAAGGACACAATTCTGAAGCAGTTCTAATCTTGCAAGCTGCACATAAAATAGCAAAGGCACGAGTCAAGCACCACTTCGAGCCTGGGTTAAGAGGCAGAGTTTCCTGGGGGGGTCTGCTCAGGGGCGTGGCGTGGGTGTGGGGTGCACCGCAGCTCGGGTGCAGCGCTTTCATCTCAGACCTGGACAGGGACAACACAGGGCCCGCACACCGCAGCCCCCCAGAGAGAAGCCCTCCCCCTGACAGCAGGAGCAGAGCAGGCCTGGTTTATCACCCCAGGAGAGCATCTCAGAAGCCCTCGGCAGGAGGAACCGTCCCCACCCCACTTCCACGCCGTGCATCGGCCTTCCGTGTAATTGTGTTTGACAGAATATAAGCTCTTGGCAGTTAACCTGTTTACAATAAATGCTTAGTTTGGGTACATGGACTGTATTTCAGTCTTACAAAATATCAAACACCAACCTACAACAGCCCCATTATATGGGGCTGAGAATTATTTTGCTATAAAGCTTTTTATTGGGGGGCCGAGGGACTGGCTCTGCAGCTTGCTTTCCACTAACTGCTTGGAGCAGCGTCAAAAGAGGGGCACTGACGCCCGGCCCTGAGCTCCCCCACAGGGGCGCACTGGAGGCAGTGCTGCTGCACACACAGGGTGGCCCTGGGCCTGCCACAGCGGCACAACACACACAAGGGACAAAATGGCTCCTCGTGGGCCCTGGCATTTCTCGTGGCTCCTCCGAGTCCCCGGGGAAGTTGTGGCCTGTGGACACCACTGCGTGGCCTGCTCCCCTGGGGTCTACAAGATAGCTGCAAAAATGCACTCTCGGCTCAGCCCCGGCAGAGGAACACAACAGCCTGTCACCAGTGGAGCTCTGCTGCATGTCACCTGGACGAATGCTGGAAGGCAAAGTAAGGACCACCTTCCTCGCCCCGGCAAAGCGGCTTTTCCTGGAACTCAGACGTGCCACAACTTCCCTCAAGTGCTCTTCTCACCAGCCGCAGTGACAAGGGGATTTGGTCTCCTAAGGGAATTTGGTCCACACGGGCCAAACCCGAAGGGCAAAGTGGTCTGCAGGCCAGTGAGCCACGCAAACCGCCCCCCCCCGGCTCTCGGCACCTCCACAGTACTGTGCACCCCTGTTCCCGCACTCAGCTGTCTACCTCCCCACTTGCTGTACTCCCAAGAGCTGCACCATCAGACACCGCACTCACGCAGCTCTGACATCTCATTTGTGTACAGAAAATATCCATGTACTTAAGAATTTTAGGTATATTTCCCAAAAAAATAACCCTAGAAAATGCAGTCACTTTATAATGAGATTCCCATTTCTTTCCTTCCATTCTATAGCTGCAGGTGGCACGAAGAATTCTTTTTGTCTCTCAGCTTCTGATGAAGAAGACAAGTCAGTGACTAGTAAGTTTTAAGGGTCCTCAAAAATGATTTTATAAAAAAGTTAACACATGACTTTCTCATGTACAGGAGAGAGAAGAAAAATATTTTCATTACATTATCAACCTCACCGATCTTTCTTGTTAATATCAAAAGCACTAGTTTACCATATGAACTAATGGAAAATTGTTAAATTCATCTCAGATAATCACTCCTTTTTAAAATTAAAGATGCCCTTTTAAAACTTTGACTATTTAACTGCTGTTTTCTTAGGGCAGGTGGGACGTGAGAAGGTGGTTTATGAAAAAAAAATGCTCTTTTAATTGTAAAACAAAAATTCCCTCTAAGGCAAAATGACATTATGCCAAGTTCCACTCAGAATTACTGCTTAGGTTTAAACTGTAAAGTCCAGCAAAAGCGGAACCACTAACAGACCCTGCAGGCTCACGGCATTCACCAGCGTCAGGTTCTGTAAATGCTAACACTGAAAACCCTTTGCTGACAGAAGTATTTTAATGAAGCTGCTATTAACTGGGCTCCCTGGACTGAGTAGCAGTTTTTAAAAAGCTTTTTTGGACTGTTTGGTACAAATTCCACCACGAAGCGGATGGCTGCACGGTCGTGACAGTTCTGGGTGGGGAGTCTCATCGGGAGGCCCCCTCATACTGCCTAGCTCCCTCCTTGCATTTCACCTCCTCAGAGAGCTGTGTAAGTCACAGGCTCCAGAAACCTGCAGCATGAGATCAAAGAAACAGCCCTCCACAGAGACCAGCCTCGGGCTACGACTGCTCCCAGCCGCATCCATCAGAACCTGGGGTCCGTCCCACAGTCACCCCCTCATTCAGTAGCTCCCCACCTCCCTAAAAGGGTAGCTAGCTGGGCAGGGCCAAAAGCACCGTGGCTCTGGGTTGCTGCCCGCCAGCTTGCTGGGTAGGGCCAGGAACCAGGAACGGGAAGGCCACGGACACAGATGAGAGCCGGACCCTCTGCATCGTTCATGTCCCATCCCCGGGGCGGGCGACGGGGGACACATCAGTGTTGCACACACATGGAGTTCTGTCCACCTGACCGGGGAGGGGAAGATGGCAGGCCCAGGGCCACACCAAGTTCTCTGTGTCCAGGTGCTGCCACAGCTTTGGACAGGTTGCCCGGGGACCAGGGTGGGCACACACAGGTAGGGTGCCCGGCCTCGTGTGGCCCTGCGGCACCTGTGAATGAAGACAAAGCCCAAGCACAACCTTAACCTCTCTGCCAGCATCGCAAGGAGGAGCACCCAGTGGACTCCCAGAGAGATTCAGCTCAAAAACCGGCAAGTCAGGAAGGGCGCTTGGTTGTTCTGCCTCTCCTCCAGGACGAGAAATGTGCACATGGTGTGACAGGTCCACCTCATTTTTCTTAATGATGTTTTTATTATTCTTTCACTCAATTAAAGTAGAAATGGATATTGCATCTTCTGACTGTATAATTGTTATTGTAATCTGTTTTCGATCACTGCTTGGGAAATGGGTCCAAAACAACATAAACTCTCCGCTGCCTCAGAAGACGAGCCATTTTCTTTTACTACGACACTTAAAGAGACATTTATCATGCTGCTGTGTTACCATCTTTGGATGGTGACAAAAGAAAGTCCTTGTTTTTGTAACCAAAAAATAATAATAGTAGTAGCTCAATAACACTGCAATTTGAGCAGTTCTAATATGAATGTATTTTTCCAATAGGCTGTTAGATATACCAATTTTGCTGTTCCTTACATGTAGTAATAACTAAAATACATACAATTAAAAATGCCCAACTTTAATACAGGGTATAACCCGAGGATGTATAAATTCTATTTTCCCTCAATGCTTTTGGTCATTTTCTAGGAGTTTTGGGCATTTTGAACCAAATATTCTCCCTTTGCAAAGAAAATACTCTCATGTGTCAAAAAAAAAAATCAATCATTATCAGTTATAAAAGTACTGAAACATTTGCTTTCCACAAATCAAAGACATTTTTTAAAGAAAGAAAAGGTACAACTGTGGAAACATGACAGACTCCAAGCTGTTGGCGTGAAAATGCTCAGTTGCCTCCGTGGTCTTGGTGCTGGAAACACCCGCCCCGACTGGAGTCTCTCCTCGTGTATTTTTTGGTATCTTGCAAGTCCCCACGGGAACAAAGACTGTGCTGTACATCTCAGCCACTGTGGCCGAGGGGCACCAAGCCGTCACTCCAACGTGAAATGCATCTGTGTTTATAAATAGCAGTGTGCAGGGCTCCCCCCACCCCTTTTTTTGATCTTCGTTGCATCTTGCGTTGCAGTTTAATAACCAACTGTTAGGACAGGACTGCATTCCGGGAGGGAGCAAGGCAACTGGTGAAGGGCAGAGCTAAATTCGCCTCCTCACCAGCGAACAGGAAAAGCCTCAAGAAGGACTGAAATTGAAATCGACTTCCCCAGGGATTCTACTACCCTAATGTGCCATAACCACAGATAGCAAACACGCCTGCTACAGATAACTTTATTTCAAGGTTCACATGCTTAAAATTTCCACTAATGCTTTTTTTCCCCTACATTTTGGGCCTTTGTCAAATTAGGAGCTATAACATCCACTACTCTTTCTTTTTAAAAGGTATAGACATCAATTAAAAAGGGAAAAAGTCCATGCTCTAAATCTAATTGCCATAATTATATATCTCAGACACATCTGCACATATTATATCCTTTTGCATATTTTTAAAATCTAGAATTAAATAAAACTTTGTAAGTAGGAAGCAAAAGACACAAGTTGTATGAGATTACGAATGTCTCTCACTGCCACTTAATTATACTGATTTTACCACAATTTCTAAATCACTCGCTATTAAACGGCAAAACAATTCTGTTAATTGAAAAGAAAAGCATATAGAGTCCCATGATGTTGAAACCTCTACTACGGAACATTTTTATAAAACACTAAAGCACGCTATGCTCACGGGCTTGAAGGGGCTTGTTTCAGGGTAAAAGAACAAAGTAAAAGCCTGGTTGATTGATAACAATGAAAAAAAGCAACATGACTTCAAAAAATGGAAAATAACACACGACAGAGGCTACATCTGTGCTGTCCATTTTTAATCTGTGGGTCCCCGACTGCTTCTCTGCAGCCCAGACCTCCACACCCCACTCAGCACCCATCCCAGTTTTCTGACGGAGGAGACGATGCCTCTTTGTATATAATAAAGATCCATGTGAAGCACACAGACATTTTTAAAACCTGTCCTCACAGCTCTCCTTGCGGGCCCGAGGACAGCTGAAGGGCAGTGGCTGGGGCGGAGGGCAGAGGCCCGCGCAGAGGCCCACACTGTCCTGGGCAGCGAGGGCTCACGCATCCCCAAGCGCCATGAAGAAGGAGGAAACGAAAAGGCAAACTCTTTCCCTAGTTTCCGAGCTGAGCATAAAGGTCTCCTACTTGAAACCATTTTCAGTTATTTCCTCCCCACCCCTTGAAAAAAATAATGAGTTAAGATGCATGGGTTAGATCCAACACACCACTGCTGTTCTTACTCTGGGGGGCAGGCGAAAGGGGCCCCGCTGCCAAGCTTCTGAAAAGAGTTCAGGCTGCTAATTTTCCGTTCACAAAATCTAAATTCTCCTTATGCATCTCACACAACTCATGAAATAATATGAAACAGTATTATATCACTGCAAATTGAGACATTTTTATCAAAATAAAGAGTGATGATGCCAACATTTCATTTGTCATTTCCCACTTGTCACTTTTCACTGACAAACTGTTACACATACAACTTTTGTCAAATGCTCCATCTTTAAATATGTTCCAAATGCCATTGTACCTCAGCTCTCTCACAAGGAAGACAGTAAAAACCGCCATGCTGCTACACATCAGGTATATAGGTTTTTTTAAAGCTTACTTATTAAATAAAAAAGATGGCTTACTGATTTACACACTATGCCGGCTGAAGTCTGGTTTCCTGAAATAATGCTCTGCACTAATGTGAGATTATTAATGACAAACTTTTTTAATGATGAGAAACTGTGTCACTTCAACAGAAAAAAATTCTGAAAAGCATAACCAAAACAAATACATAATTTGAAATTTATCTAGCCATGCTAATCTTTTTAAAACACACACAAACTATTTCTATATTAAATTCTTTAAAAAAAACCCAGAAATTTTAAATCAACAAAGTAGAACCACCAAGCTTCACTCCTCACCCTCTTGCCAACTACACTAAATAATTACCATAGTCTTGCTGGAATAAACCTCATTTCCTAATTCCTAAAATTACCCATATTCATATTCTTAAATATCTAATAAATGATGATTAGACTGTTTTCCCTCACTACAGAGATAGGGGAGCCAACAGGAAAAAAGAATTAACACTAAGAGGTACAGACTGGCTCTGCTGCTTACAACCCAAGGAAAGGATGATATTACTATTTTTTTCCAGGGGTTAAAAAAACAGATGTCTTAAGGGACATTTATGTAGTTCCAACACACCACACAAACACAGCAAAGCACACAACATACACACATTTCCCTGCAGATGATACTGAATATATAATGGTCAGTGGGTTTCTGCTGATGGAACGTAAGTCATCCAAAATTACTTGAAACACCAAATTATGCTCAGGACTTTGAGGGGTGGATACCCTATGTTCTATTTAATGTGTATGTTCCATTGCATATATTTTTTGACCAAGTATATCTTTATTTTAATAACAGGCCAAGGCCTAAAAACACTTTACAGAAGGGCTATTTTTCTACCTCAGCAAAACTACAGAGAACATGCCAGATTGTTGGATGACCCCAAAGCCTAAGTTCACTCTATTTAAGAGATCTTAAAACCTTAAAAAAAAAAAAAAGTAGAATAGTCTTTTCTCTTTTGAAGAAATCCTGCAAGTCCTTCCTATAAACATTCCTTGAAAAGGGACTTTTCTCATCTTCCCCATACTGACACTTACATTTCTGTCTTGCTAAGTAGTTTCCCTATTGAATGTAAATATTTATGTTCATTTATCCCCACACTCCTTTCAAAAGGTAAAATGGTAAAATGTCTCTCTACAACTGCTAATACAGTGCCCACACCCAACCTGAACCATATTCCTTTCATTCTGAAAGGAAACATCCCACATGTAGACGACGGAACTGTTGCTGCAGATGAGGTCCAGCTCAGCGAGGCCCTGCACAGTGGTCCTGGCCACCCTGGCTCCCGGAGGAACGCAGCAGTGTGCGCAGCACGATGCCTTCCTCCCCGCAGCAAGACAGTCACATCCTCGGAAGTGCTGCCTGGTAGCAAGAACAGCTCTGCCGTGGGTGAACCAGCTAGCAGATTGCTTCCAGCCACAGTTCTTTAAAGAAGTAAGTTGTTATTTCTACAACAAAATAGTTTCCAAAGTAAGTTTAGATTATAGTCCCAATATTCTCTATCAATATTTCCTTTAAAATCTAGAACATTTAATGCCCCCAAAATCTTAACTTTTAAGAAAAATGAAAAATGTAAAAGTGATTTCTGATGTTCAGTGCCTCCTACCAGCAAATACACCACCCGATACACACCAGCGCTGCTCATTCAGTTTAAATAAAGCTGTCTGAAAGCTCTTCTTTAAGCCAAGCACTACGAAGGGGAAAGCTTGTGTCAAACTGGATGAAGCACAGTCCTGACTGCTACTGAAACACGGCTGGCCAGCACCTTCCAGCAGCCCAGGCAGCAGACAGGCTCTGCCTGCCCTGGAAAGGACCGGCACCCCAGGGCTGCAGGCTGCAGCCCCAAGGGTGAGGCGCTCCACACTGCACGCTGCAGGACTGGGCCAGGGGTGGCAAAAGGGGTCATCTGATTCTTATTTTCATCATCCCTAATAATCTCTGTTTCTCAAAGTTCAAATGTAAGTTCTAAGCAACCATTTCACAAATACAAATGTCCCCACCATTAATCATCCTTTTTCGGAATCCTTATGGAGTGAATTACTAGCTGAGAGGGGACGCCAATTCGAGTAAGTGAATGTGACCCAGCAGGGATATAAAGCTGTCAACACCATGGTGCTCTTGCTTGCTCTAAGCTCTGCAGCCTTCATATGTTTTTTAAAGAGGTATTAGCCTTTTTTTCCTGAGGCTCTTGTATAAAAGCCGCCTGTCATACGCATCTGAGCGCTTGTATTTTACTACATACATGCTTTAAGACACACTGCTTACACACGAGCAGGAACATCCTAGAATGTGTTGGAAAGACAAAGCAAAATCAATCTGTTTTCTGACAGTTGTCTAACACTAATCACATTTTAAACAATGAACCAACTACTAAGTCTCCCATCAAAAATGGGCTTGGAAACTGTGGTAAATTAGCCATCACCTCTAGAGTCAAATCCAGACTCTAAAATCATGCACCTACTTTTATACAAATATTGAGCTTTCACCTAAAATCGTAACAAACTTTCTTTCCCTAAAAAAGTAGACAACAGATTTTACTACTGCAGCCAATGCATTCAAAATCATTGAACTGTCTCACTGCATATCAAAAGCATAAGCTAAATTACCATTTGATTGAGCAACCGATTAATTCAATGTTTCCTCTATCCTGGGTCAGAGGGAGTATTTTTTAAAAGGGAACATTAAAGATTAACAGATATGTGTTCCCAAATTTTAAGCTCTACTTTTCAAATGCAATTTATTAAGACCATCTTCATGACACTGACAGACTGTGACACACCTGAAAATGGTAGTAAATGATACAGCTGTGCTTTCTGCAGTTATCTATGCTTAATTTATTACTTTATAAAGAAAACTTAAAAAGATATGCACTGGTAGACATATGAACTATTTTATATTTATCCTAGGTTCAGAAACAGTCTTTCAATTAGTACCTCTAACTAGAAATATATTTTAAACATTTTTTTAAAAATTGAGAATGTGCATTTTTTTAAAAGGCCTGGCTCTACTCTAGCCTATGCATGATTAAAAGTTACAAAGAAATGAAATTATTAACATCTTAATGTACATTTGGAAACCATATAAACCTAAACCCACAAAATAATTATTAACAGTCAATAAGAAAGCTTTGTACTATTGAAATTTTATATTCTAAGTTAACACATTTTGAAATTCTCTGAATCAATCTCTTTTCAAATAACCTGTGCTATATAGTATAAAAGCTCTTTTATAGGAAAAAAATTTGAAAATTTACCACATGTAAACTATTTTAACCACTGTACTACTAAATATTACAAGTGTACACTAAGACAAATAATGTCATCTTTATTTTCAGTTGGGAAAGCATAAAATAAAGACTTTCGACATTACTAGATGAAATTAAACCTCAGAAAAGGTAAGTAAGGCAGCTTACTGAAACAAATTTATGCTTCATGAAGACAAAATCCATGGTTTGTATCAAATTTAAACTAAGTGATCAAATAAGGATTATAGCTTCAGAAAATTTAAAATGCCACCTATTTCACACGAACAGTACCCCTGGTCAATAAAACAAAGCAGTTTCTTTTACAGTTCAATATGATGGGCAGGGGGCCAATATTATTTTAGGGCAGCACAATTTTTATCAGTTACATTCTAAAACATTTAGAGAATTCTTCCTGTCCAGTGAATTCTAGATTTTCAGAAAGAGACTGAAATTTCAAACCCAAGTTTTTTCTTGCACATAAGACCACTTTCAGAACACACTACCTCCCAAGGACTTCTGCAAACTTGTCCAGCCAGCATCACCACCACCTACATCACCTCCACCTGGCCCCCCAGCCAAGGTCCCCACCCAAACTCCTCCTCTACGCTCATATCTGTGATCACACTAAAAGCCCCAGGTTACCGGCCAGTCTCAGGTTGACACCACAGCACACCCCACTTTTGGAAGATGGTCACAGAACTGTCAGGTTTTCTTTTCCTTCATCAAAAGTATATTTTCACATCTCCAAAAGGGAAGATAGATAAGCCACACTCTACAGCCAAACAAGTTTTTAAAATAATGCTTCCCCAGGGACAAGGTTAATATAAGAACTGAAGCAAATTATCTTCCGTGTATACCACAAAGGAACAGAAATAGCAAAATAAGCAAAAACCAAAAAGTGTCATTTTATAAAATGTCTGTTTTTAACTCTTTAAAAGAGAGCAGGCATTTGTAAGTATTTACTTCAAGATCTGGTAGCAGACATCTGGTACATGGGCTGACAGCTCATCAACTAAGTTTGCCAGGGTTTGTATCATTTTAGCCCAGCCAATGTAAGAATTACATTAAATAAAGTACTATGGAAAACGTTAGGGGAAAAAAGTTTATAATTAAAAATTTGGAAGGAGCGATTTATCTCCAACACACACACACACACACACACACACACCACTGCGTATCATGCAGAAATGCACATTTTGCATGTAAGACAAGTAAGCAATTGGCATGCAAACCCCAAAATATTTTAATGCTCACATTTCTCTTTTATCTGTATATTACAAGGTTACTTTTCCTAGTCACTTAGTAGTGAAAACAAAAGCCAAAGCATATCTTTAAATAATACTAAATTCTTGGAAGTGGAGCTAGCAGGTAGCTAATCAGGCTACTTGGCAATAGCTTCCTGTTCCCTAATTCGGGACAAAGTTACAAACGCCTGCGTGGAAACTTTGCAGGCAGCAGGGGCAATGAGGCTCCCATGGGCTGCGGGATTCACGGACTCCCCTTTGCCTGCACTACCTAGGACCCGCTCCCAGCTGCCACTCCTTTACCTTCAGAGCTATTCTAACACAAAGTATAACACCAGCATGCAGTCCTGCACAGGCCTGCATGCACTGATCACCTCACGGAAGCCAGCGCACCCCAACCTCATCCCTGCACCCAGCACCCAAGCAAGGCTAAAGTTAAAGCGCTGAAGAGCTCTCGAGGAAAATCTAGAAACAGTTAGCTGGCTGTGACATAAACCTGCCAACACCTCAGCACACAGTGGCAAAGTGCCCAAAAAATGCCACCCTCTGGGTAAACCACTTTCTGGTTCTGACTGGAGACGAAGCCACCCGCGGCGGAGGCGGCCGGGCGCTGTCACCAGGCCCGCGGCTTCCGCCCGACCCCGACCCGCTCCCGGCCCGCGCGCCCGGTTACCTCCCACGGCCCGGGCCGCCGCGCCGTTAGTGCGCCCGCGCGCGCCCAGGGGGCTGCCGTTCTGCTCCAGCCGCGCCGCCTTCGCCGGGGGCCCCTTGGCGTCCGGGCTGCCGCCTCGCCGCTCGGGGCTGTCCCGCAGGCTCGGGCTGTCGCTGCGCCGTTCCATGCCGCTCGGGCTCGGGGACCAGGCTCCCGCCGGCAGGTCGCAATAAAGCGCGCGGGGACCTAGGGGCGGGGAGGGCGGGGAGAGAGAGGGACAGCCGCTCACACACGTGACAGGCGTTGGGCCGGCGCCGCCCCACGGCCGCGCACTCCCCCCCCCTTGTGTCGCCGGGGTCCCCGGGTCCCCAGCCTGCCGCACGCACCAGGCGGCCGCTGTCGGGCTGGGCGCTGAGCGGGGACCTCGCGGCTGACGCGGCCAGCAGGACCTGGCCCGTGGCGCCGGCCACGCTGGGGAGACCGCGGTTGCGCGCCGTAATAGCCCTGACGGGCACAGCAACCACACAGCAAGGAGCCAGCCCGACCCCGCATCCACACGCGCCCCGAGACCCGGGCACCTCTCTGCGCTGCCTGGCCACGAGCGCGCGGCCGCGGGGTCCGGACGCTCCCGCCTGCCTCCGCCACCCCGCGAGTCTCCTCAGCCCGCACGCAGACGCCCCGGATCTCGCGCGGCGCGGCCGGACACAGCTCCACGTCGCCGCCGTGGAAAGTTTCCCGGCCGCCGGCGGCCACGGCTCCGTACAGAGCCGAGCACCGCGGAGGGCCTGGCGGTGGGGACAAGAACGAGGGAACACCTGAGGACGCGGCGCCCGCATCGTCGCCGGGATCCACGGAGACCAGGTGGGGAGGCCAAGGCAGGGGCGCAGGCGGGCCAGATTGGGCTGGGCGCGCCCGATACTTACTGCTCACGGGCGGCCGTGGGCTCGACTGACCGGGGCTGTGTCCATGGAGCAGCAGCAGCGACTCCAGGGCGAAAGTTGCGCCGGGCTGCGCGGGGCGCCCTGTCCTGCTCCCCGCTCCCGGCCGCCGGTGTCCTCGCGGGCGCGGAGCTCTGGTTATGACGAGGGAGGCGGAGGCGGGGAGGAGGCTGGAGGGGGCGGGGGTCTGCGCGCCGCGGCGGTGGCGGGGACGACGGGGACGGGGCCGGGGTCGGGGCCGGGTACGGGCCGGTCCCCACTGGCAGGCGCGGGCGGGAGCGCGGCGGGCGGCAGCGGCTCGGCGCGTGGAGTCACGCGGCGCGAGTGAGCCCTTCTGGGCCGTACCCGGTTTCCGATTTCGCCACCTCCCCCCGGCGTCCCCAGATCTTGCGCCTTCGAAATAATAATTTGGGGTGGGGGCAGGGGACGGCTCGGGTTATTTCGGGATGGGCTGGGGGGGAGCCGCCCGCAGCAGACGGTCCGCGCGGGGGCGGGCGCGGGGAGGGGCCGGGGGAGGGGCTGCGGGACGCGCGCCACACGCGGGACGCCCGTGCGGGACCGTGGCCGGGGCCGGGACCGGGGCGCGGCCGGGTGCAACGGCCCCTCCCGCCCGCGCCGCGCCGTGCAGTGCCGGACAAAGGCGGGGTCCTCCGTGGCATCCTTGGCGGCCGGGGCTCCGGACCCCGCGCGGCAGGGCTGGGCCGGGCGCACGGCTGGGCTTAGGGACCCGGGCTCCCCCGCGCGAGCGTCCCCGCCGGGCCGCTGCGACGCGACACCGCCACCAACTTTCCCGGCTCCCGCGGCCCGGCTCTGCCGCGGGGCCGCTTAAGGTGGCGCGAGATGGCCGGGGCTCCGGGGCGCGCTCCTGCCCCACCGCCGAGCCCGCGCGCCGGTCCTCCTTAAGAGCAAGCACGTGGGCAGGGGCCGCGGCCCCGCGAATGCCTGCGGCGTCAGTGGACTCGCGCCGCGGCGGCTGTGGGCAAGTCTGCGTGGACGCTCCCCGCCGGCCTGAGGCGCCTCCATCCCGCCCGCACACCTTGGCGCCTCCCAGTCCCCGGACCCCAGGGACGCCTACGGCTTGCCGCCTGCGCGTCGGTCCCCCTTAAGAAGCGCTGACTGTACGGCGGCGCCAGAGGGCCAAACTCGATTCGGTTTCGGGAAACGCGCTCAGGGCCAAGCTAGAAACCCGGGACCCGCGCGGACCGCCGAGAGCTGGGTCGCCGACAGCGCGCGGAACCCTGCGCCGTGTGCTCTCATGACCCTCGATCACCTGAGGGGCTCCGTGCCCGCGGCCTGAGAGGCGTCGGAGTCTCAGGAAGAAGGGGGGTCCCGGGGATGAACCCCGCCCCGGGCCTGGGTCCCGGACCCCTGGAAACCCACCTCCGCGCCCCCGCGGCGCTTCGGATCCCGCGCCAGCCCGGAGGCGATTGGAGCTCGGTGCGGGACTGGGAAGCCGACCCGAGCGGAGACGCGGGGCCCTTGGGCTCCGGGCTTCGACTTCTTTTCCCGGTTCTCCGCCCGCCCCGCCCCCACACCGATGCTGGGCACGCGAGGCCGTGGGCCGCGCACCTGGCCACGCACCGCACCAGGCGTGCCCAGTCCTTTTGCACCATGGATGGGCGCGACAGCGGACTCTTGCAGCCCTGCGCTCCGCGGATCCGAGGAGAGCGCCCATCCTGCCCGCCGCCTGGCGCTCACCTCGGTCCGCCTCGCAGCCTCAGATCCGCACGGGACCGCGAGGTCGGTGCCGACCGCGCGCGCTGCTTCTGGGGTGTAGAGCGCTGCCAGGGTCTTTTCTGTCTGATTCGTCACTATTATTATATCTACGATGCGAATGGTTGGAACGTTCACCCTAAGTCATTAATGAGCTATTTCACCGACGCCGCACGGAGAGCTTCATTTGCATTCCGGGATCCGCCGTTTACCTCGCCGGGCGGCAGCCTCGGCGACACTTATAGCGACGCGGCCGCACTGTTAACCGGTTAATATTTTATAAAGTGTAAATATTTTATTATGTTTTGAAGGGAACTATTGATTCTAAATTATTAAACCCTTGAGAAGGGTTATTTAAATAAAGTACGCAGTTATGTACAATTAAATGTACATTGTGGCTAGAGTCTGCATCTTTTTAAATCCATCGACTTTTCTGGGTCGTTTTTTAATACTAGGAAAGAGCTATCACTTTGGGCAAATGTCATAGAGTAGTTTGCATTACATTTTAAAATAAGTAAATAAATAAAATTGCATTCAACGTAGAGAAGAATGTCCAGTTCGATAAATCATTGGCAGAAATATATTTTGAATGTGTTTGGTAGGTAACTCATAAGTTTCTTTTCGATTTTCAAAAGGATACATGTAGGAGGTTTTCCTATGTATGTCCAGTGTGAAGTGCATTTTTTCTTTAATTGCCCTAATAAAGGTCTTTTCTGTTTCAAATTACATATGCTTTTGACTGTACAAATTTCAGATTGATCTTCTTTTAACTAAAGTGATTATTTCCAGCATATTTTAATTTCAACAATAGGAGATTTTAAATAACATTTTTACATTTTGCTAAAATTTTCTACTTTTCAAAACAGGAAGTGAATAAATCTGGTGAGGATTCGGGATTTTTTTGTTTCGTTTTGTATTGTTCATAATGGTTTATTTCCAAACGTTTTTGAAACAAAATCACACTTAAAAATTGGCATAAGTACATTTGTCTCTTTTTTAAAAATTTTTTATCCAAAACTCATTTTTGCGAATTCGGATACGGTTTGCTTAGCGTTTCAAGCACCAACTTCACCCTTGAGAACGTTTTTGGCCCTGGGCTCCCTCTCCTCTCTTCTCGGAGGCCATGGGCTCCACCACTCCCCTTCTCCCACTGCCAGGATCTTTTATTCCATTCAGTCAAAGATCGCTCTCCGTCAGGATCCCACTAAGACTGGCTATTTTTAAAGCGGTTGATCTTTATGTTCTGGGCTTCCTGTGCATGGTCTTTCTGTGGTCTTCTCCCCTTTCTATCTTTCCTCAGGCCACCTTCCTTTCTCGGTGGCTTTCTAATGACCATGTTGCTTGACTTCTCATGGACACTGAGGTTTTATGGCCCTGGCTCTGCACTGGGTGGACACTGGGTCACCGATGCTTGCCCAGGACCTCACAGGCCCTACTGCCCAGCCTGGGATCAGTGTCCAGCATGGACGCTCGGCCTGGGAAGGCCCAGCATGTCCATAGCTCCTGGGTTCTCCCCTGCGGGCCCAGAAGCCCTGCCAAAGACAGCAGCCTCCCAGAGCCTGGGGAGGGACTCGTGCCCTCTGTGCCTGGGGACACACGGGAAGTCCTTTGGGACAGTCAGAGGCATTGGTAGCCTTCGAAGGACTCCAGCCTTGCCTAGCCCGAATTTCCTCGGTCTTGTCTGCCTGCTGGGGCTCACAGTGGCTGTGCTCAAATGCCTGCCAGCTCTGAGGCCTAGGCCAGGGTGCCCAGGGCTGTTGTGGAGAAAGGCCAGCACTTGCCGGCCCACAGCCAGGACTCAGGGCTGAGCCTGGGGCCCTGACGTGACAGCAGACACCGAGGTCTCCCAGTTGCCCCAGTCCCTCTGACTCTGGAACACTTACCATTCACTTCTGCCGGCCTTCTCTGCCCCGGGGCCAGCAGATCCACTGTGCCAGCGACTTGTCCCACTGGCCCGACCTGGACAGGATGGGGACCCCGCAGGGACCACGGAGGGCTGTGGCGGTCATGGGCCACCAGGGCCCAGAGCACCCACGTGCAGACCCAAGAGGGAAACAGTCCCAGAACTGCGGAGGACCCAGCCGGGCTGTATTCCCTGACCGGCAGCGACTGCCTCGGTCGAGCCTCGCTGTCCTGCGGGTCGCCGCTGGGTTTGGGTGACTCTGTGGCAGCGCTGGCGAGTTTCTGCGTGGACGCCGCGTGTCAAAGCCTCAGGGACAGTCAGGCCGGGCTTGGGGCGCGAGGCGAGCGACTAGCCGGTGGTCTCGGTCCCTAACCGAGCAGGGCACTTGGGGCCCGCCCGCCCGCGCCCTCTCGCGACAGCGCCACCGCGTGGGCTGCGCACCACCTGCGGCCCCGGTGCAGCGGGCCAAGGCCCGGAGTGGAGGCTGCCGCTGGCATCCCGCCCTCCACGCGAGCCTGCGAGCGCGCGCGCCGAACCGGCCCTGGCCACGAGTGGCTTCGGGAAGCCCCAGCGCGGCCTTCCCGCGCGCCCCAGCCCCAGGCCACGGCCCACGGCCACGGGACACTGCGAGCCCGGTCCTCTGCTCCCTCCAGAGGAAGCAACCCCGGGGCCCCGCGCCAGAAGGCGTCCACCCGTCCCATCCCGGGCGCGGCACGCACAGAGTTTCCATCCCGGCGCCCTGGGCCGCCTTGGTCCGCGAGGCTGCGCGCGCTGAGATCCTGGTGGCGGTGACCACGGTCCCCTTCCCTCCCGGGCCTCGCAGGACCTGGGAGCCCAGCGGACCCAGCACTTCCCGGTGGGTTGGGGCCCAGTGAGAACAAAGCCGGCTCCCTGTCCAGCCCACCCGCGCACACAGAGGGGCTGAAGGCGCCCGCGCGAGGAGACGCGGTCGCTGTGCCCACCCCCCGGCGGGCCTCGGCCCCACGCCACGCGCGATGCAACGCTGCGGGCTCCTAGCGCCGGCCTGCGCGCACACCTCTTTGTCCGCGGTGACCCTTTGGTTTCCAAAGCCCCAGTGCCAGCGCCGGCGGACCGCGCAGGCGAACCCCAGGGCGCCCAGGCGAGCAGCCCCGCCCTGCCCGGCGCTCACCTCCGTCCACCGCCTCCGCCGGCCCGGCCTTGGCCGTGGTCAGCGCTGCCACCTCCGGAGCCCAGACCGCCCGCGGCGCTTCCGTCGGCCCGGGCTGATTTCAATAACTAATAAGGCAGAGAACTGTTAAGGGAGTAACTTCTCCTTTTAGTATCAATAAAGCCCAGTAATTGGGTTTGTTGGTTACCTAAGCTAGAGCACTTTCTCAATCTCTCTCTCTCCCAGTCTCCCTCTTTCCCTCTCTCCTAGTCTCCCTCTTTCCCTCTCTCCTTTCGCTCCCTCTCTCCCTTTCTCCCCCTCTCCCTCGTTCTCTCCCTCTCTTCTTCTCTCCCCCTCTCCCTCTTTCTCTCCCTCTCTTCTTCTCTCCCTCTCTCCCTCTTTCTCTCCCTCCCTCCCTCTCTCCTTTCTCCTTTCTCTCCCTCTCTCCCTCTGTCTCCCTCTCTCTGCACGGTTTTCAAACCCAGCAATTGTGTGTGCCTTTGTGTGGGGAGTGTGTTGTTTGTTTCCAAGTCTCTGCCTGAGGAAGACTCATGTTGTCGCTCCACTCCACGAGTGAAGAGTTTTGAAAAGTGAACTGTTGTTATTTAAGAGGAGAAAAATGTGGCCTTTGTGGGTCTCAAGGAGAAGCATGAGCGAAGGAAGAGGCATGCTGAAGATTTCTCCACTGGCTCTGATGGAAAAGTCCGTGGCGCTCCCTCGATAGTTTCCGTTTTAATTTAACTTACACTGCAGTCTGACTCACGGAGAATAGTGATATGTGTTGTTTCCAGTAAAAGCTTGTATACTGCGATGCATTCTAAACTTTTTTCTTTTTCTCATGTCTTTTCCAAGCATATTGATAGGAAAGAATTTTTTCTACCTGAGAACCAAGCCCCCGTTTCAAAATTTAAAAAAGACCTTTCGTGAGAGATCACGGCAAACGAACAGTCCACTCATTAGTGTTTGTGGAGTGGGTGCAAAGATCTCTAAACCCTAAAAGCAAGCTAGGTATGATTCTGTCCAACCATAGCAGTGTGTATGTGTGTGTTTTCGTTTTTGTTGAATGGAAGTTCAATATACCGTTAAGAGGACTTGGAAAATTGCTGTGTTACAATGTACCTGAAGTTAAATTCCCTTCCAAATGCAACGTAACTGGTACTGTCGGATGTCAGCTAACGAAATGAGACGTATTTCTGAGTTCCATTGCTGTCTGACTCAGAGGCTACTCAATGAAACGAAATGGGAATTCAGCTTTGCCGAGGAAGAGGAGGGAAATGCTGCCTCCACAGCTGTCCCTAACACACGCAAGCCTTCGGCTCTTCCCCACTCGCGCTGGTCCAGCTCCTGAGGAAGGGCCAGCTCCCTGTTCCTGGGAAACCATGAGCTTCTCTGAGTTTGCTTTCGTTTTAGGCCGTGAGCCCCAGATTCCGCTGTGGGTGTCCGCTGCCAGGTGACTTCCAAGGCAGAGCTGTTCAAAGACAGATGTGACCTCTGCACTTTCCAGGCAGGAAAGGGCTCTTCCCAGCCCTCCCGGCCCGGCCCAACCACCACCTTGCCCCCACCCCTTTGGAAGACTGCTGCAGCCCACTGGGTGTTGGGCTGGCAGGGAACAAATCTGGAGCCTGGAGTGCACCCTCCCCATTTTGAGCATTAGTTCCAGGCAACTTGCCTTCCCACCTCTCCTCCCCTGGCTCAGTGACCGCCCTCCCTGACCACTGTGGCCTCCCAGGCCTGTGCACAGCTCACTGTCCCCCGAGCTGGCTGTGCCATAGAAGCCGTGTTTCCTTTTGCCGTCCAACTTCCAGGAAGTAGCACAAAGGATGAAAGGAGGGAGAGAAGGAAGTAGAAGCCTTGGGTGCAGCTCAGCCTCCGTGACCAACGGGGCTCTGGGACTCCGCACCTCCCTGCAGGTCGGGGCTTGGGCTGGGGACTCAGGTAGGCCCTCACTGCTGCCCTGTGCTGATGTCTGAGAACAGGACACAGAACCCTGGTTTCCTTCTTTAAAGTTGTCATCTCACTTTCAGTTTCTTCCCTGTTTTTAGTCCCCAGGCACTGCTTCCGCGGGCGCCGCCTCCTCTCCCAGCCCTGTGTGCAGGAGCTGGAAGTGGTCTGTCTGTTTATAGCCGGTTTAATTAAGACAGTGAGGTGCCCTGAACTCTCGGGCCCCAATCAAGGCACTTTGATTGGGAAAGTCAAATAGAATCACATCTCAGGCGCACGGGGCTGCCCACTGCCCATGCTGGGACAGCTGCTGGTGTCCTGCGGTGGCCTTGTGAGACCCAGGCTGAACCCGCTGGTGGTACCCCAGGACCTTGGCACTGGGCTTGGGGAACTCTGAGTCCAGTCTCAGGCCTTCTCCCTCCTAACCTTTCAGCTGCAGCAAGAAGGGCCCACAATTCTACATTCCCAGGTCATCACCCCCAGCCTCTCCTCCCCACTCTGGTGCCCAGCCATGGCCCTGATGTGTTTTTCTGAATTGTCCTCATTGAAAACCTCAGAAACTGGACCATAAACCTTAGGGCCAGCTAGCAGGCTCTGCCTTCACTCACTCCTGGGCAGGGAGCCCATGACAGCCATCCCTTCGGTCCTCTGTGTCCTTCCCTGAGCTCCTGGGTAGGAGGTCCCCAACCACCACCTTCTTTGCCCTTGGAGCAGAAAAGGAAAGGGTAGTGGCCAAGGGCTCTAGGCAGCTCCCCCAGGGACACCTTGGCCCAGGACTTGGGATGGAGACCAGGAGTAGACTGTGCCCAGGGCCAGAGCTGGCAGGTGTAGGGTGCTGTGCTTGCCTCCTCTGTGCTTCTGCCCCTCCTCCACTCTGAGCCCCGCTGCCACTCTGTCCCACCACCCTCTGTGATCCGCACACCTGGAGAACCACGGACCTGCCGCCAGCGCCCTACCTCACCTACAGTGGATCCACTGGGTTGCTTAGTCCTCGGTGGTTTGCAATCCAAAGCCCCGGAACCCCAGGACTGGAGCTGTGGAAAGGCCTTTCTCTGTGTCCTGGAAGCTGTTGCCCCTGGGATCTAGCAGGGTATGCTCAGGACAGCCAAGTGCAGTCCAGCCCGGGGCCCGCCCGCCCGGTGTCCTCTCCAGCAGGCAGGAGGCCCGCAGGGAAGTCAGCTCTTCCTGTTCCTCCCTCCCCTTCGGAAATGTCCATCCTCTCTGTGGGAGCTCACAGCCTGGGTCCCAAAGTGGTCCCGTGCCCCACCCCCACCAGGCTGCAGGTACGTGCGGCAGGGGCCTGGGCTGGGCGCCTGAGGCTCAGCAAACCGCCAGCTCCAGGCTGCTCCGGCAACTCCTGGGACGGGGAGCAGTCGGGGAGCGGTTACAGCAGCACAGTGAGCGCCTGGCACTGCCCCCGACACCAGTGACTCTCTAGGGAACTCTGTCTACATCAGCAGTGGAGCAACGACATCGTGGCATTTGTCCCTTCCTCTCCTGGGGCCTGGGCTGCTGCCTGAGCCCCCTACCACCAGCAGCCCCACCCCGCCGGCTCAGCCATCTCTGCACTTCGTCATCTCGCCCCAGTATTTGACATTCGCAATTATCTACAAATACCCTGATCGGTTTGTATATGAAACACTTTTTTTCTTGCCTTAAGGTTGGAATCTGGTAAATTTCAGACAATTGGTTGGGGGTAGAGGTGACCCAGGAGACCAGGGCGACCGGGCCTGTGAACTCGATTTGGCAAGGTGGGCAGCAGGAAGGGACAGATTCGCATGCCATCCCCGTCACCTGGCACTGCCCCAAGGAAAGGCACAAGGAGGCCGTGTGGGATCGGGCGACCAGGCGGACCTCGGTCTTCCCTGGCAGTCAGGCTCCTCGGGAAGGAACACTCACCAGCTGATCCACAAGACACTTCCCGGAGCTCAGGTCTCCTCCTCACAAGGACACGCTCCGCAGTCTCAGTCCTGCCCCCCACCCCCAGGCCTAGGTCTCAGCCCTGCCCCACCAGGCTTCGGGCCAACCCTTCCTGCCCCTGGAGAAGCCACTGGCCCTGGCCCTGGCCCTGCTCCCTCCCACCCTGGTCCTGAGTCCCGGAGGGCTCCCCGTCCCGCACCTCTGCTGCCTGCCTTTCTCCGGAGATGAGGAAGCAGGCAGAGTGTGTGCAGGGCGGCAGCTCAGTGAGAGTCTGAGGCTTCTGCTGCCCAGGGCCTGTCCTGGCCCACGGGCTTGAGGGGCACAGGGCCGGGCACAGGGGCAAGCGGCTCTGGCAGAAAGGCTCTGGCCCAGGAAAGGCCAGCTCGTGCCCCTGCTTGCTGGCCAGTCACATCCACATCACCTGCACCCTGCTTGCCTGCGCCCAGCTCTCACTGCCCTGCACCCTATGGCCTCCACTCCTGGGGCCACTTTCCCTGACCAGAGGAGGAGGGTGGGCCAAGGTGTGGCAGGGGAGGGGGGCGCTTTGCAGTACCTCCAGGCAGACAGTCTGTCTCCTCACAGCCCAGTGCCACCTCCTGAGTTCTGAAAGGAAGTGGACCCCTCCCTTCTGTCCCTGCCACCACGCTGGGAGGTCTCAGCTCTCCAGGGGGCCATAAAGTGCAGTGGCCCAAGGAGGCCGTCACAGTGTCTGGGGCAGCAGGCAGCCGAGGTCATAGCCCAGCCTGGGGCCCCCAGACCGCACTGCAGTGTGTGGGGGGGTGACTCCTCCCAGTCCTAGCTGGAGCTGGGTTAGGCCCCAGCTGCTAGAGGAGGTCCAGATGGGGGACCAAACAGGCAGATCCTCTTGAGCAGGTGGCAGGGGCACTGGGCACAGACTCTCCTGCACTTGAGGAGGAAGGTGGGCAAGGAGCCCTGGGGGGGTCACCTCTTATTCCTTGCCCTTTCCCTCCCCATCTTCCAGAGGTGTGCAGCTCTGTATTCCAACAGTTTCTTTCACAGAGAATGCCCCAAGGATTGGGTTCCATGTTTCCTGTTGGCTTCCAGGTGAGGCTCTTCATCATTCTGCTCCCAGCTCACCCCTCTGGCTCACGGGTGTCCAGATCAGGTCTTCTGCAGGCACACTGCATTAGCCACCTGCGATGAGACCTGGCACCTCAATGCCAGCCAGCTGGGCACAGCCAGGTCCCAGCGGGGGTCAGGTCCCAGCCAGGAGAGAACACTCCCTGAGTCAGGCCTGTGGAGCCCCTAGAGTTGAGGTCGGGGTGGGGACAGATCAGTCCCAGATAGGACATAGTGGGGACCCTTCAGAGCCCAGCCTGCCTCTGTGGGCAGTTATGCCACACCTTGCACCCCCAGCCGCCCAGACCTGCATCCCCGCCTGCCTGCAGGGCACTCAATTTATGCAGCTTGGTGCCAGGGCCGGCCACCAGCCCTCGCTGCTGGGCTCCAGGCCCACTGAGTGCCCTCTTGGCAGCTCTGAGGCCAAGGTCTATATGGACTGTGGACTGCTGTGTCCTCATCTGGGCTCCAGTTCTGGAACCCAAGGCAGAGCCGGGACACCCAGCTGGGCTGTTCCAAATGCTCAGAGACCAAGCAGAGAGACAAGACCCAAAGGACAAAGAGGAAGTTTGTGCGTGAGAGGTCACCTCCGGTGCCATATTCACTTATGCTCGCGTGTGAACGCGAGCGCGCGCATGTGCACACGTACACACACACACACACACACAGTGTGATCAAAAATGTGGTGAGTATTTACATTTTAACATTCACTGCAGTACAGGACACACTGCCAGGAATCCCCTGAGTCCTCCGGGCTTGAGCTGAGCACACTGTTCCCGTCCGTCTCACCACTTCCCGCTGCAGCTTGGGAGTCCCTTCCTGAGTGTCTTCAGTTGCGCTGCCCTGGCCGCCTGGATGTCCTGAAGGAATTCGAACATTTCCCTGTCAGGGTCATTTTGACACTGGGGGAGAGCCGGGAAGTCACACAGTGCGGGTTGGTGAGGACGGTGGTAGGCGAGGGCCGCCCCATGTTTTCTGGAGCTGCCTTTCCATGGGCCTGGGTGGGAACTGCACTGCAGCGGTCACTGCTTCTTCCATCGGGAGGAGAAGGGTTGCGGTGTTCCACCTGACTGAGGGGGAGCATGCCGAGGAGGATTTCTGGTGATGCGTCCATGCCCGTGCCGTAATAAAGTTTTAAAATGCAACTCAGCGGCACAAGAACCTGCCTGGCAAGCTCGAGGTCGTGAGTTCGAACCCCCCTACCAGAAAGTTTTTAAAAATAAATAAAATGTAAACGTCATGTGATCGTCTCTTGTATAATACCCATACGTGCAGTCATACAGGGTTGAAATTTCTTAGTCTCACAGATTTCCAGACTTAGTTTGAACAGTGTTGGCTGGACCCTTACATGCCAGAGCTCTGGGCTCGGCTGAGCTGCCTGCCAGGAGCAGGCATACCAGTGAGCTCCCCTTTCCTCCTAACCCCTGGGGCTCCAGAGGAGGCAGAAGCTTTCGGTTTAAGACCTCTCATCCCTGGGCAAGTGTTGCTGCAGCAAGAGGAGACTCTGAACCCACAGCCTGAGCATCAGGGCCAGCACTTGAGGGTCAAGACCCCCACCCCATGAGACCCACCCTCTCCTGAGGCCTGAGTCCCTCTCCCAGAAAGCCTGGACCCAACCGAAAGAGCCTCCTGACACCAAGAGGATAAAATCGAAGACTCCAGACGGGGGAGGGAGGTACAGATCCTTGAGTGGAAGCCCTGTGGCTGAAGCTGGGACCTCAGCCTTCCAGACGCCCAGGCCTGCAGGGAGGGGACCCCACCGTACCCCCACCCAGCGCTGCCAGGCCAGAATCACTCTTCTGCCCTGGGTCCACTACAGCTGAGCTCCAAGGCTGCAGAGGAGGTCACCCTTGTGGATTTGCTGGTTTTCCACACACTGCAGGGCTCTTGGGGAGCACACTCCTTTAATGCCACTTTACTTAATCCTGATCTCAGAGGAACAGTGTTATCACCATAATAAGATTTGCCAAAATCTGGCAGATCTTTAGGAGTGTAATATTTGGTTCAAAGCGTTGCTGAATTACAAGTGAGTTACTTGTAACATTGAAATATTTGGGGGGAAGCCAAATAGAGATACTTGTATTGTTCCATTATTTCAATTTAAGAATACTTTGCCTATGAAAATATACGAATAAAAAAAAACAGAACAGAAAGGAGGGGGTTGTTGGTATCATAAAGGTATTCTCCCAAATTGCATGACTTTTTTCCCAAATGTCCGACCAAACTTAGTGCTTAAATGTGTTTTTGTTCACTTATTTTCAATTCTTAATTTTCAGTTAATTTTTAAGGACCAAAAGATAAACATGTCTAAAACCAGATTTGAAAAAATAAAATCTAATTTCTAAAACTTTGGTTGGGCATTAATAGAAAGTTTATTTTGAATGAAGCATCATAGAATAAGCCCTCAAAACATTACAAACTCTCCGTATAATAAAACCCGTGAGTAAAATATCATTGGTAGTTAGCCGTCCTTTCTAAGATTACATTCTTTTTTAATAAAGTCAGCACGAGAGTTGTGATTTGCAGGGACACCCCTCCTGTTCCGAGTCACACAGGGAACAGGCTCTGCCTCTTTCCATAACCGATGTCCGATATTCCGCAGCAGTGCTGTGATGTCACTGAAATGGGTCTCAGGCAAGGTATTAATTGATTTATCGATTTCCCTTCTCCAAAGTCCTCGGGGAATTAGGGAGATGAAGAAGGAGAGGCCTGGGTTGGCCGAGATGAGCAGTACTTACTCTATCAGGCACAAAGAAATGGCATTTGCCTGACACCATTGACAACGCACGCCCAGCCCGGCTCACTGACGCCGGCGAAGGATGGCGCCGGCGAAGGATGGCATTGAGCTCACGCAGATGACCGGGCTGCATTTCACCTGCCCGGGAATTTTATTATTTGGCCTTCAGGTTTCCACCTTTACGAGGCAGAAAACACCAAGTTCTTCAGCTCTCCTGCAAGGACAGGAGCAGGGGGAAAAGAGGCAGCCCAAGGGAAGAAAGCGGCACAAAGCCTTGCCGTCCCACACACAGGCCGGGAGCCATCAGCGCTGTGCCCTGGAAATACAGGGCCCTGGCTCGCTGCGCTCTCCGAGGCTCCTGCAGCCCAGGCGGCTTCCCACCCAGGCTCTGAGAGTTTCGGCCAACCCTGGGAGGGTTCCAGACTCAGGCAATCTAGCTGCTTCGCTGATTGTCTTTGGGATTTAGGAGAGGATTTCAAAGCAGAGCTCCCTCAGCCTCCATCACCCAACCAGTTTGGAGGAGAAAGACTTGAAATCCAGTCAGATTCAGAGTGCTAGCTAAACCACTAGGGGAACTGCACATTGTCACATCTGCCTGCGAACTACCACACGCAGCAGTCTCTGCACAGACCCGACCTCCTCCCTGCTGGGGACCGTGCTGCTTTCCAAGCTGCTGCCCGGTACAGCTGGCTTCCCTGGCTCCCCTCCCCCAGGAAAGTGGACTAGCTGCCTTCCCAGGTTCTCTCCCCTTATCTCACCTCCAGCTCAGCCCCAGCACCCAGGAAATGCCCCTGCCCGGGTGTTGTCCCATGTGCTGGAGCAGGGGAGCCAGGCAAAGAGTGTCCCGTCCCATCCCGTCACCCCCAGCCCATCTGTCCTGGCCCCCTTGCGGTGGATTCAAGGTGCTCCGCTGCTGCTGCCCTAGTCTACCCCTCCATCCCTCCCTCCCTCCCTCCCTCTCGGCGCAGGCGCTGGGGCCGAGAGGGGCTGAGACCCTGCCCTGCAAAGGTCTCTAGGCTGTGCTGGCAGCAGCAGGAAATGACTCTGCTCTGCGAGAAGATAACCTGCTTCAAGGAGAGAGTGCGCCCTCCTACAGGGGCTAGAGGACTATTAGGACTATTACCATTTCTGTGAAGGCGGGGCGTGAGTCGCTGTGCACCCAGCTTGAAGCTGAGGCGGAGGGATGCAGTGGGTCTCTCTGCACCACGCTGCTGAGGGAACTTGGGGAGGTCTGTAGCCCTCTGAACATCAGCTCCCTCCCTGTCAGGTGGGCACCACACAGGGTACCCCACAAGTGCAAGGAGCAAACGCCTGTGAGGTGCTGCCTCGAGGGAGTGCGTTCCCAACACTCGAGGTGGCTGTCCCACTCCACTCCCCTGCTTGGTTCATGCTGCAAATTTCCGGATGTGAAAAGGACTTGCCTACGGGTCCTACTGTTCTTCAGATCTGTTTTCTTTTAGGCAAAGTAAGGAGCAACTCTGTGAACTTCCTGTGAACCACAGCATAGCGCCCTCCCTGATACCTGCGAGGTGGTCACTCGAGGCCCGGGACCTCCATCCTGTTGTTGGAGGAGAGCAGAGGGGCTGGGTCTTTCCCTGAAGGGACAGTGACACAGGCATCACGCAGGAAGGAAGCGGGAAGCAGCCCTCTGAGCTCCAGGAAGTCTGCCGGTCTGAGCTAGGCCAGCATCGTCCTCCCGCTGTGGTGCTGATAGAGAAAGGAGACTGCTCACTGCTTGCTCCTGGTTGATGAAAGGCAACGCTGCCTGGCAGGGGCTTGGCGAGGTCCCTACTGTGCTTCTCTCAGCGCTCTCAGGGTCCCTGCCCCGAGGCTGCAGCCCAGGAGGGGCAGCCATTGAGCCTGGCCTCCTCTCCTTGGGGTAGGCTGGGTATTTACATCAGTTTGAATCCAGGACCCTGGGGCTGAGCCGGCTCCCACACACCAGCAGGCATGGATTGCTCTTTGCCGGTCAGTGCTGTTTCCTGCTGGGGGGGGCACACGGGGGTGACAGGGCTCAGGCTCTTGGACAGGGGGTCATAGGAGGCCGAGATGGACCCAGGGAGCCAGAGGCAGCCGTCTGGCTCCTCCCATCTGGCCTGCAGAACGGCCATTGGTGGCACTGCTCCCTGTGGCAGTGTTGGGTCCCGCGAAGGAGAAAGGGCTTCAAAGAGAAGCCTCCACACAGCAGCCTCCCTCCCTCTGAGCTGACAGAGGGACCCCAGCTGCGCCTGTCTGGAGGCTTTGGAATGCAGCTCCCAGAGCCAGCCTGACTCAGCACATCTTCTGAGTAGCCCGCACCACCGACCACTGAGCTGCATCATCAGACCTTTATGTTCTTTTACATTTTGAGACAGGGTCGCTACACTGCCCAGGCTGGCCTTGAAGCCTCAATCCTCCTGCCTCAGCCTCCAGAGTAGCTGAGATTATAGACAAGCATCACCAAATCCAGGGATGGCAGCTCTATCTTCTTTCCTGAGCCCAGCCTGGACTACACAGTGAGTTCTAGTCCAGTACCTGGGCTGTGCAGAGAGACTGTGTCTCAAAAGGAAGCCAGGCTGGAGGGCAGGGAGCTTCCTGGGCTCTGATGTATGGGGAGAGGCAACTCCAGTGCTTAGGGAAGTGAGGCAAACGTGCATGTGTGTCGCTGTGTCCAGCAGAGGGGGATGGAGCCTGGTGTAGACCATTGGGTCACAGTCTGCAGAGGATGGAGATCTTTTCACTAGAGGGCGGAGCAACCCGATAGAGCCCCAAGGACGGCAGAGGCTGCAAGCTAAGGCAAAGCCTTTGTTCTTGGAGGCCACCACACACAGTCAGCTTGTTACTGACCCCAGTCCTTCAGAGCACTGCATTTCCTTACACAAGATGTAATCGCACGCCAGTGGATGCTCACATCTAGAAAACTCCTTACAGAAAAAGACACACTGCCATTAATCCCTCCAATTCCACCCCTCTCCAGCCCTCACTTCGTGCATGCTTGTCCCACTGTCCTTTCCACTTCCTGCAGCAGCTCTGGAGTCCTCTTTCCTGAGGGTCTTAAGGTGAATTGTCCTTCTTGCCCTGCTGTCATGAACCCACTCAAAACATTTCCCTGTCATGGTCCTTGTGACTTTGGGGAAGAGCCAGAAGTCACACAGTGCCAGATCTGGTGACTAAGGTGATTGAGGACAATTTAACTGTAATTGGTATAAATGTTTTGAGTAAATTTGGGACATTGCAGCAGGCGTCTCTCAGGATAGGGCCAGAACTGCCTCGGATTGCAGCCAGAATGATGGATACGTGTGTTTGAAGTGAGGGGGAGGATTCTGAGGATGATTCGTGGTGATGTGTCTTTCACTACAATACTTTTTTGTATGCAAACACTCACCATGTATTCCAGTTACACTGTATATTCATGATCATAAAGCCTGTGAAACTCTCCTGTTTTAGGCAGGATAACACAGTGGTCTGACACACATCAAGTCATTCAGTTAAGACCGAGCTCTTGGCAAATGCTTACCGTGGGCCACCTATTCTATCTTTTTTTGTGGTTCTGGGGGTTGAACATACAACTTTGCACTTACCAAGTAAGCTCTTGAGCCACTAATTAAATCCCCAGCCTAACCACCTATTCTACGTTCTGAACTGTGCCCAGGGCATTGCAGGGTGAGCTCTGTAGAGAGATCCTGGAAAAGGAAAATGCTTTTCCATTGTCTTCGTGGTGACCCTGCTGATAGGAAAACTCCTTGAACCCCAGATGCTGAGAGTTCTCGCTGCTTTCGGGGTTCCCAGCACCTCTGCCTGGCTCTGCCTGTAACTCTGCATCTTCCAGGGCTCTCAGAGGTCAGAAGGCAGCTCACAGGAGGGGGTGCTGAGGCACCCTGCTGGCTGGGAGTCAGCACAGTGGTCCCCCAGAATTCATGGGGGTTAGGTCTCTAGAGAGCCCATGAAAGGTGGAAAACCAAGAATTTTGGATATGGTCAGAAACCTGCCTGTAACTGCCTGTTTTTATGGTGTAGGCCCTAAATATACTATGTCTCCTACAGTTAGGTAATTTAATAAAATACTGTATTAATAAAGCCTTAGAAAGTGCAGAGCGTTTTGGTGGCATCTTGGAGCTCTTAGGGCTTTAGGAAGAATAAAACAGAGACCACTGGAGACTGGAGACAAGCACAGCAAACTGTTAAGGTGCAGACACCGGTGCACCCCCACCCCAGGGGGGAAGACAGGCCGCAGCCAATCATCAGCAAGGAGAACTGAATAACACCCTCCGATTGGCTACTTGCAAACCTCCCACCAAGAAACAATTGGAGCCCTTTTGAGCTTTGTGAGACATTGCAGAGGTTTCTGGGAACAATTAAAATTCGTGAACAGCAACAGCGGAGCAGAGACTTGGCGGGGGTGCACTGCCCTCAGCTTGGCTCCTTCGCAGGTTCCCAAACGTCAACTTTCTGGATCATGACATCGGAGCCCTGTAATTACTTTCCCAATCTTTAGGGGGCAGAAGTGCTTGACCTGAGGAAGCTATGGACCATGCACCCCAACCCCACCACAGTGACCCTCTAGACAACAACAAAAGCCACTAGAGACCAGGAACCAACATAGCCAAACAGATCCTCCTTGATCCATCCGCACTCCTGTCACTCGGCAGCTTTCTAAAGCTGGTCGAGGCAACCTTCTCTTGGTTCTCAGCTATAACATATGGATAAAAATCTATACATGCCTTGCCTGCCTCACAAGATGTTGTGACAATAAAAAGTGATAATTTGTTGAAAAGGACATCGAAAACTGTAAACTACTCCACGCAATCCAATTATTCCTGTGTGATATCAATGTCTGTACGTCGATCCACAAAGTCAGTTTAAAAAAGCAAGTTCTTCCCCATAGAACGTAGGGTCTGAAATGTTTGCATCGGCCCAATCCGCTGAGTTATTGGTCTTCCCACGCCTCAGACCAACAGCTTGGGGATCTACAACGTAGACGTCACAGGTAGAACCGGGGCTCAGAAAACCAGGCTGCCCAGGGGACGAGTCCCAGGCCAACGCCAGCTTGCACCCCAATGTCCTCGCCTTGCCCACCTTGTGCCTGCCAGCGAGGAAAGGATCAAGGGACAAGTCCACTGGAGTCCAGGAGTCTGGCCAGGCTGCCCCTGGACACCCAGGAGAGTTTCTTTCCGGCCCTGGGTGGGCACCTGAGCCCATCTGCTGGGCTCCAGCGCCCCCTAGGGTGTGGTGTGTCCCGGGAGCCACACAGAAGCTGCCAATGAAAGGATGTTGGAGTAGGCGTCTTCTGTACATAAACAGGGAGCACTGATCTTAATGACATGTGTTATTTATCCCCCTGTAATTTGTTCCTTTTCTTTTACACACTATGTCTTTGAAAACGTGTCTATTTTTTATCTACAGCAAACTTCAGTGTTTTTAGAATTTTTAAAACAAATGGCCTACGTTTGCAGCATCCAAGGGTGACGTCCTTGTGGGCAGCTGGTACATGTGCAGAATGCATCTCTGTTCCCAAGCACCTCAGCTGGTACTGGTCAAACCCTGAGGCTCAAGGGCCATAAGTGATCACAGCTACTGGACTTGATGTGGCCTGAGCTCTGACCAGCACCTTTGCCCCATGCTCCAAGCCCTGCTCCCGTGCCCGGCACAGTGCTGGTGAGATGACGGGGGTGGGGCTGGCCCAGTGGTATAAAGCAGGACACGTGCCTTCCTCCCCCCACAGCCACCTCACACTGCACACCACACAGCTGCACGCAGGCCCCAGGCCCCCCGGTACCTCTTCCAGTGATTAGTTAATGCACAGCTCCCAGCTGACTTCCAACACTCTGGCTTGGGACCCTTCTACTCCACAAGGTGTAGACTGAAGTCATTCAGTAGCACCCATGCTTTGAATGCTGCGCTCTGATCGTTTCCATGGCTGGCGATGGGCATGCCCTGCTCGGGGACACTGGGCAAACGTGTGAGCCAGGGACACAGCCAGCCATGCTGTCTTGGGGAACAAGCCGCTCCCTGGGATGCTGCGTCACTGAGCAGTGGTGCTGGGGACCATGTGTGCTAAGTGCATGTGTGACTTCCCACATTTTCAGTTGCAGATGTGTTCAAGGCGACAACGCAGCTGCAGGTGGAAGAACAAGGTATTGGAAGGGCACAGTGGCTGCACTCCCCAAACACCATTAAACCAAGAATTTCTGGTCCCACAGCGGGGCAGTATTGGCAGGTGTGCTGTGGATAGGAGAAAACCTCGCCGGAACCCTAAAGCAAGAGGCCCTCGGCTCCCTTCCTTCTTCTGCTGACTGCTGAGTGTCCCCGAGGGTTGGGGGGAGTGGAGGACGACAGCAGTGGTGGACGCAGGCACCTCGAGCCCTTCTCAACTCTGGGTTTAGTCCAGCAAGCATGTGCTGCATGCTTACCATGGACCTCGCTGAGCAGCGGAAGCCCCGCCTGGGACCCTCTGTCCTCATCACCCATGGCAACACGTGTGTCGTCACAGCCCGAAGCAGGAGAGAGTTGGTGTCTTCATGTATTCTGCGCAGTTTCATTTCAGATAAGTAAACACAGGGCGCTTGTGAGACTTCCTTGGACATCGCAAGCCATGCATGCGGGCGGCCCTCTGGTGGCGTTACCTGGTGAGGGTGGCCGGGGACTCAGTGATGAGTGAAACTCAAGTCCCACTGCCAGCTCAGGGGGCGCTGGGTTCCCGAGACCCCAGTGCATCTGCTGGCTTAGGCACTGAGGCGATTTTCCGTGGCCCGGGAACCCCAAGGCTCTGCAGAGTGCGATTCCCTTCATGTTCTTTCTTTTTTCTGGGGCTGGACTGGGACTCAAACTTGAGGCCTCACGCTTGCCAAGCATCCCTTCGTTTGCAAGTCTCTAGTGACCTAGGGCCCAGTGTCCTTCGAGTTCACTCTCAGAAGCGAACCTCAGGCTTCCGGTCTTCATGTGCTGGCAAGCACCGTGGACTTTAGCTACAACCAGATTCGACTTGATTTGGCTCTTGACTAGTACGTGTTTTCAGCACACAGTGTTTCCACTGATCTTTGGGAGAAGGAACTTGTTCATGACTGATCTGAAGTCTTTTCATTCGCTTCTCCTTCTCTCCCTCTCTTGGTCCCTTTCCCATTTGAGAAAGATCTGTCTCCTTGTTTTCCATTTTTATTTTGTTTTAGAAAGTACTCCCTGCTTAGGACTTCTCCATAAGAGAAGTTATGCAATAGTTAAGCTTCTGTGTCTGATTTGTCTCACCTGGCATTATGGTCTCAAAAGTGCAGCCATTCTCCTACAGGTGACTCAAGTTTATTCTTCTTCATGCAGAGTAATGCTCCATTGTGTACGAACATGCCATTTTCTTTATCCATTCTCCTTCTTCTGGACACGAACTGCCTCCATGAGCTAACTGTTAGGAGCTGTTCTGCTATAAACATGTGTACACGCGTGTCCCTGTAGTGAGAGGCCTTCAACTCTTTCAGGAAGCTTCTCGAATGGGAGTAGCTGAGTGGAATGGAGTTCCTAGCTTTAGTTTTCTGAGGCATCTCCACACTGATTTCCGTAGTGGTTGAACTAGTCCCCACTCCCACAAGAATGTAGAAGGTTCCTTTTCCCCGAGGCCTCGCTGGACCAGATTTTAAAACACCAGGCTGGGGAGTACTGCACAGCTAGGTAAGTGGTGTCGCACGGGCAGGGCTGGGCCACTTCCCTGTGTGGCAGAATGGGCCCAGGTGAACTCGTGGTGTCCCGCACACCACACAGAACCCTGGTGAGCTGCTGGCTGGGGCCTTTCAGGGCGTGTCCGAGGAACAGGACTGTGCAGCCGGGTGAGGGCTGCACGGGGCTCCCGGCCAGGCCCAAGGTGCCCCAGGTTCCTGCACTTCCACTGTAAGAGACCCTGACTCTCTGGACTCTTCCCGCAAAGCGCTGCAGAGCTGTGAGGAGAGCAGGAGGCTGCTCCACAGTGACAGTGACCCGCTGGCGTGAGGGGAAATCAGGACACTCAGATCAAAGCCACAGGGAGACGCCATCCACGCTGCCACCTCCTACATGGGCAGTGTGTGACCTCAGCCCCATCCCCTGGCCACTCATCCATGCTTTGGGGGCCCCCCGGGGACTCTGCCTTCCTGGCTCCCCCAGGAGGCTGAAGAAAAACACTCCAGCTTCTCCCACCCATGAGGCAATTCTGTCCCCACTGCTGCCCCCTCCTGGGCAGCCGTTGCATCCCCTACCACTGTCCTAGTCACTCTTGCGTCCTCCTGAACCAGGCAGAGAATGGAATCCTCCTAAAGACACCCAAAGGCGGGGAGGGCACAGCAGTTTTTACGTCTTCTTGGAATGTCTTTCCTGAATGTGGGAAGGAGAAACCAGGAAGAGGGGTTCCCTCAGTGGAGGGAGAAGAAGCACAGCAAAGGGGACTGCAGGGCTGCCAGGCATGGTGGTGCACACCTGTGAACCCATGACTCGGGAGGCTGAGGCAGGAGACGCCCTATGAGTACAAAGAGGCCTGGGCTACATAGTGCATTCAGGGGCAGCCTGAAATGCATAGCAAGACCCTGTTTAAGAAGAGAGAATTTAGGGTTAGCAACGATGAGACAAGAAAACTTAACTCCAGGTTGGGAGTTTAGCTCAGCAGTGCAAGCACCTGCCTGGCAAGTGCAAGGTCATAAGTCTGATCCCCAGTACCAACCCCCCCCCAAAACCCAACTTAGCTTCAGTGAAGTTCATGCACACTACATTTCCTAGGTGTTTAGTAAACAAACGTGTTAGTGTCAACCTGCCTGTCTTCTCTTCATTCCCTGAAGGGAACCAGTTCTCAGATCTCAGCTTTCAGCAGGTCCCAGAAAAAACCTGTCAGAGGCTGAAGAACTGTCCCCACTGCCAACCCAGGCATCCCCGCTTCCTGGCACCCACAGAACTGTCGGCGGGGCTGCCCGGCTCGGGCCTGGCTGCTGTCCGCCTCGGTATGGTGCTGGTGGGAAACTTCAGGACGTTTTCGTGTCCCATGAGCCCCACATCACATAGGACGGGAGAGGAAGCTGTCTACAGTGCTCCTCCCAGCACACATCAAGCCTTCTCCAGAGAACACACGAGAGACGGCCACTGCTTACCCCTGGGCACCTGGAGGCAGCCCTCGCTTCCGTCAAACGGGAATGATTAAACACACACCAGACCCGGAGGGTCCTTCAGTTCAGTCAAAGGAAAGAAGATTTATATTTGCGGATGTGAAAACATTGGAAGACGGACTCCAAGTGAAAACAGGCTACAGAGTAACCTGAGCGCAGAGCTGCTGACCTGCGAGGTGGTGCCCTGTGTCTGCGTGGGTCTCTGAGTCTGCAAACGCACACCGTGCTCTTGTAACTGTGCGGAGTAAGGGGCTGCATAGGCGTCCTGCCCACGGGAGACATTTTGTCTTTCAGTGAGTAGCAGGAAAGGCAGCTCTCAAGTCTCCTGTGTTCTTCTATGTTGTTTGTAGTTTTACAAGAGGAAGTGAAATCAGGGACACAGGTTAAACATTACGGGCAAATAATCTCCCAAATGGGAACATACACGGCTAACTGTGAGCTCAGTCCCCTCCTGCTAGTGTTTACACCTCCATGTCTCCCCAGAGCCTCCTGCGCTCAAAGGCTGGTGTTAGAGAGGCAGCTTCATCGCAGGGTGCCGCAGCAAAGCTGTTAGGAGGTGGGGCAGGCAGAAGAGGCACCACTGTGGGCGGGCCGCACCTGGGAGGTTTGCCTCTCTCCTCCCCTCTCTCTCTGCTTCCCGCCCATGGCCTTGAGCAGCTCTGTCCACAGCTCGGATCAGCTCTTGTGTCTCAGGCCGAGAAAGTGACTGAGACACCACCTTTGGGTGGTGGCAAGTGTGGGCATGTCTGAGGAGGCCAAACCACTGGGACTCTGCTTTTGAGACACAGCATTCCGGGAGGACACTGTGCCCCAGGAAGAGGGAGGCACATGTGGAAGCCAAGCCCCAGCGACAATTTGCTAACTGACAGCTGGACGGTAGGGGACAACTGCCGAGGCCCAGAGGAGACCTAGCAGGTGTGCAGGACCCTGCTCAGGTGCGGGCACCCAGTGACGGTTCACTCTGGTGCCTTCACGCCTTCACAGTGAAGATCCCGTGGTGGCACCACTCGCTGCAGCCAGGCAGGGGGTCCCAGGGCCACACTGCCCTATCCGTCCCCTATCCTGGCCTCTGCTGCTCTCCCCTGCTCTGCCCCTCGGCTGCCAAGAACCCTGCAGCTTTGCTCCCCAATGTCTTCCTCTGTGACATGCCTGCCCTGGAGTCAGCCGACCATGGACTGCCACCCCAGACTGTGAGCCTAAATCAATCCTCCCTCTGCAAGTGGCAGGCTTCCCAGTGCCAGGAAAGTGGACCAAGAACCTCCCAACCTGCACCTCTTCCTGCGTCGCCAGAGGAGAGAATGCCTTCAAGTCACCCTGCTTCGCCCTGTTAGACTTCTGCTCCATCGGCTGTGCCCGCCCCAGCCCTGGCTCCTCCTCAGCCCCTCCGCGCACACATCCCACTGTTCTCTCCATTCCACTGCGCTCTGCTGGAGGATGGCACGGCCTCTGCCTCACACTACCGCCCGCGTTGCCAGAGAAGTCTTTCAGAAACCGGGATTCTTTTGTCTTCCTCCCCTCCAGTGGGTCTCCCAAGTTCCTTGAAAGTTGTTTCTGCCTCACGTGGAACACAGCCAGGCCACAAAACAATTGCTCTCTGTCTTCTGTCCTTAGACTCAGGCCTTTGCGTCTGCTCTCCTTGGCCTGAAATGTCCTTGGCAGAATCCTGTCTGCTGAACTCTTACTCATCCTGCAAGGCACAGATGAAAACCCCACCTCTGCCTTTGCAGGCGGAGTCTGCTCTCGGTGGTATGGCACCCCCAACATTGCGCAGCTGCCGAGGTCTGGCCTCGGTTGTCCCCACCGCGCCCCTCAGTAGGGACCTTGAGCCCTTCCTGGACGATTCTGCCTCCTCCAGCAAGTGTCTGTTAAGGTTTTGCTGCAAGTTGGGCACCGAGCGAGGCACTAGGCGGGCGCAGCTGCAGCGTGCTCCATGCTTTCGGTGGGGAGGAAAGCCCCAGAGCTGAGCATTTCACACAATGCTGGTGACGCAGAGCGGCAGGGCACGGGGCAGGGCGGGGAACCTCCACAGCTCCGCGTGAGGTCTGAGGGCGGTGGGAACCCAGTGAAGTGGCTGTGCAGAGGCAGGCGTGGGGTGGGGACAGGCAGAAACCGCAACAGGAGACCCGGGATGGCGTGGGTCCTTCGTTCTCTTTGCTGTTATGTTTTCTGTCTCTATTTCTTTGCTTACTATTTTTTCTAGCCTTTCTCAGAATTTATTACTCTAGCCTTTTTGTGGTTTAAGATTTAATTTTTTATTCTTAAAAACTTGTAGCTTTCTCGAGGTATAATTGACCAATAAGAGCGGTGTCTAATCAAGGTATACGACGGTGTTTTTTTATATACAAATTACAAAGGGATCGCCACTGTGGAGCTGGTTACACAGCGTCACGTGCATGTGTGCGCGTGTGGGTGTGCCTGTCCTGTGCCTGTCCTGTGCCTGTGTGGACAGACTGCTTTTGCAGCAGTTCCAGGTTCGCAGCTCGGCAGAGAGCACCGTCCAGGGCCCCGCGTGATCTCACCTGCTGTGTGCACAGCCGTCTCTCGGTGCGTCCCCCGATGGCTCAGAAGTAACCTGGGCGCTGTGTTTTCAGTGCGCTCTCTGTGTGCTTCTCATCCTGGCTCACGTAAGGGGTGAGGGCAGAGAAATGCCTAGCAGCCCAGCCCAGTTTCCCGCCCAGGACTCTAGAGCGACGCCCCGGACAGGAAGTGGTCACTGATGCCACGGGCCAGCGTCCCTGTGCGCACGTCGCATATTTCCTCTACGCAGCCCCACCACAAGTGGCTACTGCCACGCGGGATCACTGCGAGGCTCGCCCCGCCTCCGCACCCCCGCGTCTCCACCCTCACCCACCAGCCTCAGAGGCCCCGTCCACCCTGCTGGGTCTCGTCACTGGGCAGCAGTGTGAAACCGGCGCAGAGCTCTCGGACCACCGGCGGTGTCTCAGATTTGCCCTTGGACCCAGGACACTCACCCACCTGTGGATTCAGCGCGCCCTCCCTGAGGGGGACACAGTGGGCCCTTTGCCAGGTGACGGCCACCACTTTGCTGCTCACCTTGGCCCCGTGGACCCAGCCACTGGCCATGTGCAAGCCTTGCCCATTGGACTGTGCCTCCAAGAGGCCTTGAGAAGGGACGTGTGCCGTGAGGACCCCGGCCACACGGACAGGACAGGAGTGAGGTGCCCTCCTGGATGACGTGACCAGGGATTGGCTGAGCACACGGTGCACCTGGCACTGTCATTGTGGGTGACACTCGAGCACATCAGACTGGGCACATGAGGTCAGTGGCTGAGAACGAGTCCACACCAGCCTTAGAGACCACCTTTGCAGAACAGAAACTTCCAGGTGGAGTGGCACAAAACACCAGGAGTGCTCCTTGCAGTTTTCCTTACAGACACAAAGTGTAAAATCTTAAATGTCAATCTATAGGTGATTGAATTTTAAAATGTGGTATGTCCATAAAAAGGAGTATTACTCAGCCACGAACAGGGATGAAGTGCTGTACCTGCCATAGCACAGATAAACCTGATGATGCTATGCTAAATTAAAGACCAGACACCAGGAAGGGCGTGTACATTCTGCTGCGGCGCAGTACCAGATGGGCAGGTGCTCCATGCAGGCAGAGCGAAGGCTGGCTTCCCAGCGGGTGGGACAGTGTGTGGAGAGAACTGCTAATGCGTAGGGAAGCTGCTTTCAGGGTGGTGGTGGGAATACATGTTAAAGTTAGTATTGGTGATAGCCGTACAGATTTTGGAATGTATCGTATACCCAGGACTGTAGACTCCAAAGGGTGCTTTATGGTACATCTAATAGACTTGCTATTGAAGGAAAGAGTAACAGCAGCTTTAGAAAGCACGGGTCTCACTTCCCATCACACACCTGCACACACCCCTTCAGCTCTGCCTCGTCGGGGACCGCAGATGACAACCTGAGCTGGGGAGGTCCACAGCCATCCTTGGCTTGCCCTGTGACGCAGACTGGAACGAGGACACTCCCTGGCAACCTGTCACCCCTCCACTGTCCTCACCACACAGAGACCCTCGTCGCAGAAGCCCCCACTGCCCTCTGACTCATCCGCTAACCCTCACGTTCACCTCTCTCAGTAAACGGCGCGGTTCTGGCTGCTCATGGCCTTTCGTTCCCCCGTTACATCACCATTTTATCTCTTGCTCTTTCTTTTTTCAGGAAACGGGGTCTCACTGCAGGGTCCCCGGTACTGCTCATGCTTCTAAGCTCTGAGCGTTTCTGTTCAACCTCTTTGGATGTCCCACACATCGGCACTTGGCCTATATCGTTACTGAAGTCACATTTCTCTTTCAATAAAGTCCCAGCTAATATGAGTTAAAGGCATCACAGCACAGTGACCTCTGCACGATTCATAACAGCGAAAACCTGGAAGCTGTCTATGCATCCCTTGGCAGAAGAGGGACAAAGAAAATGTGGCATCTGTACACAGGGAAGTACTACTTGGCCATGGGGAAGGATAAATTTGAGTCATTTGTAGGAAACTGCATGCAACTTGGAAACATGTCAAAGGAAATAAATCAGACACAGAAACTTCAGTACCACGTGGTTCCTCTCGCATGAGAGATCCAAAGTCTAAATAAAAACAAAATAAAAGACAGATAAAAGGAGACAGGAGGATCGAGCTTTGGCAAATGGGAAGGGGACTGAGGGGCGGAGGGAGACAGGAGGGCAACATGCCGGACCGAGGTGAGCTGTGCAGGTGCACAGGTGCCGAGTAGGACGTGCGCATCACGGTCACAGCGTGAACTGACAGAAGCGGAGACACAGACACAGGAAGGGGACGTGGAGGGCGGGAGGGCGGAAAGGGGTAGTGCTGCAGACAGTACTAAAGCAAACGGCCACCAGAATACACTCTGCCGAACCTTCATGGCTCCTCTGGTGCGGCCCGGGGGTATGGTGCCTGCGGAAGCACTGGACCTGCTGGCGTCTCACCCCTGAGGCAGGTCCAGCTCGTGGTTCACACACCATGTACCATCTTTTTAAAGAAAAGGTTACACTGGAAATATTTTTAAAATATTGAACATGGAGGAAGTTGTATGACTCATGTCCCACTGTATTATACACTTTTTACATGGCCCCTGACGACAATCCCTCCTCACTCAGCACTGCAGATCGGCCACAGGCTTGGCCTGAAGGACACGGCCACTCCCTACCTCGTCCTGGCGTGGCACTCCTCTGCCTCCCAGCTCACGGACTCCGGGGACACCACATGCCTGTCACTGCGGGAGGATTCAGGCAGCCTCAACCGGGCTCCACTGGTCAGGGCCGTGGCCAGGTCTCGGTGGCCTCGGGCTGCCCCTGGACCGGCTACCCCGGTCCCACCCAGGTAATCCATGTGTGTCGTGGGTTTCAGATGTTAGGTTTGGTGCGATCTTTCGCCTGATGGTAAACGAGTGACGGACGGGCTGTTCATTTTCTGGGACTGGCCACACAGAATGTCCAAATGGCCGTTTCAGTGGGGACCCACGAGAGGACGAGCCTGAGCCGCTTCCTGTGCACTCCACGTCCTCAGGGCACTGGGCTGTCTCGGATCTGGCGCACTGGAGAGGAATCAGGGTGTGGCTGCACCCACAACCCCCTCACGCACACACAGGAGCTCAGCCTTCTGCAGACATGTGCCCCAGGGCCCAGAGAAGCTCCCAGGGCACCCAGGAGCTGATTCTGCAGGAACCCCATTAAGCGGGCACAGAGGGAGGCACCGGGGTGCTGATGCTGACTGAACCCCACAAGGCCAGACCCATGCTTCCCCTGACTTCTGAACACCACAGACGGGTCACACCATGACTCTGTACCTCAGTTTGTCCATCCTTAATTCAGGGTGCACCATTAGCTCTGCTATTCCTAGGGTTGCTAGGATGATTGTTAAGAGCTGAAGCAGCTAAGACACAATGGGAAGTGCATTGCAGGTGCAATATTACTGCAGACACGCCACTGTTATAGCCTCAAGTTAGGTCCTAGAAACCAATTGTGGGGCCATATGGGGTCTCTCACCAGGCTGCTGGCCAGGCAGTGGTGACAGTGGCATCTGTAGTCTCAGCCAGAGTGGCCCCAGGGATCAGAGGCAGCATTGAGGTCCGCATTGCCCCGAGCTGGTGCTAGGGTACAGCAGATGAGCCACATATCTCTGCTGCCATCTTTGTATCTTCTTGGCACCATTTCTACACTTTTAACGGGAAGCTCAGCTCCAAACCCAATTTGCCTTCAGAGCTCTGATCGTCTCTCTGGGCTGACACAGGCTGGGGCACCGTGGCAGCCGGGAAAGGTGTGCAAGGCACTGAGCATGGCAAGTTTCCACGTGGTCACCAGCGCACACGGGGCACTGGCTGTCTGTTCTGAACTGAGGTGGCTGTCTGTCTGGCATGGAGGGCCCTCCGACCGAGGCCGGTGGATGAGAGCCCTGCACGGCTGCACCTGAGCAGAGCTAGAGTGCAGCTCACCAGGGCGTGGGGAGAAAGTGTGCAGGAGCTCGGCATGGTTTCCCAGTGGTCTGAGGCTGGCTTTGGTAATTACACTCTTGAATGCGAAAACCCCCGAGACATAATGAAAACCACACCTCTGTGAGGCTTCCAGAGCTGATCTCAAATACAGGACAGCCTTCAGCGAGGACTACCGAGCTCGGAGCGCGTGCGCTCGCTCTCCGTCTGTCTCCGCCGAGAGCCGAAGGATGAAAATGAGACATCGGGAAAATGAGCGCCGCCCCCGACCCTCCTGTTCCTGCAGCTGTTCCCCTACGCTGCCTCACTGCTAGGTCTACACACAGGCCACACATTGCAAAACCCTCTGCGTGGAAAGGGGACACGCGGCCACGCAGGCCACAGGCGAACTGTGCACTTCAAATCATCATTACCATACAACACCATCCATGGAGCACGCTGCAGGGCCTCGGAGAGGTTAGTTTCTGTCAAAAGGCAGCTCTCTTGTGAAATCCTTATCTAAATCTCCGCCAGTCACTAGGCATTGGACCTCAGGAATTCGAAGGAACTAGAGACCTCGCCACAAGCTCAGAGCTCCCAGCTCTGCACGTGCACGACATCTGCCCCGCTCACCAGGTAGAATTTGTAACCCACACAGCGGGCCGTGTTCAGACCTTTCTGCACAGAAACAATGTCTAAGACAAGCTGGCGTCCTGGTCACTGCCTGTGCAGGGGCTTCTGTTCCTGAAGGCGTCTGCCCCATGACCCTGCCGAAGTGTCCATGCGGGTGCAGCGGAGAGGCTTCCCCAGAACTCACATCGGGAGCGACCAGGATTTTCACGAGTGACCTTCAGGAAGGGGTTTCATTCTTTTCCCTTTCGACGCTGGGACTCTCGGTCACATTCTGCCCTGTATTCCACAATTCACAGCGAACCTTGTGATACACATCTGGTATAATAACATCCTCTTTGGCTTTATCTCATTTGTCCCACTCTAATTTTCCATGTCCACTTTGTCTCCACTGATTCTTTGTCTTGCACTCTGTTTTTGTATGTGAGCAAAGTGAAATCTCCCTTGAGATAAGACCAGGTTCTCAATAAAATATATAGAAAAAGAAGGGACTGTGTTGCCCAGCAGTTAGGCGGACCAGAGAAGGTAGTTCTGTCCTCTGGGAGACCTGTCTCAGGGGACATCGGCCCATCGTGCTGCAGAGCTCAGCCCTGCCAGGTGGGCCATGTGGCGTGTGAGCTGTCCCATGGCCTAAGTCACAAGGGCAGAGACCACACGAGCTGCCCTGTGGGGACAGGGCAGGGGGCAGGGGGCGGGGCCAGGGGGCAGGGGAAAGGTACAGTGAAAACAGCACCGCTGCGGCTTTGCATGAAGGAAGTTTATCAGTTACTTCTGCTGCTCCAAAGGCTTAATTTTATGGGGATTCTCGGAGCTTGACTGTTCATTTGTCTGTCACCAGCTGATGGTTAACTGACTCAATACTCAGTACTCTGGAGATGCCAGGTGGGCATATTGCCCCTGTCCTCTCATGGCGACCTCGTGCTCATGTGACAATGAGGGGCCAGGACCTGGACCCAGCTGGGCCTGGCCCGCTCACCCCTGCTCATAACCCTGTGCTGCGGCCTAGGCTTCACACGGAATCCGAAGTGCCCTGCTGGGGGCAGCAAACAGGACAGACAACTGTCATGTCCTTGAGCTGCTTATGTCTCTGAAACAAACGTAATTCTACGGTCAGGGGTCAGGAAGGATTACAGTGGCAGCTCCTGCAGTGCAGAGCTAAGGCTGTGAGTCTGTGAGTTACAACTAGGACCGCAAAGGCAGGGAAGCCACAGTGAATCCCCGCGTGGGCCTGAAAACTCAGCATCGCAAGAACCCATGTCACCAGGAGGGCTTCCTCCTCCCCAGTGTCCCTGAGCTAAGACACAGCCCTGTGACTGCATCCAGCCGAAGGCACATTTTGAAGATGATATAACCTGCCGGGCTGCCAGTGGTGGTGGTACCTGCCTGCAATCCAGCCACAAAGGAGGATGAGGCAGGAGGACCGCAATTTAAAAGCCAGCCGTGGTAGTTTAGCAAGACCCTGTCACAAAATAAAAGTAAAAAAGGACTTGGATAAAGCTCAGAAATCTGTGGGTTTAATTCCCAGCCCTGAAAACAACCACAAGATGCCCCTGTGTGCTGTCCGCTGAATGACTAGGGCACTGGACTGCCCTGCTCCCTCCACTTGGCATTTCTCAGCACTGGGGACCCACCAGGCCCCTTGCCTGTGTGGGCTGGACTCCCTGGCTGGACCTGGCCTGTGCCGCCCCAGCTCAGCCCTTGGGTATCCCTCTGTGGAAACAGAAGCCGCCAGAATGGGCCCAGGGCCCAGACCTCCAGTCAGGCAATTTCTGTACCAACAGGCGAAGTCCTGGCATCACTTCTGTTGCCAGCTGAGGAAGTGCATGCTGTCACTCAGCCAAGAAATCACCATGACAACGACGACTAAGCCCAAGCCCCTCGGGACACAGGGTGGGGTGCTCCCAGGCGTCTTTCCCTGGGCGCTCGCCCACAGGAGGCCCTGATACACTGGCCCGGCCTGAGCCCTGCTTCCGGCTCTCAGACCTTGCTGCTGGAAGTGCCACTGCCCACCAGCAGCCGGTCACAGCGCCCCACGCCGCATGCACCTGCTTCCTCCCTCAGTACCACGCCTGCGGGTCAGAGCCCCTGGCTGCCATGCCCACTGGCCAGGATGCTGCTCAGGCACTCGGAGGGCCCCCCGCTGGAAAGCTGGCCTCCCCACTCGCCACTTTCGGGGGACAGACAGCGGGACCAGTGCCCACTGACAGCCAGGCTGCACGGATCCTTCATGCTTTGCTGGGAGGTTTACCCCAACGTGGAATCACAATTAATTCACCTTGGTTTTGTGTCCAAGGATGCAGACGGCACCTTCACAATGTGCCAGAAGCATGCGATGGAACCGACACCTATCCCTGATGTTAACCATCACCAAACGGGGTGGGGCTACTTCCAGCCACCGAAAGGAACGCTGGGTACCTGCCCAACTCCAAACACCACGGAGTCCTCCACGGTCAAGAGTGCAGAAATGTCCACAGTAACTTCTGTTCTTCAGTGTTCTGATTCACATGCTATCCAACATAAGAAAATAAAAATAAGAAAATGAAGTTACTGTTCATTACGGATAAGACTAAGTACCTCAAAATTCAAAAGAATCAACTGAAAATGATTAGAACTTATATATGACCACTGATTGATGTATTTGACTATAAAATTGTTATCTAAAAGTCTGCAGTTGTTTCATATACCAGCAATAACTAATTTAAAATACACACAATTGAAATCGGGAACCAAGCTATAAAGCCCAAGGAATAAATGTAATAGGACACTTGATGAGGAAAAAAGGCAAATTTTTGTCAAGACATACAAAGGAAGACTTAACTAGGAAAGGAATTGTGTCTCTAGAAAGGAAATAACTTTATCAAAAAGTTTTTCCCCAAATAATCTATGAAATTAATGCAATGCCAATGAAAACATCAGTTAAAAATCATGAGCACAATAGGGTGACCTGTAATTTTCTCTGGAGCGCAACAATCAAGAAAATACCTTATGTAGACAGGTGATGAGCACAGGTCCAGCTTACTGGGGACAAAAGCCTCACCAGAGCAAGGTGACAGGACAGTGTGCAGGATGATAAAGGCCCCCGTCTAGCCCCAGTCTGAGAGACTGAGGGTGCCTGCTCTGCACGGCAGCTCCCAGGGCCAGGAGTCCCCATTTTGAGGAACAGCTCGGGTGGTGCAGCACTGGCCGAGATGCGGGGATCTTCTTAGACCTAGAGCTCCGGGGCAGAGCGCGCGATGCTGAGCTAAAACCACAAGAAGAAGGACCCAGAGCTAACGGCGCCCGATGTAGGATCGCACCCCTCCGGCTCCCTTAAACCTGGAGTTCTCTCCAGTGCTCGTGCAGGGGCCAGTGGGGGCTTGCTCGGCGGTCATTGGTGAAGGCGTGTGAAACCGACCCTAACGTGCGACGGGGTGTCCAGAGCTCCTGAGATGGCAGAGGTCTGAGTGCTGGGTCAAGCTGACTTGTAAAGCATGTGCCTGGGTGAATGGCTCATTGAAGGTGGGGTTGGGATAGCCAGTGATTTATCTTCACTTTTATAGCTAGAAAATACATGACACAATAAATTTTCTTTTTTGATTTGGTTTGATTTTTTGAGACAGTCTCACTATGTAGTGCAGGCTGGCCTCAAACTCCTGGTGATCCTCCTGCCTCGGCGTTCTGAGTGCTGGCATTACAGGTGTGCACCACCATGCCCGGCTCATGCTAAGATTTTGAGGTTGTAATTTTGTTTCAGCCACAGTTCCCATCCCAAGCAGGACGTGGACTGGGCCCAACATCTTCTATTCTCTGCTCTCCGGCACTCTTCATGTGAACTAGCCCTGGGTTTCTCCATCCGCCGAGGGATCGATGTTTTTCCCCTCATCCTGCGAATACAGTGCAATGTGGTAGTTTTGAAAGCTAAACTATCCTTGCTGTCCCGTGAAAAGCTGAGCTAGCCACGGGGGGCGCCATCCTTTCAAAGCTTGCCGGGTGCATCTGTTGGTGTTCTGTTCAGGAGGAGGTGGGTAGGAGTCTTGTTTGTTTGCTTTGCTCTTTTCTTCTAATGCACCAAAGAGAAAAGTAACTGACAGTGAGGCACCTACCTGGGTGACAGGAGCCACTCAGGGCCTGCAAAGGCGAACATTGCCAAAACTCAACACAGCAGACAGGCACAATTCCACACTGCAAGAGAGCATCTCTAAGATGAAATATCCGAAACTAGAATACTACTTATGTTTAAAGCTACACAGGTCATTAAAAAGAAATTACTTTATTTATTGAAATATTAGCCATAATTATACTAGAAGGATGGAGAAGGGGGTTAGTATACTGCTTTGTAAAAGTAAGTGTGAAAACTACAGATTTGTCATTTAAATAAACCATTTATTCTCACAGTTGTTTTTGGAGTTTGTTTTGCCAGTGTGGGGTTTGGCTGGTCACTTCCTCCCGTGACGAGGGCAACGTCCTCCTACCTGCTGCCGTCACATGTGATTGACTCAGAAGGGTCTCTCCCCTCCCTCCCGGCTTTGGTCCTTCCAAAGCCAGAGCCCATGGAGCACAAGGAGAAGCCCGAACCAAACCACACAAGCAGGAACCCACGATAGACAGCCTGCTATATCACCTCCAGTAGCACCGTCGTGAATGAACCTAAAAAATGAAGTGAAAAAATATTTGCAATGTATGATCAATTTTGTTAATGTATGAACATTTCCAAAAGTCAATAGGAAAAGAAAATCTCAATAAAAATGAACTAATGTATGAATAAGTATTTGACTTAAAAGAAATACGAATGGCCAAAAATACAGAAAATGTTTAATCTTAGAATAAGTTACTTAAAAATGCAAATTAAGACCATGCTGAATTTTTTTTAACATATCATATTGGGAAAAAATGATAAAGAATTATACAACTTGATGGGAGGGTAACTGAATCTTCTGGGAAAGAAAATTGGTGACAGAGATGGAAAGACTTTGAAATGAGCAGGCTTGGTGGCAGAGCACTTGTGCTGCAGGTTCGAGGCCCAGGTTCAGTCCCCAGCGCAGCACCCTGACATGAAAGTGCACCCTACTCACCCTTCCAGGGACCCATAAAGAAACCCATGCAGACTGTGAGGGCAGACAATGGGGTCTGACTTGGGTACCCACAGACAAGCAAGGCCGTGGGCAGCATGAAGGCTCCATTGGTCAGTGTTCTTTCATTGTCACCAAATGTCTGAGAAAGACAACTTCAAATGGGGACAGAGTTACTTTGGCTCCTGGTTTCAGGGGGTTCAGTCCATGGTCACCAGCGCTATTGATTTTGGCTCACGGGGGGTGAAGTGTCATGATGTGAGGGTATGGTGGGCAGAGCTGCTCAGTCATGGTGGCCAGAGAGCAGAAAGGCCAGGGAAGCCCCAGGCCTTCCTCCAAGAAGGCCCCACCTCCTCGGGGCCGACACTTCCCAACCGCCACCAGACTGTGGACCTGTCACAGATCAACCCACGCAGGAGATCAGAGCCCTCAGGATCTCGTTCTTCCCAAAGTCCACCTCTGCGTGTCAGCTTGGAGGGGACCGAGCTCTCAACACTCAAAACTGGGGCCATCTCAGATCCAAACACAACAGGTGCTGTCTCGTCATTATCATTAATGCATTACATTTCCATAAACAGGAGAAAATCTCAAAATCATCACAGTTAAGTGTATTATGTGTGAAACAAAATAAGAATTTTAGCAAAGTTCCCTTACATTAAATTCAAATACATGAAACATCAAAAATATAGTAAACACAAATTTCTAAAAAATTATTACAGTAAAAGACACATTGCCCAAAACAATGAGATAAGTGCGTTTAGAGCAATCGGGAATATTTTCAGTATTCTGAGCAGGGTCAACATAACAAACTTGTAGATATTTATGCTATTTTGACCGCATCTGGTTGGTCAAGTGTTTACAGCTATTATTTGCTCAATCTGGCACCATGCAACTTCCAGCCCCTCGGCAAAGTCAGTGACCAGGACGGGAGATGCTGGAATGCATTCCTGACATGGAGGCGGCCACCGTGAGTGAGTCACAAAGGAACTTAGGAAGGAGCCCCTAGAGCTGCCACAGAGCGGCCTGAGGGACAGGCAAGCGTGTCTGGAGCAGGCGGGTGGCCTGAGAGTGATTTCTGGCAATGCGTCTTTGACGACAACCAATTTTTAAAACTGTAAGCAGTCACTGCCTTTTTTGATCCACGTAGAACCTATGGCCTTATGCATTTCTACATAGAAACGTGCTGCAGGCTGGGTTGGGGCAAGCACCACACAGCCACGCTGGAAACATCACCTTCAAAGCCAGTCTACATCTCTCCTGCCTCCTCTTCCCTTCTCCGAACAGAAAAGTGGAGAAGTGCACATTTGTCCCAAAAGCTGTGGACAAGGCTGTTGACAGCAGCTCTCTCCCCAGTAACAGAAAACTGAAATCAACTGCGCTGCCCACCAACCCCAGGACCAACCTCGAGGTGGAACAGTGGCTCTTTGGGGACGAGGGCAGCTTAATCTCCGAAGCACAGCAGAGCAGGAAGGAAGCAGACCTGGAAGCGCCAGGCAGTCCTTCTGTTGGAAGGTCAGAACAGGCTGGGCCCTGGTGGGGGTCTCAGGACAGTGGCCTCCAGGTGGTCACACAGTGTGGTGGGAGCCCCGAGGCTGCAGAGGTGCACAGCTCTGTGCCTGGGGACTGGGTAGGATCTGCAGGAGCGGTTCCCTGTGAGCAGGCGTTGGGCTTTACCTTCAGGGTTGGAAAATGGGTTCTACTTCAGTTTTTACGTCTTCTTTTCAGTAGAAAACTCAGTGGAAGCTTTTGATTGCTGTAGGGAATAAACCCTAGCAGAAGCGTGGTTGCCGGTGCCGTGGACAGGCCCCTCTGCTCCCAAGGCTGGGTTTCTGGTCCACCTCGGCTCTCAGCCCCTTGGGCTCCAGAGACCTCTCAGGTGCTACCCTCACTCTCCGTTGCCCACACCTCTTGCGCCGGGCCCACCCTAGTGAAGTTAATGTCTATGCTTAAGGTCACCGACTACTTGTCCACATAGAAATGTGGCCTTAGGCATTGCCCCGAGCTGACCCTCAGCACATGTAGGCTTCAACCTCACTGAGGCTGGGGTGGGGCAGCCTTTAGGGTTAGCCGTTGGGGTGGGTGTCCTGTTCCCCCAACACAGTTCTGCTGAAATCAGTTTCTGGATGGCTTCTTCTAAGTCAGGATTGAGCTCCCGTTTCTCTGTCTCTCTCTGTCTCTGTCTCTGTCTCTGTAGCTCTCTCTCTGTGGTGGTGGTGGGGATCGAACCTATGGCCTTATGCATGCAAGGCAAGAGCTCTACCACCCAGCCACATCCTCCGCCCTCTTCCCTCTCTTGCTCGCCCGAGCCTTGGCTCATCTGTGTGCTTGTCAGCCCCCTCCTGCACCCAGTGCCACCCTCCTGCCCTCGCCCTTGCCCCACTGCTGGCAGGGATCCTGCAGGGCAGTGCCATCTCCAGGTACCGGGCGAGCGTCTCTCTCCAGCTCAGGGCCTCTCTCCTGGCACCGCTGGCCTGGTGTCCAGGGCAGGGCTCCCCGGCCGCCCCGGTCTCCTGGCCTCCCTCCTCCCAACACAGACGTAAGAGCGGCCGCCCCTGCCGTCCTCAGGACGCCCTGACATTTCCTTCCGTACAGCCAGTGTCACTTTGAAACGAATGAAGCACGGCGGGCGCCAAAGGTTGTGTCATTCTATCAGTGCGCGTTTATTAAACGCTTCTATTTCTGATTCCAGAAATGTAATGAGATCCATCAGCACAAAGTGTGAAATATTTGGATGGGAGTTTTCAGTTTAATTTTTTTTTCTAATTTTGGCAGGACGTACAAGACTACTTTTCATAGTTTTAAAAATCCAATCTGCAACTGATAGGAAAGAAATATTACTCAGGAAGCAATGCAGAGAAGTAAAAAATTTCACTTGAAAAATGATTTGATTTTGATTATTTTTACATCGTTAAAGTAATACCATGGGAGCAAATGGTAGCCTTCCAAAGGGAGCCAAGCCATACGCCACAGGAACAGGGGTCCCAGAGCAGTGGCCTCCTCCCTGGGACGCCCTCAGCAGCGTCCAGGAAGGCGCCCTGCTTGTCTCCTGTCCCGTGTCTCTCTCGCCCCCTTCCTCCCGTCCCTGTGCCTTACCCAACTCCTTATGCTTGCTTTATCGCTCACTCTTCTCTCCTGTCTCCTCTTCAAGGCCTCCTCCCCCTCTTCCCTTCTGTAGCCTCTGCTTGTCCCCTCCCGTGGGACCCCCGTTTCCTCCTCTCCCCTCCTGCCGCCAAGCCCAGCTCCCCTCGCACGGTCCTGAGCCCACCACCCAGCACCGCTGTCCCTTGCTGGGATCTGAGTCCCGCGGCTTACGGTCCCCGAGGAGGAGGTGTGGGCGCCCTGGACACAGCAGCTGGCCAGGGAGCTCCTCTGGGCCCCTGAGGACTGAGGGGGGCACGCCAGCGCCCTCCTGTGGCCGAGGAAGGAAGCTAGGGCAGTGCCCTCTGTTGTGCCACAGCTTGTGCCTGGCCGGCCTTGTCACCTGCAGTCCCAGAAAAGAGGCGCCCAGGACGGCGCCCAGCAGACCCTAGTGGAAGGGTGTGCCCTCCCCCCACCGTGGGCTGCACAGGAACCCCAGGCAGTAGCAGGTGACGACCCAGGCCACGCTCAGCGCACCCCTGCGATGAGGACCCTGCGGGGTACAGCCTGCCTGGCCTGGGGCCACGGGTCCCACCTCTGCTCTCAGCTGACCTGAGGGCTTGGCTTGGCCTCCTCCAGGTGACACCTGCCGGGCTGTGCCACAAACCTGCGAGGCTGTGCGTGGTCCCTGGCAGGGTGGGCAAGCTGCATTTCTTATGTCTCTCTCCTGAGTTCTTGGTCCTGTCGCCAGGGTTTCTGCCCATGTAGTACAGTCCAGATTGAACATTGGAACACGCCTTTGTCCTCAGCAATGTGGCAAAACAGATTTCATAAATGGTTAAGAAAAATATGTTTTATATTCTTCCTTTGTTTCTCTGAAAAGAAGCTATTCCAGGGTTCATATGAAGAAATGAGACACTACCCCTTCTAGGTGAAATTTACTGGAGAGGCCATCTAATAGAATAACTGGTCCCAGAGCTAAAGAATCACTGTGTAATGTAAGTGTAAACAATTATGTGATATGTAGCTGGGTGTGGTGGTGCACGCCTGTAGTCTCATCATTTGGGAGGCTGAGGCAGGAGCATTGCTGTGAGTCTGAGTCCAGCCTGGGCTACATAGTGAGAGCTGGTCTCAAAAAACCAAACAAAATGAAGAGTAATATGCATAATCACAGAAGAGAGCAGGGCGTGTGGAAAATGAAAATTTTGTTGCTACAACAACTTTATATATTCTAAACTTTCTTGTATCTTGGGTATTTTATCCACAAAACTAGTTTTGTATTGGAATACATAATTAGTTCCATTTCTTTATGGTCTTGGAAGAAGTTAAAATATATATTTATTCACTGGAATCTATTACACAGAATTTTTAGATATTGTGAAAAAACTTTCTATTACACCCTCATGTAAGAATCTCAAAACTTTTGTTTGCTTGTGATTTAACGGACTGGAGAGTTGAGATGGAGATGTAAGCTCCTTCGAAGACCCGCTGTGCTTCTTGCAGCCTGGCGGTGTTGATGACTGTTTGGGGTCTTTGCTGCTCTGCAGGCTAGGACCGCCAGGGCTTGGGGTTGGCTCCGTCACAGCGGTCACAGAGTGATGGGAACAGAATCTCGGAGGGAGTGGGTTTGCGGGCGACACGCACGGGCTCACGGACCGTGCAGCCTCAGAACCCGTGTACTCCTCGGCACCTTTGGTATGTGACCGCAGTTAGACGTCAGCTTCCCAGTGGGGAGCCGCGGGTCGGGCCCGCGGTGTATCACACAGAAAGGATGGCGCACAACATCTCACGGAGTTGGGTTGGACTCAGTTGTCCAACTGGACAAACTTTCCTGGCCTGTCCTAAGAGGAGGACAAAAACTTTCAGGTCGATGAAAAATCAAACTGTTTTTTAAAAGAGCACTAAACTTTTGAATCCCTGAATAGTAATAGAGGATGGGTGGAAACTCCAAAGACAATAATTTTAAAACAAAACAAACCAGTCCTTTAATTATAGCATAATTATCCAGATTTCAAACTGTGAATTCACTTTTACTTTGGTCTTTTAAATAAATTATGCATGTTTTCCATATGGGGCCCCATACCAAAACTCCTTTTTAATCTGGGAAAACATTTCCAAAATCCAAGTTTGTATCCAAGCTCTGGGATATTAATTTGACTTTGGATTCGTCCAGAAACTTTCCGTGTTTAGAAAGCGTTTTGAACTGTCCCTTGGGATGTACATGTTTGTATTACACATATTCTATGTCTTTTAATAGTAACAATTGGGAATTCAGTAGGAAAAAATAATGTCCTTGTAAATTTGAACTCTTTTGCAAACATAAGAACAGCAAATATTCTTTGGTTCACCCCCTGCCAGGTTTACATTAATAAACCATCAATCGTAAGCTTAACCATCCAATTCCAAAGAAACTTCCAGTCCAATATTATATGCTGTTTTATTCTGTTGTGCATTTAACAAAGGATTAAGGCATAATGCATTTTTAATTAACTAAAATATTAACGGCAAAAAGCTTGTAAGAAAAAATTTTTCAAGACTTACTCATCCAAAACATGGTTTCAATAGACTTTATTTATAAAGCTGGGTAGAGAGAATCAGGAATGGATAATTAAAACTTTTACAAAACTTTTCCCTCTTATATAAAGTGGCTCACTTGAAGAAATTCATCAGTAACAGTGCGTCTGCTGGAAACACACTTGGGGGTGATGAGCCAGTTGACAGGAGCTGGGATCCCCCCAAGTGTTTGCGACACTGCTCGTGGGATGGCGTGAGCTGGAGAGGGCTGGGTGCACCCAACAGCCAGCCCTGGGTGCCCTTCTGGGCTTCACCTGGGGGAGAGTGAAGAGAAACAGCTGTCAACTTGGCTCTGCCTTGCTTTCAACCTGCTGTCTACACCACGCAGCACAGAGTCAAGATTTTATATTGGGTCTTCAATAGCATTCAACACTACCGTGGGTCAATTTCTACAACTGTGAAAATCCTGAAGTCAGTTGACTCTATTAGGACTGTGTTTGGCTATATTCAGTGAGGACACACCAACTGTGGCTTGAGCACTGAAGTTTCGTGCTTCTTGAAAAAGTCAGGAGTCCAGGAGGAAGTATTGTTGTTATGGTTTGTGCATGGATGGCCTCCCAAGCCTCGCTCAGTCATGGAGGCAGCCGAGTCTCATGTTTGTGATTGGTTCATTGTCTGGCGCTGGGATTGGTGGTGTGAGTGCTGCACCACCCAGGGCTGGGTAACCAGCATACTATGCAGGGGAGGGAAGGAGGTGTGCTTCGCCCTCCTTTGGCCTTTTGCTCTTGTCACTTTTGGCCACCGTGAATGGCTGCTCCTCAGCCATGCTGCCCTGCCTTGGAGCCAGCTGATTATGGGCTGAAACCTCCAAAAACTGTAAGCTAAACAAACCTTTCTTTTCTTCCTTCATTTTGAGCATCAGGTATTTTGGCTTAGCAACAAGAGAAAACTAACCAAGACAATTATGGTCTTTAAAAAAAATTGTCAGGGCTCGAAGTTCTGGTTTCCTAGTCTACATCTGATTTTCAGGAAGAGGAAGCTGCTCCATCTCCGAGCACCGAGCCTGCATCTCTGGCTTGAGGGAATGACGTGCGTGGGGTTAATGTGCATGGCAGCTGGGTGAGTCTTTCCGGCAAGGGACGGCAACAGAGTTGCTTGCTAGAGGACTTCTATCCCGATGGCCAGAACTGCGTCTTACAGCCCTCCCTCAGAGACGGGGCATCCTGAAGACTGAATTTCCATTTTGCTTGGGCATTTTGCTTCCCTTAATACATTTAGGTTTCTGCTGGTAAAGAAGTGGGGAAGGTGAAGGTTATTAGGTAGAAAGTAGGGCTGGCAGTAATATCTGGCCAAGTGGTGGCTGGTTTTGGTGGCCAAATGAATTGTCTTCGCTCTGGTTTCCTACATGTCATCCAGTTATAGCCTCCACTGTGCCCTCCTGTGATCAGATCTGAAAACCTCTCATCTCGCATGACAAGCTCTCGTCCAATGCCTCCCTGTGGGTCTCTCTCAGCACAGGTTCCCCGAGTCTCTGCTGTGTTTTCAGTCAAGCCACGGGGTGGTGGGAGCAGCTGGAAAGGATGGGGGCACATCTGTCTCTGTCACCCTTTACACTCATGTGACCCAGGGCCAGCACATTCACCACAGACCCGTGACAGCCCACGGCCGCACATGCCCAGCTCCTGGCTGTGTCCCGTAGGCTTCCACGACTGGAAGCAAAGCCTGAAGAGGAAAGGTCCGGTTCAGCTCACAGCTCTGGTGGTTCAGTTCACATGCACCTGGTCGTATCACAGAGGTGGGTGGCGGGGCAAAGTCACTCTCGTCCTGGCCTGGAAGAGAAAGAGGATGGTGTGGGGTTTCCACCGTCCCCTTCAAGGCACCCACATGGGCCCACTCTTCAAGGTCCAGATTCCTACCCACAGTGATGGGTTGACCAAGGCCTTAACACAGGTGTGACATTCCAGACCCCACCAGCATGACGATCCTGCCTCTGCATCTCATCAGGATGTTCCCCCTCTCTCCTCAGCCTCTCCACACAGGCCAGTCAACCATAGCGGCCTGACAGCAGTGGTTATACGTTGGTGATGTACAGCCAGGGCCCATCGTCAGATTTGGCCAGCTGTGTTTTGGAAAAGAGAAGTTCGGAGGGGGAAAGAAAGATGGCGGACTGGTAGGTAGCAGGAGAGAGACCCTTTCTGAGAGAGACAGCTCAAGTGCCAGAATAAACACCCTGGAGAGACCCAAACAGAGAGAGATGGACTCTCACAACCCAGGAAGAAACTAAAGTGCAAAAAACCACTCAAATATGAGGTCCTGGGGCTACTATTAGTGAAGATAAGATCAGCGAGCCCGGCGCCCTCCTTGAGCCACCTGAATTCCTGCCCAACCTGAACAAGCGATCTGTGCTGAAGAGACTGGTTTGAGCCGCCAGAGTGCATAGCTGAACAGCCCTGCATGCAGCTCGCCCAGACCGGCCCTACACATGACCCACCCAGAGGCACGGTGAATTCCCACCGCAGATGCACTGAAGTCGGTGGTCGGGGAGCCCTGCAGTTCGCAGGGACTGGCATCAGCACACGGTGAGTGACGGGAATAAGACCCTCCCATGGGAAAGGGGAAACTGACTGGACGACATGTTGGATTTGGGCAGGACAGCCCTAACTCCATAAGGAAGTGGCTTCAGCTGGTTGCTCCCCTCGCTGAGTGGATTGGTGGAATCTGCTTGGACTAGGCCAAGCCCCCGGCGAGGACTCAGTAAATCACTACAAATTACTTGCCTGAGATCTGTGCACAACTGATGCAGTGAAGGCCTGCAAAGGTTGACTGGCCTGGAGGGGTGGAGCTAGCGCACACTGCCCCTGGGTGAACTCTAATCTCTGATAACCTATTGAAGAGGGCTAAAGCTCCTAGCCTGCACCCTCTAGAGGAGCCTTAACCAGCAAGAAAAGGGTCTGGGAATTACACTGTATACTTGTATGGAAGGAACCAAAAACATGACGAAAGGGAGAAATAAGAAAAAACTCCCAGCCCCCAACCCTGAGAACATTGATCCAGGAGAGG
>PVJX010000614.1:0-231248 GCA_004027295.1 Dolichotis patagonum | reverse complement strand
AACTCCCACCTAGCCCCGCCCCCGCTTATCTTCCAGCTACGCTCCCTTTGCCTCTCCCTGTCTCGCGGCCTCCACCCTTTCTTTCCTCCTTCCCCCGAATTCCCGGAGTCTTTCCAGCAGCAACTGTCTCCCAGCCCTGTTCTCGCTTCCCCCTGGCCCAGACCCCTCCAGTCTCGTCCACTTCCGTTCTCTCTCGAGCCAGACCGCTGTCTGCTCTGGACTGTGCTTCCTGACTTCTTTCCTCTTATGCCCAGCACTTGGCCATCACGCTCGCAGGACACCCTTGAGCCCTGCTAGGTGCGAACTCCCCACCTCCACCCCAACAGTCCTTTAAAGCTGTGGCAGCTGCACCCTGTAGGGTTCGCTGATTCGGTCTCACTTAGCCATCAATGAATTGCCCATCTTTCCTAGGTGGCTCTGTAGTGCCACCTTCCAGGATGAGCGCGAAGCGGTGCGGTGGGTGGGTTGGGACGTGGAGATGCCAGCTGTTTGTTGTGGCAGCTCCTGCTTCCCTCGATCCATGCATTTTCACCTTCTGCTTCTGCTTTCCTCTTTACCGGCTGTAAGGCTGCTGCTCTTGTCAGGCCAGGCCCTGTCAGTTCAAATTCACCCCGAAGGCTGGATTTTAGTGGTGCAGATATGGCTGTGCTCTGGGACTTTCCAAACTTGAATATTTCCAACTCTGAAAAAAGAAAAAGTTGACTATAATGCCTGTTAGGGATTTTCCCTTGGATTTTCTGCTCAGTAGGTATGGTGAGGACTCCAAAATTGGGGATCTTTCAAAGACACTGAGCATTTTGAACATTTTATGGCAGATGCATAGATCATAATAAAATCATAGGCAAAATCCATAAAAACAATAGATATTTTTCAAAGCGAAATTTATTTTGAAAGTCTGTGGTTGCATGACCTGTTTTTAAGAAAGTTTTTTCATTATAAATATGTCAGATCAGATAACGATTTGGATTTAAACCCAGACCTTGGTTTTGAAAAGTGAAAGGTATATCCCAGGACCTTTGCTTTTGGAGAAACACTCCTTTACACCAGGGAGAAGAAACTCTTTACACTGTTTTTTTTGTGGTTACAGTAAAAGCCTCATTTTTTGACGTTAGAGTACTTGTAAAGTTTTACTGACAACTTTGATTCTGATTTACAGTGTAATCTTTAGTCGATGTCAGATTGGTTTCAGTTTTCTTTAAACAACAGAAGTAACTGATTTGGGGAGTTGAAATAGAAATGAGATTAATGCTTTAGAAGGAATATTTTATTATGTTTTGTGTTATATATATAAAATTCCTATATATGTATATAATTACCTAGTTGGCTGGTGTAGGCCTTTTACTAGTGAAAGGGAGAGCTTAATTTGTTAATATAGATATTATTGATGCAGAAATGCTTTGTTTTTGGGTTGAGACCTTTGATTCGGAGAGCTCAGGTGATGAGTATTCTTTCTGAAACACTTGTTCCTTTTCCCCTAGTGAGTGTTAGTAATGGTCTGAGAGAATCCGTGAGTGTGATCATCTTATGGTGGGTTGGAAGTTTAGAAACAATTGTGTCTACCTGATGCTGGCTGTCCACTGAGCAAGTATGTAGAAACATTGGAACTAGATAGCTGTTAAAGATGAGTTAGGAAAAAAAAAAAAAGTTAGATTTGGCTTCATCATGGTTAGTAAAGGAAATTTGAATCCGTGGGTAGCAATCTTTCAAAACGTTAATACTTCTGTTACAGAGTTTCAGAGTTTATTTTCATGTGTGATATTTGGAAAAATAACTTAAAAAGTAAAGATGCTGTAACTATTAAAGACTACCACACAGAGCATAATGCAATGTGAAGCATTGAAGACATTTGAGTTTTATTAAAGAACATTTAAAATTTTGTGGTCCACTAGTATATTTAGGTTGAATAGAGCATTAGATTAAGTTTAGGAAGCTCGGATTGGTCAGACCTATCATTAACTGCATGATCTGGAACCAATTATTTAACCTTTTAGGACTCAGTTTCCTTGTATATCAAAAGAGACTTCCAACTCTATTATTTAACACTCCTTGATCCTCCTTCTCACAGGGTATGTCAGTTTGGTTACCCACTATTTCATACTACTTTTGGGTATGTACAGTTTCTGATGTTCTCAACCCTGATGCAATATTCAGAGATTTGTGTTAAAGCACAGTATTTGTATAGATTTCTTTTTTTTTTTTTTTAATCGGTACCGGGGATTGAACTCATGACTATGCTCTTGCAAGGCAGACACTTAAGCCGCTGAGCTAAATCCCCAGCCCCATAGATTTCTTTTTAATTGTTGTTTTTGGTTATTGTTTGGTGATTGGTTTTTTTGTTTAGTTTTTTGGTTGAGACAGGGTCTCACTATGTAGTACAGGCTGGCCTTGAACTCACTGTGTAGCCCAGGCTGGCCTCAAACTCGAGGTGATTCTCCTGCTTTAGCCTCCCAAGTACTGGTATTGCGGGGGTGAACCACCGTGCCTGCACTTGTGTAGATTTATGCTAAACATTAATTTTATGTATTGATTACATTTATGGATTTCTTTTTCTTCCCCTGGGGTCCTTTTTGTTTTAGAAAACTGTTGGCTAATATATTGAACTGTTTTGGAAATCCTGGTCTGAACAGTGGAAGAATGTCAGAGTCTTTATATTTAAAATAATATCTTAGTAAATGTCTGTGGTATTTTAATAGAAATATAGTTCATTAAATGTAGGGGAATATAAGATGTGCAAAATCAGATAATCTTTGTTTAAAGAACACTATCTTGTAGATATCTTGGAGTTTATTGGCAGATCAAACACTTTGGGAAACATTTTGATTTAAAATTTAAGCAGAATTTGCAAAAACTTTGTTCTTATGTGGTACATAGATGAATCCCCAATATACTATTTAGGCCATTTTGGGTAAAAAAAATGGAATTTTAAGCTCTAAGGGTTCTGTGGTGCTCTTTAAAAACATTCAATTGTGTTCTAATGTTAACCAGTTAGTCCAAATATCAAATGCCAAAGCTGTTTTTGGTGTTTTTATGCCTTGAAACTCTGAGATCTGCTTGTGTGTTTTATGTTTTGGAGCATGAGTGTATTGTAAAGAGAAATTCTAATTCTGCGTTAAAGGGGAAAGAGACCTCTCTTGACTGCATATGGAGATACGCAGCTATTTTAAAAGTTGGAGTACATGCCATGTAAGGCCAACTTGTATTTTGGCATTTGCATGATGTAAGTTGGAACAAAATCGTTGAAGTAACAGGTACTAATAGTTTCAATTAATTAGTAACAGGTCGGTGACATAATTGATTCAAAATACAGTAGTAAGTTTCTCTTAAGAAAGATGAAGGAAACTGTGAAGGAAACTGTTAAGGGTGCTGACTTCAATTTGTACCAGCAAAGAAGCCTACTTACCAAAGGAGGTAACTGTCATAACATGGAATAGATGACCATCTTCTGCATCTCTGTTTGCATAACTTTTTTTTGGTTTGTTTGTTTTTAACGTCCATCTCGAATTTAGGAAAGTATAGGAGGACTTCCGATATCTTTTATATACTTTAATTGTATAGTAAAAGTAGTTGTGATCCATTAAACTAGAATTTTTTTTACTTCAAGTTTGTCAGAGTTCACAGCTCCAGTTTTTGCAACCACAAAAGTTACTTCCATGAACTGGATTTTTCTTTCTCATATAAAATTTTATTTTTTTGGTTCAAATGAAGAGTTTCTGAAGTCACTTGTGAAGTGTTTTCTCATGAGGTTGTGGGGGAGAGATAGATTGAATAAATTGATTTCAGCAATGATCCAGTTAACCAGACTGGTTGTTTTGTGACATATTTGTGCATACTATTTAAAATAGCCAAATTGTGCATTTCATTATATGAAGTGGTCCAAAAACTTAGATGGATGAAATATTTTCATAGTCCTTTGACTTTTCTGGTTGTGAAAGCCTAATTTTAGTACTGTGTTCTCCCTTGGACTAAATTTTTGTAATTTCAAAACCATTTTGAAGGTTAAATATTTTTAAACAGCTAAAGAATTTAAGACATCTGTTTTTGTCACTGGATAACTTAAAACTACTGGTTTTTTTTTTAAGTTTGTTGTTTTGTAAGTGAATTTTATCAAAAATCCTCAATTTAAATTTGCTTGTTGTCCATAGTACTCTAGCTTTCACTCTAGCTGACTAAAGTCCCTAAGGCTTTTCTAGTTACCAGAGAGCTATGTTTTAAAAACAAAAGCACATAGCCTCGTGGATCAAGCACATCTTTTTAAAATGTTAGAATTACTGTTGCGTCTACAGATGCAATTTAATCCATTTAGATATTTAAACTAAGTGGAATGTTGTTTCCACATTTCAGGATTGAGAAGAAAACCTTTTATTGTTTTAAAACAAGGCTTAAGCAATGTACAATCAGTGTGACTGCTGCTGTGCCCTGTTCTGCAGTTCCAGCTGTGTGCACCTCCATTGCAGCTGAAAGGAATTCTAATTGGCTGAGGAATGTCGGCAACATCATGTATCACTGAGTATGAACCTCTTCTGCAGGCTGCTGGGTGATACATTTCAGATGTTTTAAACCCTGGAGTACAATGTGGAGGTTGCTTTCAAGAATTTGAAATACTCAAGAATATTGTGAAGTTTCACTGGGTAGATGGCAGCCTGTTTTCTTTGTATGTGGGGCATCTGCTGCGTTCTCCAAGGGCAGTGGTGCTTTCTTGTGGCTTAAACACTGGCTCAGGAATCAGAAGGTCTGCATTTTACTTGTAACTCACAAAAGTACCACAAATGAAGAAAAGGGTTATAGAATTGTAATGTTTTCATGACTCAATTTTCTTGTTTATAATGTGAGATACTTACCTTTTTATGCCATGACAAACCTGACAAAGATGGATTAAATATTTTAATGAGCAGATGTGAATTATTTATTGAGTAGCACAATATAGATACAGTCAATGATTGCTGTTATGTCTTATGCCTGTATAACCATAGAAGTGATACAGCTAAAGCTGTACTTGACACAGTAGAAGAAAAATCTGTGGAACCAATTAATAGACATAGGGAAATAATACTCAGAAATGAATTGTTACATTCTTTATGTGTTAAGAAAGTCCCTTAGACAAGTGATGTATCAGCTAAAGCCAGCATCATCTTGAATGGTAGTAGGAGCATTCCTGTTAAAATCAGAAACAATGCAGTGATGTACATCATCATTATTACTATTAACTAGAGAAAGGCATCAGAAAACAGGAGGCAAAACTGTTTTTTGAGATTATGACAAGATTGTGTATCTTTTAAGAATCCAAAGGTTGATTGAAAACAATTATAAAGAACTTTAAATAACTGGGTAGAAAATTTCTTAATAGTAAAAAAAAAGCATGAACTCAATATAGAAAAGCAACTAGGAGAAACAACTTGTAATCTGTATGAAAATAAAAGTCTGATTTTCTTAACATATAAAGACTTTTCAAAAATCAGTTGGAAAAGAACATAGCCTCACAGGCAAAGAATATGGACAATTCACAGAAAAGAAAAGAAAAATGGATTTCAAATGTGAAAACACTCATCCTCATTTTTTCCAAATATCTTTCTTTTAAAAATCATCTCTATTCATATTAAATGAAATACAAATTAAAACTAAGAGTGAACCAGTTCTTCATGTAGTAGATGGGTAGAGAGTTTAAAATATTCTGTGATGGCAAGAATATGGAAAAGGAGCTTTTTCACACTGTTGGTTGAGGATGGAAACTGATAAAATAGGTCCAGAAGACATCTTAGTGTACTGTACATCAGATAGTAAGAGTATGAACCCTTGGATCTTCCCCTAAGGGTTTTCTTACAGATCTTTTTAAAATCTTATGTGAAAAATGGTTGCAGCATTGTTTGAAATTACAGAAGATTGAAACCAACCTAACTATGCATCAATGAAGAAGTACAGTAATCAAATTACTATGTATACTCAAGAATGTATAGCTATTCAAAAGAATAAGATAGTGCTTTTATTATGATATAAAGCATCCTCCAAGATATACTAGTAAGTGTAAAAAAGCATAGTTCAGAACAGTATACTTACCATTTGAGTAGTAAGACAAAAAGGAAATTTATAGATACATTTGCTGGAAATCTCACTGAGATACTGTCAAATACTGAATGTGATCCCTCACTCCCACCCTTACAGTCCTGAGATTTCTGCATGCTAGGCAAGTGTGCTACACTCCTGGCCTTTTTTTTTTTTTTTTGGTACTGGGGATCGCACTCATGACCTTGCACTTGTCAGGCAGGTACTTGTGCGGCGGAGCTAAATCCTCAGCCCCAACTCCTGGCTTTTGAATGTGATTTTTTTTTTTTCAGATGTGATCTCTGTGTAGATAAAGCTGTTTTGAACTCACTGTGTAGCCCAGGCTGGACTTAATTTCATAGTCATTCCCCTGGTTCAGCCTCCTGAGTGCTGGGATTATAGGCATGTGCCATCATGCCCTGTTTGAGTGTGATTTAAAGGAGATGAAGCCTGAAGGAGAAGAATTAGAGGTCCCAGTGAAAGAGAGAGGGAGAGACTTCATTCATTGTATTTCTTTTGTATTGTTTACTCTTCCTCCTTTCACTCCACTGAGTATATATTGCTTTTCAATAATTAAAAACAAAAAGAACCTATGGCTCTTAAATTTTTAAAAAAGAGCAGCTATACATTAATTACCAGAAGTAATTGATTTAGAATGTAGGTGTTTTGAAAATTCAAAATATATTTTAAGGCTAAAATAACATCACAGCATATTACCCATGCTTCTTTACCAGGATGTTTCTTAGGTTTTTCAGAATAATAAACTTTGCACTCTTGTCTTGCAGCTCTGAACAAACTTATTTTCCAAGACAGTACATTTATTTTGATAAGATCTCCTTCGAAGGCTACTCTAGCGTATTAAAATAAGCCTAAATTGTTCTTCCCAGATTCAGCAATTTGGAGTTTCATAGACCTAGTTCATATAGTGATATCTTTGAAAAACTAGGGACTTACTTCTAAATATGTGTGCTGCTTTATATTACTTATTTAGAATGTTAATGGGCTTATCTATGACTTAATGTTTGTAAAATAATCTTGTCTCTGAAATGGTAAAAATGTTAACTTGCATAAGCTAGTAATAATAATTTCATATTTTCCCAAAGTATTTATAATCAGTATGTTTGCTCTGAACGCCTTTAAGGGCATATTTTTTAATTTGAGGAATACCTAAACATGAAATTTTGAAATCTGACTATAAATAAAGTAGAAAAAAATAGCAACCTCCATGTAACATATTGCAATACTGTATTTTCCCTCTGAGGTCTTTGGGATTAAAAAAAAATCCAAAGTTTTACTGAATTTCTATGTATATTGGCTCTCAGTTATAGATTTGAGACTTGCTTGGTGCTTGTTCATACATATCAATGACACTAAGGCTTAGGTCTGATTCTTAGCTTCTTATAGTGTTTCATAGTTTCTAAAGGTTCTCATAGACAGCTCTTCACTTGAACTAATGACATCAAGCAAGACTCAAAAAAGTTCTTTTTCCTTTTCTTCTTTGTGTTTTTATTTCTAGGTTTAAAAATAGCATGCAGTTTGTTTATGCTCTAAAAATACAATGTATGGGGGGGAAAATGATATTTTTTTGTCCTAAACAGATAGCCATCTTTTGTGCAGGTACAGATTACTCAGAGGCACACTTATTCCAGTGACAGTAAATTCATATGCTTTACAATAATCAATAGTCCTGAGTAGGAAAAGAGCTAATTTTACTTATGGGACATTGATTTAACTCTTCTTAGTCTTTAAAGAGATATCCTACACTTAGAAAATTAGACAAGCTTTTTGTTTTATTTCATTTTTTGTTGGATGCCTCCCCTCTCTGTAATTATGTAAACTTGGAAACTTGACATTCCTCTCCCTAGTAGATGTCTTCACCGTTTTTCTTTTGTTTCCCCCTTGTACTAGGGTCTGAACTCAGGGCTCTTTTTATTTTTTATTTTGAGAGTTTGTTTGGAGGTGCTAGTGGAAAAGTGTAACATCTCCTATATCTATGACTGTGGAAACCATCGTTCTCTGTCTGGGTTGGTCATCCTCTTTGACCAAGCGAGCAGCTTTGGGAAGGATGCACATGGAGTGGTGAGGGAGGAAGAGGACACCCACCTAGCCAGCCAGATTAGCCCAGGTGATCAGTGGCGTGACAGATGTGGGGGCCAGCTTGCCCTCACATCCTGTTTTTCCTTTTGTGACAAGGTCTCACTAAGTTGCTCACTAGGCTGGGCTCAAACTTGCAATCCTGTTGCCTCAGTGTCTCGGAGTGTTGGGATTACAGATGTATGCATATTAAAGTTAATGTACCTGGTGGTCAATTTAAACTAAAAACTAAAACTGTCTTCTTGACTTTCACCTCCCCAGAAACCTTCCTCCCCACTCTTACCTATTTTATTAAATCTACCCAGTTGCTCAAATAAAACAGACTTCATTCTTCAGATCTAATATAGCAGGTCCGCTTGCTCCTGTCATCAATCACTGCTATTTGGGCTACAGCCATTGCCCCGTCCTGGTTGAATTGTGATAATCTCTCATGTGGTCAGCTGTGTCTTAACCTGTTATTTAGATGCTTCCTGTGACCTTAACCATCCTTCCTGCTAGAGATTGTCTCTTTCAAAGATGTTAAAAGATTGTTCATAATAATCTTTGGGCTAGTTCTAAAGTACAGATGGAAGGAGGTTTGCTGCCAGTCTTGCCTTCTCTGTTGGCCAGTGCAGCCTCTTGATTGCTGTTCTGTCCCTTCCTCCAGCTATAGCTCCAGAAGCCTTGGGGGAGGCTGGTTAGTGGTCGTTAACAAAGTAAAGTAGAACTCTTCATGATCTGATGACTTAGGGATGGCCAAAGATAGGTTTGAATCATATCCAAGGCAGCATCGTAGAATGGTGGAGAGAGCCCAGGAAACCAGACTGAAGATGTCTGTTTGAAAGAGTAAAGAATGGGAAATGATCTCTTCTGGTGCAAGGCATGTTATGTTCTTCTGTACAAGGGCAGCACATTGGTTGTCTCCCACCCTTTACAGCCTTTCCACAGGATTCCCTAACCTTCACCTGTCTCATCTTAGTATCATTGCTAGCCAGCCAGTTACTCACAATGAAAACTCTAGAATTTGTTTGATTTAACAAATATGTATTAAATCCCTTTTATGTACAGCTGTGTAGACTACAAAAAAATTAAATTGTTAAGACATTTCAGTGTGAAATGAATTCAGATGTATTTTGTTACAGATAGGGGAAGTTTTTAAATTTTGGTTTTATACTTTTAGGGTTTTGTTCTGTTTGTTTGCTCACCTTAGAGTATTTCTCAGACTGCTAGTTTAAATTTTAGGTCCTTCTGAGGGTTTTTGTACTGAGGATTATGATAGTCTATCTCTAGCATTCCAGTATCCAGCTGTGGTATACAAGTAGGTTCAAAGGAAGGATTTTAACTAGAGAGGTGGAGCGGTGCTCTGCCTCTGCATTTGTAGTGTATACATGTGTACACACATTTTTTAGTACATAGTTGCAATACATAATATTTCTTGTGTGGAGTTGGTGCATGTACATAACATGTCTTAATTCCTCTTTTCCTCCCTTCCCTCCTCCCTGTGTCCATCTCCTAATCCCCTTCTTGTCTGCGAAAGATCTGTCTCATTTCCTATCTTTTATTTTGCTCCTTATATAATACAGATTTCTCTTTTAAGAGAAACTGTATGATATTTAAGCTTGTGTCTGATTTATTTCACTTAATATTATGGTCTCAGGGTGCATCCATTTTCCTATAAATGATTCAGATTTATCCTTATGGTAGAGTAGTATTCTATTGTGTGTAAATACCACATTTTTTTAATTGACTCATCTGTTGATAGACATATAGGCTGCTTCCGAGGTTTAGCTATCATGAATTGTGCTGCTGTAAACATGGGTATGTACTTATCACTGTAATATAATGTGTTTAATGTTTTTGGGAAGATAAGTAGAAAGAGAATAGCTGGGTCAAATGGAATTTCTAGTTTCAATTTTTTGAGGAATCTCTACACTGATTTCGATAGTGGTTCATATTCCCACCAACCCACCCAAAAGGAGGGTTCCTTTTTCCTCCCAGCACTGACAGTATTTGTTACTATTTTCTTGATGAAGGCCATTCTTTCTGGCCTAAGTTGGAACCTGTGTTTTAATTTTATTTCTCAAATGGCCAGTGATGTTGAACATTTCTTCATGTATTTATTGATCATTTGTGCTTTTTCTTTTGTGAAGTATCTGTTCATTTTACTTGCCCATTTTTGATTAGGTCTTTTATTGGGGGATCTAATTCTTTTTTAATTCTTTATACATTCTGGATATTAGTCTTCTGTCTGAGGAATAGCTGGAAAAAATTTTTTTTTCCATTTTTTTGGTTTTCTTTTCACTTTTTTTTGTGTGCATAAGCTTTTTAGTTTGATGTTTGTTAATTCTCGGTACTATTTATTGGGCAACCAGGGTTCTATTCAGAAAGCTCTTGACTACTCCTGTGACTTCAAGTTTTACCTATTTTATCTGCCAGCAGTTTGTTTCTGTTTTAACATTTAGTTCTTTGATCCATTTGATTTTAGTTTAGTATATAGCGAGCTATAGAGGTCTATAGAGCTATAGAGATCTACTAAGTCTTCTGCAGTTGGATATTCAATTTCCCTAGCACCATTTATTAAAGAGATTATCTTTCTCCCAGTGTGTGTTTTTGGCCCCTTTATCAAAAATCAAATAGCTGTATGTGCCTGGGGTTGTTTCTGCTGCTTCTGTTCTGTTTCATTGATCCACATGCCCTGTTTTGTGTGTGTGTGTGTGTGTGTGTGCCAGTACAATGCTGTTTTAATCACCATGGTTTATAGTTTAACCTCAAGTCTGAGATTGTGATGCCACTTTTTGCTTTTGTTACCCAGAATTGCTTTTGGTATTCTGGTTTTCTTGTTCCATATAAATTTTAGGATTGTTTTCTTTAGTTCTGAGAAATATCATTGGTATTTTGATTAGAATTGCATTAAATCTATGTATCAGTTTTGGAAGAATACCGTTTTGGTTATATTGATTCTGCTTGTCCAGAAACAGGGAATGTCTTTCCATTTTCTGATATTTTCAATTTCCTTTTTCAGAGTGAAGTAATTTTGATTGTAGAGGTCTTTCATTTTTTGGTTAGGTTAGTCCTGAATTATTATTATTATTATTATTATTATTATTATTGATGCTTTGTGAATGGTTTTGTTTTCCTAATTTCTTTTCCAGTGAGTTCATTATTAGTGTATAGGAATGCTATTGATTTTTGTGTGTTTATTTTGTATCCTGCTACATTGTTGAACTTGGTTATTTCTTTTTTTTTAATTTTTTTTTGTTTTTATTTTATTTATGTTATTTTAAAGACACTAAAACTCAACACAACAAAACAGGGTAAAGCCAGCCCAAACAAAGCAGTTAAAGTGGTACAGAACTTCAAAGCTGGATAATAGGAAAACAACAATGGCTACCATAATATGTCTTGTTATCTTTGCAGTAGTTGTCCATTCCATCAGACATAGTAAAATCCAATAAAACAGAACAGAATAAAACCAATCAAAACAGAGCATTGAATAAAACAAAACAATAAATCAGAACAAAACAAAGCAGTGAGAACAGCATTGGATTTCAAGAAACAAAACAGAAGGAAATCCCCCATATTTGCTATACTGCATACTGTTGTCCTCCTAGTAGATGCTCAGACCACTGGACTTAGGTCTGAAAAGTCAATAAACAATACAAGCATTTAGTTGTTTTTGTATCTCAGTTGCTATCAACTCAGCCTGTCCTGCAAACAGGCTGGTTGCTGGGTGGGCGAGGTTTCCTTGATTCTCAGCCCACACACCTGTCGGCTTCCCGGGAGGGCAATCTGGCTTCTCTCTTCCTGGGTCCTGCATGGTTTGCTCAGCTTATGGGAAGGGCAAACTGGCTTCTTGATGTGCTCCTTCCAGACCCAGCATGGCTTCTCCTGATTCACAGGAGCTTTTCTCTTCCTGAGCCATGTATGGTTTGCTTTGGTTATTAATTCTAAGAGTCCTTTCATAAAGTTTCAAGTCTGAGATTGAGATGCCTCCCACCTTTACTATGTTACCCATGATTGCTTTTGCTATTCTGTGTCTCTTCTGATTTCATATGAATTTTACAATTGTTATTTCCAGTTCTGTGAAGAATGCTGTTGGTATTTTGATTGGCATTGCATTAGATCTGCATATCAATTTAGGAAGTATGGCCACTTTGACTATATTGGTTCTTCTTATTCAGGACCAGGGAATATTTTTCCATTTTCTGATGTTTGCAATTTACTTTTTCAGTGTACTGCAGTTTTCATTGTAGAGGTCTTTCACTTCCTTGTTATGTATGTAATTGTTCTTGATGTTATTGTGAATGGTCTTTTTTTCTCTAATGTCTTTCTCAGTGGGTTCATTTTTGGTATACAGGAATGCTATGATTATTGTTTATTAATTTTGTGTCTTGCTACATTACTGCATCTGATAATTCTTTTTTTGTTTTTTGGGTTTTTGCTACTGGAAATTGAACTCAGGACCTCGCGCTTACCAGATAGGCACTTATGCTGTTGGGCAATATCCTCTGCCTCTGGTAATTAATTCTAAAAGAATCTTTCAGTGATTTTTTTTTTTTTTTGGATCATGTATGTAGAGGATCATGTTATCTAAAATAATGATAGCTTGACTTCTTCCTTTCCTTTTCTTTTTCTTGTTCACTTGTTCTTGCCCACTTTTTTTTTTTTTTTCTTGCTAAGGTTTGGAGTACTGAGTTGAACAGGAGTGACAATAGTGAACATCCTTTTCTTGCTCCTGATTTTAGAGGGAAAACCTTCAATTTTTTCCCATTTAATATGATGTTGGCTGTAGGTTTGTCACAAGTGGCTTTTATCAGATTGAAATAAGTCCTTCTATACCTATTTTCTTTAGAGTATTTATCATGAAAAGATGTTGGATATCATGGAAAGATGTTGGTCAAAGACTTTTTCTGTGCTGAATGAGATTATCATAAGATTTCAGTCTTGCTTTGGTTTATGTGATGTATTACCTTATTGATTTGTGTGACGCCTGTTTGGTCATGACACAGGATCTTTTTAATGATTTGTTGCATTCTGTTTGACAGTGTCTTACATCTGTATTCATTAAAAAAATTGGTCTAAAATTTTGTTTTTTGGTTGGATCCTTTTCTAATTTTGCAGTTAGGGTAATGCCACTGTCCAGGAATGACTTATGGAGTACTCGTCCTTTTCAGTTTCTCTAAAGAGCTCCAGGAGAATTTGTACATCTCCTTGAAGTTTTTGTCAAATTTAGCAGTGAATACACCAAATCTGGGCTTTTCTTACTTGATAGGTTTTTATTATTATTATTACTGCTTCAATTTCATTGCTCGGGTTGGAAGTTGTTTTCTTTTAGAGCTTGAAATACTTCACTCCAGGCTCTCTGGGTCTTTAAGGTTTATGTTGAGAAGTCTGCTGTAATTTTAAGGGGTTTATTTTTATAAGTTATTTGCTGTCTTTTCCCTAACTGCTTTTAAGATTTTGTTCTTATATTGCACTTCTGTGATTTTTAAATATGATGTATTGTGGAGAGGTTCTTTTCTTATTGTGGCTATTTGTGGCTTTTATTGCCTCACCTATCTGTATGTTAAATTTTTTCCCCATGTTTGGAGAGTGTTCTGCTGTTACTTTAGTAAACAGGTTTGTTTGTTTGTTTGTTTGTTTATTTATTTATTTATTTATTTGGTACTGGGAATTGAATTCAAGACCTCACACTTGCCAGGAAGATGCTGTGCTGCTGAGCCATACCCCTAGCCCTGTTTTAATACCATTTTTAAATACCATTTGTATTATCTTCTGATCTTTTGCTAATTCCAGTTCATCTAAGATTAGACTTCTTTTTGTCATCTAGGAGCTGTTAGATTCATTTTTCATGTTCTTTCTTTTTTTTTTTTTTTGTCTTTTTGAGACAGGTTTCACTATGTAATTCAGGCTGGCCTTGAAATCACTTTGTAGTCCAGGCTGGTCTCAGGCTCATAAGGATCCTCCTGTCTCAGCCGCCCCAGTGCTGGAATTATAGGTGTGTGCCACCACGCCTGGCTATGTTCTCTTGTTTTTAAGGTATCTGTCATTAATAGCTTACTTGTGACAATAGCCCTGACTTGTAGTTCTGACACCCTATCCTCACATTGGTCACTTCTGCTGTCCATGCTTTAGATAACATGTTTATTTAATCTCTTATATTTCTATTTAGACCCCTTTCATAGACTGATTCTTTTCTGTGCTGGTCATTAATGTTTTTCATTGTTTTGTTTAGCTGTGCTAGCTTCTTATTAGTGTCTTGTGTAGACTTGTTGATTATTTTATTAGGCCCAATAAGTTTTGTTTACTCGTGTCTTCTGTGAACTTGCCAGATACTTTGTTCTTTTTTGTTACTTCCCCTGATATCATTGCAGATAATATGCATCTGTTTTGTTTCCTCTCTTTTGAAATCCCATAGATCAACTTTAGGGGAGTTGGGCATTTTGGGATACATTTTGTTGGGTGGTTTTCTTATGCTTTCATATGTTGCTTGTTTTTGTGTTGAGGCTTGTCAGTTGATTGTAGTGGAAAGCTTTGTTTCTAGTATGGAGACCTCTTTAATAAATATGTACTTTTCAGTGTCCTTTGGGCCTAGCTAACTGTTGGCCTTTGCCTCTGTCCCAGAATCCAACCACCTCTGTTTACTTGGGTTGGGAAGTTTCAGCATATTTGGTCTACTTCCGAATTCTCCAGGAGTGGCCCACAGTATTGTTAATAACCTCAAGCAGTCCAGATATTAGTATCCCAAGAAAACCAGTTAATGGCAGTAGCTGTGTCACCTTGGCTATAGTAATAAAATCAACATTAACTATAGGATCAAATGTTAATTGAGCATTGGCCCATCCACAGGACCAACAATGTCCAACTTTTAACCATAGAAAAGAGCTAACTGAATTATATGAACACTAAACCACAACCAATATTGACCTATTGATCTACAGTAAATATCTACTAACAATAGAACAGTATTTGGCAGCAATAGTGTAAAGTTAACTAGCTCACTAGAGATTCATAAAGCTTAGTGCGTATACTAGTAAAGACAGAGCCAGTGGGAGACTAGAGAATGAAAAAAGCAAAATTTGAGAAATTAGCCAATGGGATAAGAAGTAGAAGAGAACAATGAGATGGGAATCCTATTGATGAGTAAAAGGAAATTAATAGTGTTAGAGAATAGTTGCAGAAAGGAATGAACAAGAAAAAGCAGAAAAAACAAAATATGAGAAATGAAAGAGAAACAAAATGTTGAATGGGGAAAAGGGAAACAGGAAAAGAAACTAAAAAAGGAAGAAAAAGAAAAAACTTCAGACTTCCTCCAATACCCAATGAGGAAAGATAAATATAATAATAATAAAAAAGATAGAATCAAAGAAAAAATTCCTGCATTTTTGAATGAGTATTACTTCCCAAGATCTACAGTCATAGGATCCAGCCAGTCACAATTTTCTCTACCTAGGTTTAGTGCCTGTGGGTTTTTGAGGTCCCTCTGTGCACCAGAGGCTCCTTTGTATGTTCACTCTACACTCTCACTATTACAGACTGGGGTTGGATAAGTACTGCACATCCAGAGTTTACTTGCAACCAAAAACTTTGCCTTTCTTGATTCTCTCTATAAGAGAGGGATTCTCTCTTCTAGAATTTGTTGCCACTGTCTCATAAATTGTATTCTGAATCAATCTATCTTTCTTTCTTTCTTTCTTTCCTTCTGGTACTGGGAATTGAACTCACAACCTCACACTTGCCAGGCAGGCACTGTGCACTGAGCTGTATCCCTAGTTTTCTGCTTTTCTTAATCTCCATTGTTACCCTTGGCCGTAGGGATTGTCACTGCTTACCTGTGTGCCCACAGTTATCTCCTAAATGACCTTATGCTTGTTTGTACTAAAATGTCAAATACCTGCAGAAAAGAGCAGTGAACAGTGTGTTGATATTTTATAAATTAAACATATTTGGGTAGCAGTATCCCAATCAGATGATTTCAGGTGGGAGCAACTTTTTCCCCAGGCAACAATCTGCAATGTCTGGGCAGTATTGTTTACTGTGGCTTTGTGGGTGCTTCTGGTATATGGTGGGTAGAGGCCAGGGATACTGCTAAGAGTATTCAGACCCCCACACAAAGAAAGACTTTTTCAGTCAAAAATGTCAGTAGTTATGGTGAAACCTGGCCTTGGATTAAGCAGTAGAGTGGGAATTCCCCCCACAGTGCTCAAAATCAAGATAATCAGTATCCAGAATTTTAACAGCCTGGTTTTGAATTCCTTATTAAGAGAAGTGTACTATATGCATTGTAATAACTGGCTTCTTTTTCAGTATTGTGTTTGTGAGATTCATACATATTTTTGTGTGCAGTTTATAGATCATTCATCCTTTGCTTTCAATATCCCTTTGTATAAATAAACTAATTTATTCTTTTACCTGATTGATGATAATTGGGTATTTTTCTAATTTGGGTTTTTATGAATAGTGCTATTAGGAACATCCATGCATGGCAAAAATGGAAATTTATTTTTCTCCCTGATTTTTGTCATTCTTTGGTGAGTATTTGTATACATTTCTGCTGAGAATATCCATAGCAGTAGAATTCCTGGATAGGAATAGAGTTAACTTGTGTTTAATGTTAACAAAACTTGTCAAATCCATTCCCTAGGTGGTGGTATCAAGTTCCATTCCCTTCAGCTGTGTATGAGAGTGCCAGTTGCTCCAGATTTTCTTTTCTCTTTTCTTTTCTTTTCTTTTCTTTTCTTTTCTTTTCTTTTCTTTTCTTTTCTTTTCTTTTCTTTTCTTTCTTTCTTTCTTTCTTTTTTTTTTTTTTTTTTTTTTTTTTTTTTTTTTTTTTTTTTTTTTTTTTTTTTTTTTTTTTTTTTTCTTTTTTTTTTTTTTTTTTTTTTTTTGCTAGTTTTGATGTTTTCTTTCTAAAAATACCCAAAGCATACCTCACAGAATTAGAGAAAACAAACTTGCCTCTTCATTTTAACCCTTTGGAAAGGTGTGACTTGGTTTCACACTGAGGTTCTGCTTCTAATTTCATGTTTTTCCCTCCAATCTTTGCCTTTAATGGCCGCCTTCTTTTAAAAATAAGTCTTGATTTTGAAGCAATTATAGATTCATAGAAGGTTAGAGAGAGGTGTATAGGGCCTGTGTACCCTTTAACTGAGCTTCTGTCATTCATATTTTAAAATTTATTTTTCTTCATTTTTTCCATTGTGTGTAACTATGGCATCATTTCAAAACTAGAAAATTGACAGTCATCATTGATCTAAACCACAGAACTAGTTTAGATTTCACCAGGTATATATGTACTGTGTGTGTGTGTGTGTGTGTGTGTGTGTGTGTTAAGGTCCTGTGGAGTTTATCACTTACACCAATTCATGTAACTGCCACAGTGAGGACATAGTACTGCAGCTACCACAAGGCTGTCCTCCCCTAGGGCCCAGGAAGCCAGTAATCTCTTGATTTGCTCAGGGTCTTTCCACAGCATAAATCATGGTGTTCCCTTTTGAAAGCCCTTCAGTGATCCCCCACTCAGATTAAAGTCAGACTCTTCCATGATCCTGCCAGCTGCCTCCCTGGCCACTCTGCCATATTCTCTAGGGTACTGCCACCCTGCTCTGAAAACATGGCAGGCACAATTGTACCTGTTATAGTGCTTTCACATTAAGTATTCCTTCTTTTTTTTCTTTTCTCTATTTGGAAAAATGCTCTAATTCTCTTCCTCTAGGGTTTTTCTGGGGCTTCTTCCTGTCATTATTATCTTGTGTCACTACCTCCTGCGGAACCTTCCTTCCTTCTTCCTTCCCCATTGCTATAAGCTCTCAGGCAGCCTGTTGTGTCTGTGCAGTGATCCTCATGTCATGTTTTCATTTGATTGTGCACTCATCATCTCTGTCTAACTGTCCAGTCAATTTTATTTTCTGTCTGTGTTCTTGGCATGTGAGTTTCCTAAAGCTCATGGTGTTGCTGTTTTCTTTCTGTCTCCTCACTGAATGTGGCATGTGGTGGTCACAAATGTCCCTGGGGGAGGGAGTTAATGGCCTTTATGTTGATTTGGCTTCCTGGTAGCATTGTAGTTGGGGAGCAAACTCAATCTCTTAGGGGCAGCGTGACATTAGTAGGCCACTTCTTGCTGAGGTGAGTTAGGCCCTGGGAATTGGGCCATCACAGTCTATTTCCAGTGAAACCTGAGTTTCTTTAACTGTGTGACACTTTAAGAACTGGATCTGCTTTCATCTCGGTTTCTGGACAGTTTTAGGGGAATTAAAGCCTGAAATTTGCTCTAATCTAGAGTTTGGCCCATCTTCATTTATGGCTTTTGGTCTCCTGGCCTTCCCTTAGCCTCTCCTTCTGGACTATTGGAAAGAAGTGGTTGTACATCATTAATTTACTCCTTGCTGAGGCTGCACAGTTACCTCCTATACAAAGTTTTCTATTTTTAGACTAAGGATGCCTAACAAGAATGTTTGGGAGAGACTTGGGGGCCAGAATTCTTTTGCCCACACTACCTCAGCCTTTTCTCTGGCTCTTTCTCCTGTTCTCTCACTTCAACTCTCTTGGCCCCCTGAATTGTGATTTGGAGCAGAAAGTGCCTCTCTTAGCAAAGGCACATTTTCCTCTTCCCTCCCTTCTTTCTTGCTAGGGCCTTCTTAAAATGCTCTGAGAAGCAGGCTCATCTTCTTGGGCATTTCCTTGTCTTCAGTCTTTACTGCTGAATCTCTTTAATGCTCCCTGTCATCTTGGAGGCCACATCAGGCCACAATACGGTTGTTTACTTCTCAGAGAAAATAGTTAAATTGTCAGACTAGGTTAGAGAGCTTTCCATGACTTCCACCCTGCCTTCTTTGTTCAGCCAATTCTTCATTTTAAATTCTGTTTCTCATTTACAATGTTGGTTTTTAAAATTATTTTTAAAGAGCAGGATATATTCAGAAAAGCTAGCTTAAATTGGCTAGAGAGAATTTTACTCAATTAATTAACTTAAAAATCCTAAAGTTGTTTCAGTGGCATGGCCCAGTTCTGGCTTCTTTCCATTTTTTGGTGCCTTAACCTCACAACCATTGTTAACATCTCTCCTCTTGTGCTCCAGCAACTCCCAGGATTGTTTGTGTCTAGCTTTAAATCCAGCAAAAAAAGTTATGAGTCCACTTCTCTAGCAGCTCAACCCTGGACTTGAAGCCTGAGAGTTTAATCCTCTTGTCTGAGTGTCCTAATCTAGGTCAAGTGGTTTATCTGAGTGAACCTCTGTGGCTAAGATGATGGGGTGTCCTAGTTGGACAATTTAGGGTCCATCTTTGTCTACTGATGGGTTTAGTTCCATCAAAAATACAGGTTGAGGACATTTGAGGAAACTGGAATGTGGATGCTGGGAAAGTAAGCAACAAATAACTAGATAACACCAATTTTTAAAAACATGTTAGCTTTGTATGTATTTAGTGTAAAAACTTAAAGTTACAGTTTTACACATTTCTGAAAAAGAAGTATGAGTTCTTTGTCTTTAAAAAAGTCCCCAAATTTTTGTCAAGGATTTGGAATGTGAACTTGCCCCAATAAATTTTATCGTCATTTTGTATTGTAGAATGCTCCTTGATTGTTACATAGCATTATTTTATATGGGGGGCTATTTTAATACTGAGATTTAAACAGAATTCAGGTAATGATGGGAATAAAACTCATGAGTTTTTTCTGGAGATAATAGGGCGTTTTAAACAAAGAACGATACATGTTTCTTATTTGTAAATTAAATTCAAAATGCATAGAAACAAAAAATTTAGTGTTTATGTACAAATATGACTTTAAAATAAGTGATTGCCAACCCTTTCCTATCATAAATACTTAGAATTAATCTGTTCCTGATCTTTGGAGCTCTGTATTTTCACTTTTATATTTCTAAGAAAAAAGTACTTTTAAGATACTTGTTTGGGTTTAGAACTTGTCCCCTGGAAATGATTGGCTTTCTAAGACCCTCAAGTCTTCCTTCTGTGGAATCAGCGAGGTGGGTGGCCGAGTGTGGGCAGGAGCAAGCCTGTGCCTTTAGACAAAATGACCTCTTTTCTTAGTTTCTTTTGCTGTAAAAAGGGCAAAAATGATTGGAACCATTTCAGAATGGTGTGGGTATAAATGAGATAATCTTCACCCATTGACTAGTAGTACGTAAATGTTCAGTGCATGTCAGTTAATAATAACTTTGTCTTATTTCAGTGAGTCTAAGAAATTTACACCTTTGTTTTATGTACCACTGAACAAGAAACCCCAGTACTTAGAATATGTGATTCATTTGAAGATTTCAAAAATATTGAAATATGAAAAAGTATGTCTTAGAATCAGTGATATTATGGTTGTCTCTAACGTGAAAGTCCTTGAAATTGCTTGCATATCCATAAATTAAGGCCATCTGTCTTTGGTTTAAACACCACACAATGGGGATGTAATGCTTCTTTTCATTTTTGGTTTTGTCTTAACTTACATTAAATTTGATCTTGTGTGTTGCAGTATTGGAAATGTAATAATAACTAATTCATTCTTGTGGTTTAATAGATGGATTTTACAAAACTCAAAGGTTTTTGGCAACTTGGGTTATTTGATTTTCTTAGCGATTTAGAAAATATATGAGCTGGAAGTCATTACTGTTGGTTGAATTAGACATGTTTGAAAGCTAAAGACAGGTTAAATGGTGGTGCCATAACCTTTAAAAAATCACAGTTATTGGTACTCAAAACACATTCAGTTTTCAAAAGCATTGATAACTGGTATTTGAAAGCAACATGTGGTAGTTGATTTTCCACTAAAATTTTAAATATGGGCAGTGTATTGCAGAGCCTGAGCAGTAGTCACAGGCCATACCAAGTTGGTGTAGCAAAAAGTTGCTATGTAATGTATGCCTAGCATAAATTTAGGAGGAGAGTCCGAAAGGATGTAATATAGCCTTGATAAAGTGCTGTACCTCGAGGGAGAAGGGGAGGAAAAGGAAGGAAAAGAATCAAGATGTGGTATGTATATGTACCAGTTCCCCACCACGAATGTATTACATATTGCAAACATATGCTAATAAAAATATTTTTAAAAGCTGTATTTCTCTTAGGTTTGTGTTTAGATATGTATGGATGGGATGATATGAACCTGCCTCTTTTTAGGTCTTTTTAAATATTAATATTGCAATGAATTATGGAAGTCTTTTGGGGGGCTCGACCTGTTTTGTTATTGCATTATTTATGGCTTACCTCATCAACTGTTTTAAGACAAACACATGAGAGGAACAGATGTGCAGTTGAATTACCTTGTCATGAGCCAGAGCCTGCCTCGCACCCTGCAGCATATCTGGCACAGGAAGCACTTGTATTCGTGGGTGTTGATTATAACTTTAAGACCATATCCCTGTGTACTGCATGTTTTAATGCATTCTGAAGCAGTAGTGCTTTCTTTTTTGGAAATCCAGGAGTGTGTATTTCTCGTATGCTGTTTAGGGTTCAGCTTGACATAAAATACCTTTTTATTTTGGTAAAGGAGTTTTGTTTTAGAAAATAATACATGAATTGAAATATAAGGAAAATATTCTTCCCTGAGGATGATTAACCAACTGTAGTCTTTTTTTGTCTCATCTGCGTAGTAGAACTGCATCTGTATATAAAGGACAGAAACTGGTCCTGGACCTCCAACAGGGACACAACTGTCACTGTCACTCCATGTGTTCAGTTTCAAACAAGATGAATCAAGGATTTGGTGTTTCTCCTATTGGAATAGATTGAGCTTCATTCAGAAAAGAGAAACTCATTAATTTGAAAGATAGCCCTTGTAGCCTACAAGTTATTTTAGTTAGTGTTCTTAGATAACTCTTGCATGTGATATAAAAGGGTATTTATTAAAACTAAGCCTCCCTTCTTCCCTATCCCTTGTTCCTAGCTTGCTTCCAGAGAGAGAAGCAGCTGTTCTCACTGCAGATTTGCCAGTTTTTCCTGTGCTCTTCTAGAGATTTTCTGTGTTCCCTTCTTTGATGTTTTCTCCTTTCCTTTCTTTTGCTTTTAATATAGTTGACAGCCTATCCTTTGTTCTGTTGTGAACCTTCTACTTTCACGTGCTGTAGATTAGGGATCTTTTGGGTTTCCTACCTTCCAGGCTGCTTGTGGGGCTGACGTTGGCTGCTCAGTGCCAGCTACATACTCTTCACTATTTCCTGGCTGCCTCGTGGTTGAGAGGTGCTTGCCCTACTGCGTGGCTGAGGCAAAGGCCTCCACTTTGCTTCAGAGCATGCTGAAGCTTTATGGCATGTGGAAGGGCCTCCTGCTGCCTGGGTCCCAAATGATTATATGGAACCAAGGAAACCCTACTCCCCCAGCCTATACAGAACATGACTTTTGCAAGAATTAAACCCTTGTTAAGGTAATTTGTTTCTACATCATTTCAGCCTCTCCTGACTGATACAGTCAATTTCATTTTAGCAACTATTTTTTAACAACTGTGAAATATGTAACAATTTAAATGAACCTAGTTGAGATGATCAGATGAATGTTAAAGAACAAAAGGACATCTAGTCAAAGAATAACAATTTTAAATAAATACTGGCTAAATGAACTCTACCCCTAAAATGTCACCACACAAATAGATATACAGTTTTTAAAGGGGATTGTGTACTCATTGGAAGATGTAAAGGAGGACTAAGCACTTTGTTATTTTAATGAGGCGTGCTTCTTTTACATTATGGCTCATGATTTTTGCATTAGAATTTGATGTTAATTTTCTAGGCAAGTTATTTCTCCAAGAAGATAAACACTAAAGCCATAGATACTAGCTGTACTCATTATTGAGCATGGTACAAATAATTAGTATCACAGGATGGAAAGAGAATGGAGAAAAGATAACAGGCTCCAGCAGGACTTCACGGGGGTAGGAAGTAAGATAGTCACTAGAAGTAATTAAATGACAATAAAAAGTGCCACATGGGAAGGGGAGCTCTTGTGGCTATATGAAGTCTTAAGTACTCATGTGGGAAGCCAGATTTGAAGGAACATTGAAAGGATTTGGATGGGCAGAGGGTCTGCACTGATGGCACAAGCAAGGACTGCATGGAGCAAGAGTGCAGCAGTTTGAAGGGAGGAAGCCATGTGGGCAAGTGGGTGCAGTGAAGGGCAGGCATGTGACATCTGTGAAAGGTCACAAGGTCTGGCCTGGAGTGTGGTAGCAGAGGACAGTGTGGGGTCCCAGAAATGAAGTAGTAGGTTACCTGTGTTCTGATTGTGGCATTGCCTTCATCTAGCTGTGAAAACTGATGGGCAGGGTGCATAGGATTAGTGCTTAGCAAGCAAAAGACATCATCACTGCTGTTAGTTGGAAATCAATTTAGTGACGGAATGCCATCTAATGAAGGAACAAGAAGTATACCTTCAAAAAGTAGTATTGTGTTACTTTGCTTATATGACCCATTCTATTTTTTTACATTTTTTATTAATTTGAAAGTAGTAAAATACAACAAAACAGGATGGAATAAAGCCAATTGAGACAGTGTAGTGAAATTGGTACAGAACTTCACAGCAGGTTACTGGGATAACAGTAATAGGTACCATTGTATATCTCGTTATCTTCACAATAGTTGTTCTTTCAATCAGGTATAGTAAAATCAAAAATCAAAGGAAATACAGAGTATTATAGAATTTATCAAAACAGAATATTGAATATTGAATATTGAATATTGAACAGAGCAATGCCAAAGCAAAACAGTGATAAAAATATTTGCCTTCAAAGAGATGGTAAAAGGAAATAACCCTTATTTGCAATATTACATATGGTCAACCTCCCAAGAGATGCTAAGATCTCTGGCTCCCACTTGCTAATTGGGGGGTGGGGTGGGATGGTCTGTTTGATTCTCAGCCCGCACGGTGGTAGACTCACAGTTGCTTACCAGGGTGGTGAGCTGGTTGCTCGTTTTCCAAGTGCCCTAAGTTCCAACGTGGTACGGATCTCAGGAGATGCTGCTTGTTCTCACCTGGGGTGGCCTCAGCTTGCCAGACCACAGTCACTTACCAGGGTGGCAGGCTGGTTGCTCGGTTTCCCAGTGCCCTAAGTTCCAACATATAAAATAGTAAGTATTGTGTTACTTTGCTTACATGACCCATTCTATAACCAACCATGCTTGGTGATCGTTTCTTGGGGGTGTTTTACAGCTACTCCTTTATTGAGACTAAGGTTAGACTATGTGGCTTGTAAAGTTTGTTTTAAAATGTATTTATTGACTAATGACTATGTGCTTGGTGGTCTGCCAAGTACTGGATGTAATGAAGAGATAGGGAGGCCAGAGGAAGGAAATCTTGCTGCTTACCATTTTATGCATCATTACAAAGTTAACCCCAGATTCTTACTTGGCTCTTGAAAGCCATCCCAGCTAACTATAGGGGATAAGTGTCCACCAGCAAAGTCAGTATTGCAGTGTTCAAGGACACTGCACATCCAGATGAAATGTTGTGGACCATTGGAGGCACGTACAGTGGCTCCTTCCTCTGAAGTACTCACTTGAGTATCCTCCTGGTTTATTGTAACTTGCTTTCTTTTAAAGCTTGTTAGAAATACTAATTGGAGCCCAACTATGGCTCTGTCTTCCACTGATGGGGAGTTGCTGCTTGTGCTGTGATTTTTCTTTTGTCTTCTTCATCTTTGTCTTCTTCCATTTTGACACTGGACCTACTTAAGTTCAACCCTAGGTCCTGTGTGCAAGGCAGTTCAGACAGAAAGGGCAGAGGAGGGAGTACTCAGGGTGGGGAGGCACAGCCTGAGGAAGCTTTTGTACATTTTCCTTTCCCTTGACTCTGCCCTGAGTAATCTAGGTTAGAGCCATGTGTTGCCCTCACACTGAAAGGTTTTTGCCCTAGTATAAATTGCTGTATATTATGGCGGTGGCTTAATTTGGTGGAAGGCCAAAGTGGGAATGCTTACTCTGATGACCACTTCCTCCTCCTCCTCTTTCAGCCCTAATTGCATCCTCCTTTCCCATTTGCACGCGAAGAGAATACCAATCAGTTCCTTATGTCAGCAATGCCCACCCCATGTGCTGCTTCCGCTCAGAGGTCATATAACCCTTTGTCCCCACTGTATCTGGTCAGAGGAGAAAGCCAATCATTAAAAATTTTCACATGATATTCTGAATTTTGGCTTGAGATTCCCTGAGATAGAAGGTCTGGCGACAGTAGAGGGCCACCTAAGATACTTAAATAGGTATGAATTCCAGGACTTTGAACAAAAACACTGTGACAAGTTGGTTAGGGTTAGGGCTAGGGCTAGGGTTAGGGTTAGGGTTAGGGTTAGGGTTAGGGTTAGGGTTAGGGTTTTAAACCCCTGCAGGTTTGGCTCCTCTACACATTCTCAATAAAGGCCACTTTCTCTTTCCTTCTGCTTTTCTGTTGCACCCCAAACCCTACCACACACCCTTAGCTTACTGTTTCTCCAAGAGTGTTCTAGAATTAAATGTTGTTAAGGACTAGTTTCAAAATTTCAGGATTGGTGCCAGGTGTTGTGGTGCATACCTATAATCCCAGTGCTCTGGGAGACAGAGGCAAGAGGATTGCAAGTTCGAGCTTAGCTTTGGCAGACCTTGTCTAAAAAGATAAAAAGTAAAAAAAGGGCTGAGATACCAGTACCTCAAAAGAAAAGAAAAATTCTTGAGGAGCGCCTGTTCTGTTCTTTGGCCTTCTGATGTAAATGATGTCAGGCTCATAAACTGTATCACAGTATTTCAAGGTGGACATGTTGGTTTTAAAATGAGTTGTAGAGTGCAGTAACCTGCTCTCCATTCTAACTTGGCTGCCCAGTAGCAAAGATATTTATCAATTGTTGAAACGTTTATTCTTTGCTTGGCAAGAAGTATGCTAAGTACTTCTCTTGAGTTGTATTTCCTTCTCAGTAAACTCATGAATAAATATTATTTGTGTCCCCATTTTGGAGGCATTCCTACAGTGAAGTCAGCCAACCCATTTCCACCACATACCAGTGGCCTTGGGCAAATCACAAGGTTCATCTTTAAGCCTCAGACAACCTCTGCTTCATCAAGTTGTCACAAGGCTTGGATGAAGTAATGTGGCTCTCATCTGATGCCCAGTGCCGACAAGGGTGGGTGGCCAAGGCTGGGCCCAGAATATTTTGTAAGTAGACTGAAATTGAAGTGTTTGGTAAAGTTATTTGACTTCTTACTTTTAAATTAGAGTAAAGATTACTTTTGATTATTGTTGTTGTGATTTTTGTTGTTGTACTGGGAATTGAACTCAGGGCCTTCGCACTGAACTACATTATTTTTTATCTTTTGAGACAGGTATTTGCTAAGTTGCTCATGGTGAACTTGAGTTTGCAATTTTCCTTTAGCCTTTCAAAGTGCTGGGATTACAGGGGTGTACTACCATGCCATTGTTCAGTTAGGAATCTCAAGACTTTCTCAGGAAGTAATCAGTGCAAGAGTTGTGTGAGAGGGAAATGGCTCTGCCTTTATTGGGACAGAGGAGTGATAATATAAAAGGAAAAGAATGTTTGTTCTCTTCAAATTTCCCTTCTACCAACCATATATTTTTATTTTCATTTAAACTTAACCTGTACTCCTATTATTTACTAAAAATCAGAATAAATTGCCTTATTATTTATTGCCAATGTGTTTTCAAAAAGTTACTCTGTAATTGCAGTTTCACTTACTATAAAACAAACAACACGTTTTAGTGACTTCCCGGAATTTGACAGTTCCTAATTTAGGCAGTTCGTGCTTTGCATTGCTGTTTATTCCATTCTTTGGGCTTTACTACCTTACTGTCTCAGTGAAAGAACTTTGCTTTATGATCCATTGATTTTTATCATGCCGCTATCACTGTGAGAGCAGTTTGTGGTTATGCTTAGTCAGCCTGTGAACACACGAACCAAGTTTAAAAGCAGTTTTTAGTATAGACAATTGCTGGATCTTAGAGACGTTTTGCAGGGTATCCAGATACAACACCAGTGGTTGTCCAAAGACACCAGAGAAGTAATGTGAAATTATGATTATGTAAAAGGAGTGCTTGGCAGTGGTGTGGTTTTATGTCAGTATGATTGAGTCAGCCTCTTACCAGTGCAGAGTTGAGGACACTTAACATTTCAGATGCATTAAAAACAGGTTGTTCTAGTTGTCTTCAGCATGTCCAATGTCATTTCTGACTAATGGTATTGAGTGGCTCCCAAGATAGCACTGTGAAAGTAACCAGCACAGTGGCACAGTATGGAGGCCTTGTCCAACCTGTACCCCTGGTTCCTGTGAGGAGTTCTGTGGGCACTGTCTGCACAGTGACTTTCCTGGAGTTAGAAAAGTTTGTCTTGGGAGCAGTGCTGTGGTTCTGACTCTTAACAGTGTTCTAGGAAGTTTGAGTGAAGATACAGAGTTGCCAAGTACTTCTTCAATGGAGTTCGAAAAGAGACCTCCTGGGAAAGAGCAAAATCCAGTATTCTAAGTGGTCTGTGATCCCAAGCATTTCTTGGGCTGATTGTTTATTAAAGCTAAGCTTTACTTCCAGGCTAAGCTGGAATAGAATCTGGGAATGCTTCCCAGCTGACTGGGTGTGGAGAGAAGAGTAGAATGCAAATCTTAAAAAACAGAAAAAATATCACTCTTCTTTTTATCTTTTACAAGTTATCTTCTAAAGACTGTCTCAGATGTGATTTTCAAAATAGCTGCTTTAGAGTAGGATAAGTCTGCTAAATGTTAATTTTAAAAATTGATGTATTTTAATTTCATTTTGGGAATGCAACATCAAAATAGATTTGCTTTTAAATGGATCACCTTACTTTAAAGTCTAAAAAATGTGTAGAACCCAGGGTGTATGCGTACGTGCGTGCATGTAGTATTGAGGACTGAACTGAGCTACATCCACAGTCCTTTTTTATTTTCAATTTTTATTTTGAGACAGCGTCTTGATAAGTTACTGAGTTGCACAGGCTGGGCTTGAACTTGGGATCCTCCTGTCTCTTAGCATCTGAGAATGCTGGGATTACAAACAGACATGGCCATAATGCCAGGTTTATAGAGCACAGCTTTATCTCCCTGTTGATTGTCATAAATCTCAGGTCACAACAGTTTTTTGCTTTTGACTCTTATCATCTCTAAGTTCAAGGTCTAAATTTATATTCCTAGGAAGAGCAGGGTATTGGGGGAGAAATGGGGTGCATAGCCAGTTGGTGTTCTGCCCCTCAGATAACTCTGAGATAGTGCATTGATTTCAGTCTGTTGATGCCTGATGGTGTCATCACAGAGAGTAATTCATTGGTTTCTTACTAAAGTCTTATAAAGACAATGTTCCTTCCTAATCCATTGTGTCCTTCCCTAAATTTTTGTAGGTCTTTTGTATGATTTATTGAGAGTTAGGATGCCAGCAATGCCAAGAAAAAATCTCTTTGGGTTATGTAGTGCCAGCTTCCCTTTCTCAACAGTGACACGTTGGTATGTATTTTAAGCTCGCTCTGCCCTCCCCACTGCTGCTGTACGTGGGGTTCCCTCACCACAGAGGCTGGCATGGATGGTGAAAGACTTTCTTCTAAATTTAGGTTCTCTTCAGAGGTTTCACAGAATACTGTACTTCCTCAAATTAAGTCATAGACTCTAAAAGTGACTGCTAAGTGGGGCTTCCAGTTTTGGTATTTGCTTTATTGGCTCTAGAAATAAAGAAGGACAAGGGCTCTTACCTCAGCCACTTTGGAGGCTCTGCCATTATAGAGAGAATCTCTGGGAACTTTTGTAAAGAATCTTCAGGATCAGGGAACAGGGTTTGGTGGACATGTGACAGAAGTGCGAACAGTCCAAATCTGAGGGAGGGCAGTGAAATGAGGAACTTTGGGCACTTCTGATCTTTCTTTTGTCTGACACCTGTAAATAACCTTTATAAGCCGTGAGTTAGGCCACTAGCATTAAGTTTTAGGGAATGTGTTATATTTGGGAAGTCTACAGAGTCAGAGTTGAAAATGAGGTACTGGACTATAATCATAGGTACTTTGTACAGCTTTTCTCTCCTTGAATTGTTTAAAGGCTCCTTTCAATGTGGAGAATTCCTTTACCTGTCAATGCCTGAAGGACCAGACTACAGAGATCTGATGTGGATGAAGGCAGGAAGGAGGCAGGTGGTTGTTTGGCCACTGGAAGCCTTGTGGCTGAGCCAGCCTGTTGCCAAATACACACACTCTTGGTTGACATCATCATTTTACTTTGGGGAAATGCCTAATCAGATTCTTAAAAATCACTCTAATGTCCATCACTGTTAGATTAACACACTTAGAATCTCATTCCTGGTGGTTTTTCCCCAGTATAGGTCAACAACCTTCCCATGAGCAAACTTTCATTATACAACTGTTCCTTTGCTTAAATATTTACTCTTTCTAAAAAGGTTAATTTATTGTTTTGGATAAGGGTAATATGTACACAGTGTAGCACTGAAATTATACTAGAGTGTTATTTGAAAAGGAAGTCTCTTTATACATGGCCCTAACCTTTGAGTTCCCTGCTCCAGAGGCAACCATTGGTTAACAATTTTTTGTATAAGTTTGCAAAGACATATTAGATAAAAAGTTTATATGTTTTCTCTTACCTCCAAAATGCGCATACTGTGTACATTTCTGTACCTTGCTTTTCAACTTAGTATATCTTGGAGATCTTTGCATATCAGTGTAAGATAGAGTTGTTTTGTATTTTTAAAAATTGAGGTAAAATTCATTCAATGTAACATTTACTATATAATTAATTCAGTGGCTTTTAATGCATTTCCAGAGTTATCTCTACTATCTAACCCTGAAACATTTTCATCACCTCCTAAAATATGTCAATAAATTTTAAGCAGTCAGTCACTTGCCCTTTTTGTTCTGACTACTACTTACCTGTTTCTATAGAGTTGAGTGTTCTGGACATTTTGATAAAAATAGGATCATGTAACCTGTGACCTTTTATGTCTGACCTGTTTCCCTTGGCATAATGTTTTCAAGGTTCATTACTTTTGTTATATGTATCAGTACTTCATTTGTGCATGCATGTGCATGTGTGATGCTGGGGGATTGAACCTATTTAGCCTTGTGCATGGTAGACAGGTGCTGTACCACTGAGCTATACCCTAGCCCCTGTACTATACTCTAAATATTTCATGGTATGGATAGTCCACATTTTGTTTATCTACTAATTGGTTGACATTTGGGTTGTTTTTGATCTTGGACTATAATAATTAAGTCTGTGTGAAATTTATGGCAAGTTTTATGTGAATTTATTTTTTTATTGCTCTTGGTGTGTGGCTAGGAATGGGAATTCTGGGGCATGTGAAACTCTGTATTTATATTTTGAGGAACTTCAAATAGGAGCTGCATCATTTTATTATCCCACTATCAGTGTGCAATGTGTTATTTCTTCACATCCTGTTAACGGCTCTGAACATTGTCTTATTATGGCTTGGATTTGGTTTCTCTAAAGACACTGATAATGAGGATATTATCATGTGCTTATTGGTTATTTGTATCTCTTTAGAGAAGTGTTGATTAATTGAGCTTTTTGTTGTATTATAAGTGTTCTTTATATATTACATTTTAAAATTTTGATGAAAGTTGCTCAGGCTGGCTTGAATTTGTATTCCTCCTACCTCAGGTTCCCAGAGTGTGGGGATTAAAGGCATGGTACACCATCTCTGTTTCTTTATTTATTCTATTTATTTATTTATTTTGTCTTTTTGAGATAGAGTTTCACTATGCAGTTAAGGTTGGCCTTGAACTCACTTCGAAGCCCAGGCTGGCCTCCAACTTGTAGTGATCCTTCTGCCCCAGCCAACCTGAGCTTGGGATTACAGGTGTGCATCACCACCACACTTGGCTCTTTATTTATTCTTGATACCAAACTCTTATCAGATACATAATTTCGAAGTATTTTCTCCCAGTTCTGTGGGTTGTCTTTTGGTTTCCTAATAGTGATACTTAAAAGTTGTTAATTTTGATGAGGTCCTTTATTTTATTTTATTTTTTTGGTACCAGGGATCGAACTCACGACTGCACGTTTACAAGGCAGGCGCTTATGCCACTGAGCTAAATCCCCAGCCCCAAATTTTAAAATTTGTTGTTTATGCTTTTTTACCAAAAAATCCTCTAAAAAGATAGTTTTTCTGGTTCATTTTATCAAACATGTTCTTTAAAAAATTAACAAAACCCTTCAAAACCTATTCCAGAAATAAAGAAGGAAATACTTCCTAACTCATTGTGTCAGGCCAGGATCACCCTGATACCAAAGTCAGATAAAGAGATACTGTGTATCAATATTTTTTTCAAAGTAGATGCACTCCTCCATGAAATACTAGCAGATTGAATACAATACAGCATTATGTTAAAAGTATTTACAATGTGATCAGCAGGTTTATCCCAGAAATATAAGAGTAGTTCAACATACAAAACAGTCAGTGAAGCTGGACATGTTAACACACATCTGTAACCCTAAGCACTATAGAAGGCTGAAGTAGGAGGATCACATTCAATCGCAATCTGGACGACTGAGAGAGACCCTATCTCAAATGTTTTCTTTTTAATTTTTATTTAAATTTTATTTAAAAAGGAAAAAAACACAACTAAACAAAACAAAAAAGGGTAGCAATCAAATGTTTTCTTAAAAAAGAAAATCTCAACACTTGATTTGGTTTCTTTTTGTAGGACTGTTCATTCAGATTTTCTAATTTTGCTTGGCTCATTCTCAGATTTGCGGATTCTTTTCTGCCTGTTCAAGCCTGCTGTTGGGGTCCTTTAGGTCTTTTCTGAGCCTATAGCTGCCTTCAGCATGCATGTGACTATCTTGATCCCCAGGAATATGAGATATGGGGGCATTTTTCAAGGCCCACATTTCCTGAAGTATGTCCTCTCTCAGCTTTCCCAAGGTTATTTCCCCTGTAATGGCACTGGGAATTGAACCCAGAGCCTTTGTACTACTCTATATCCTAGGTCCTTTTATTATTATTATTATTATTATTATTATTATTATTATTATTATTATTATTTTGGGATGGTATTTTATGAAGTGGCCTAGGCTGGGCTCAAACTTAATCTTCCTTGCTGCAGTCTCCCAGAGTGCTGGGAATAAAGACAGGCACTATACTTGGCTTACTCCCAAGCTTTTTCAGGAGTTCATTGTTTGTCCTAAGTGTTGTCTTTTGTCTTGGGGAATAAATATTTTCAGCAAATGGTGATTCTACCCCCACCCCTGCATTTCAGTGCTGAGAAGAGTCCTGAATTAGACAAAAGAAGAGCAGGCCCTTTGAGCCAGTCTTTGTGGGCCAGCACACAGGTTAAAACATTTAGCCACAGTTCTTTGAGGAAAAGGTCTGTTCTGTTTGCTCTGTAGTATTATCAGAAACTTTATTGGTTGTCAAGGCTGTTGCTCAACTAGGGAGTGGGATGGGACCATGGTAAATTAAAACATCACAAAGCTCAGTTAAGTGAAATTCAGCTGTTTATTCTTGAGTCACTGTTCCTTGCTTGTAGTAAACTCTGATTATTTTCCAGAGTTCTGAAAAGTTGATTCTGACAGTTTGTCTAGTTTTACAGAATGATAGGCTTTTGGTGTCCCTAGTCTAGCACAACCCCCCCCCCCATTCTTTTAAAATAACTGCATAGTAGTTCATTTTGTGGATGTGCATTACGTCAGCTGACCCTGTTTGGTTCCTTGCTTTTTCACTTATGATTTTAGATAAACATCTTTTCCCCCTTTCACTCCCCCTTGAACTGCTTTTTTAAATCATTGACTTCTATTAGGTCAGTGATGGCAAACCTTACCATGGAGTGAGGGCTCTCCATGATAACAAACAGCATGCTGCAACATGTGTGCCATAGGTTTGCCACCACTGCATCAGGTCATCTGCCTTTTAAATTCATTAGCAATTATTTACTTTGTTTTGTTATTGCTGGTTGACTGTGTAATGCATTTATTTGGTTCAGATATCAAAGTGATATAGAAAAGAATGCTCTGTAAGGCTCATGCCTGTCCTTGCCCAATTGTCATTTCCTTTCTAGTGCCATAGGTAATTATGGCAATTGTTTTGTTAGTTTCTTGTTTATCTTCCAGTGGTTTATTTTCCAGTGCAAATACAAACACTAATATTACATTTCCCCCCAAATGAGACCTAACTAGAAAATAATTGACTTTTTATTTTACAGTTAGTTCTTATTTTAGGGGAAACAAAGCATATTTATTTCCTCCCTTCACTGGCAACACAATTAGAATAGTGAAAGCAGCCAGGCATGGTGGCCTATACCTGTTGTCTCAGCCCTCGGGAAGCTCAGGCTGAAGCTCAGGAGGATTCCCGTGAGTTTATTACATAGTGAGCTGAAAGCTACCATGTAGTAAAGATCCAGAAGTACATAGTGACATCCTGTCTCAAAAAACAACAAAAAACAAAAATTGAAATTAGTAGCTTCATTTCCTCCTTGTTTCGAGGTACTGGGGATTGAACTCAGGGCTTTCTTAGTGAGTTGTTCCCTCAGTCCATTTATAAAAAAATTTCTTGAGACAGGGTCTTGCTAAGTCACCAAGTTGCCTGAGTTGGGCTCACGATTTTGAACCTCCTGGCTCAGCCTTCCAGAATGCTGGGATCACAAGCCTACCCATACAGACCCAGCTAATCAAATAGCTTTTTATATACAAACAATCTTAGTTCAGAGGTGTAAGGAAGACCTCGTTTAAAGTGTATACAGGATGATATTTATATATAGGATGATGAAGATGCCAGGCAGCCTATATATATTGTTTTATATCCTGCTTTTGTCACTTACTCATGCTACATCGTTTCTATATGTGTGCCATTTTGTATATGGAATACATTCCTGGAGTAAGATTGGCAAATTAAAAGACTGCATTTTTTTTTAATATGACAGATGTGGCTGGATTTCTCTACATAGGTGTTACACCATTTTATATTTTTTTCAATATGATTCCTCCCAATGTTTTCTTTTCTTTTCTTTCCTTCTCTTCTTTCTTTCTTTCCTTCTCTTCTTTCTTTCTTTCCTTCTCTTCTTTCTTTCTTTCTTTCTTTCTTTCTTTCTTTCTTTCTTTCTGACAGTCTTACTATGTGGTTTAGGCTGACCTTGAACCCACTATGCAGCCAGTGCTGGCCTCCAACTCATGGCAGTTCTGCTGCCTAAGGCTCCTGAGTGCTGGGATTACAGGTGTGTGCCACCATGCCCTGCCACCTTCTCCCACACTTTTGTCAAAAATTGTCAAACTTGGATTTTTTGCCAATCCGATAGGTGAGGAATAGCTTCTCACCATGGATTTAATCAATCGAACCTTCTCTCTCTCTTTCTCTGAGGTACTGGCATTAAACACAGTACTGTCACACTGACCTGAATCCCCCCCCCCTCTTGAGATAGGACCTCACTAAGTTGCCCAGGCTGGGCTCACAAGTGGCAATCTGTCTGCCTCAGCCTCCTACATGCTGTGATTATGGATGTGCATACCCATACTCAGCTTTTGGAATGCTCTCTTAAGTAAGATCCAACATCTTTCCAAATGTTCTGGGCCTTTTTAGGCTTATTCCTTGTGAGCTGATTCCCCATCCCTATCCCAGGATGAATCTTGTTGGTGTTTCAACAAGGTTCCATGAAGTTTCTGGCCTCACTTAGAACTGATGTTTATGATGGTTTTCTTTTCCTACAACTTGTTCTGTTTTCCCATTTTCCAGTTCTTCACATACAAAGCTTTCTTCACAAAATTTTATTTCTTCAGTTTATTCTAGGAATTTTATCCTTTTTTTCACCATGACTTTTCTTTTTCTTTTTTGTATTTTTAAGACAGGATCTCATGATGTAGTTTAGGCTGGCCTTGAACTCACTATGTAGTTCAAGCTGGTCCCTTGAGCTTGTGGAGATGCCTCAGCCTCCCAAATGCAGGGATTACAAGCATGTGCCACCATGCCTGACCTTTCATTATTTTAAATGAGATCTTCCTCATGCCATTACCTGTATAAATAAAAGCTATTGATTTTAGTTTTTAATTGTGTTCCCAGTTATGTTATGGAATTTTTATCCTTATACAGTTTTTCAGCTGATTCTCCTGATATATAATCATAGCATTTAAAAATAAGTCTAAGGACTCAATGTTTTATTTCTAGCTCTCTCCTTATCCTGTGAATCACTGAGGCCTCCCAAACACGCCTCAGGGTGCTAGGTAGTGGTGGTGGTGCTGGGGATGTCCTTGCCTGCTCCTTCCATCTTTTCCATGAAGCCTGGTGCTGGCTTTTGAGTTGAAATACTTATCTTTTATCAGGTTGAGAAAGCATTTGTATCTTTTTCTTGTATCAAGTTTTTAAAAATCCTGAACAGATGTTAGATTTTATCAAATGCTCTTTGGTATCTTTGGGGACCCGGTAAATACTGGGCAGTACCAGGCGAGCATGGCACTTGGCCCTCAGCATGCTGGTATCTGGGGGGGGGTGTGTGGTGAGGTTGATGTTGAGATGGGAAGGTGGAGGCTTGAGCTGCCCCTGCTGCCCCTGGTGTAGGAAGATGGGAAGGAAACCCCTTTCCTCTTGAGTTTAACCTTCCCTTGGCAGAAAAGTGGACATGAGCCTATAATCCCAGCACTTTGGGAGGCTCAGGCAGGAGTATCAGAAGTTCAAGCCCAGCTTGAGTAACTTAGTGAGACTGTGTCAGAATAACAGATAAAAGAAGGGCTGAGAGTATAGCTCAGTATGAAGGTCTTAGCTGGATTCAGTCCCCAGTATCAGCAGAAAAAAGTAGACACAGGCAGCTCTGCAGTTTGTAGAGCTCTGGCCCCAGCACCACAAAGTACAGCAAAGTGGATTTAGAGAGGGGAGGACACAGTCAGAGAGCTATATGTGAGGAGCCCTGATGTTCCCTCACGTTTTTTCCATATGTACAGAATGTTTTTTTAACAGGTATATTAGCTGCTTAGTGTCACACTTGGAGAAGTCTGACTCTACTCAAGTACAGCTCACATCCACAGTTTGTTAGCCTCCTAGGTACTGGAACCTCATCCATGGCTCTTATCAACCAGCTCCCTGAACTAAGGCTGGCAGCTGTGCCATTAGTGACTATTGAAAAATAACCTTGCAGCCCTACTGTGTCTCCTGCACATCTGGAGGAGCAAGAATGCTGTCAACTCCTGCCTTGGCTTACTGGAGAAATGACATATTTCAGGCCTGAGCCATACATTCCCTTCCTTTGCCCAGCAAACTGTATGCCTGATAGGAGGTGAACTGAGACATATTTTGGCATTTATAGGACAGGAGAAATAGTTATTGGAACTGGAAAAAATTTTTATCTGGTGGGTATATTCTAAAGTGATATTTTATGCTTCTGCCTGGAACGATTCTCTTTTAAACCTGTTGTCCTAATGGTTTGGTTGATATGGTTACTTTGCATGAAATGTGTCAGATGTTGAAGCCATCAAATCCTATAGGTCCTTGGATGTTTGACTGTCTCTCACTAGGACCCTTCTGAGGAAGATATTGGAAAGAGGCTAAATCTGGCTGGGTGACATAAGGCCAGCTGTATCAGGTCACATGTAGGTCACTTGTAGGATCTTTAGTACACATGCTTTCATGGGATGTGCACTGAAAAATCTAAGCATGTTCATATGTTGAGTTTTCCCCCCTATTTTAAGTGTTGTTATTGTTTAATAAAGGGATGATTCTTTTCAAGATGAAAGATCCTATTAATCTTTCAAATTTACAAGTCTTGAGTGCAAGGGCGTAACAGGGAATGCTTGGTATGGGCCAGTTGTTAAGGCTCTGCGCTGCAACAATGGCCAAGTGTTCTTTAGGTTGCAAGTGAGTCCCATTACGTTTGTTTTGCCTGTGGTTTTTACCAAGGGTTCTTAAAAATTGGAGTTTGGAGATGTCCATTTTAATGAATTTTTAAGAAGAAAGATGTTTGACAGTTTTTACAGAGGCAGATTAGGTCAACAACCTCATTTTTCATCCACCTTACACTTTTGGGATATTTGTCCCATTTTCTGGGACAAGTTTGTGTACATGCAGAAAGGCTTGCTGTTGAGGTGGACAAAAAGTCTCCATACTCCAGCGCTGTTACTAATACTCATGAGAACAATGAGATTCATCAAGGACAAACTGCTCCAGGAATGCTACCAAGTACCACTTTGAAACTGGCTTCAGGAACGCATGGACATACTTAATTTTTCTTGCTTCCTATAGCTACTTTTTGGACAGACAGATCTTTTCCTTTGATAATTACTGGAGGCTGATGCCTCACTTACTGTGTCTAAGAATAGTGGCCCAGTTGTTAGTTGCTTTGGGCCAGAGGTTTCCAGGAAGGCCCTCCAGTGCCCAGATCACAGGCAATCAGCAAAACTCTCAAAAATGCCTGCAAATCCCTCTTCTACTTTTTTACAACAAAGTTTTAGTTTACATGAAATGGTACATCCTTGAGGTGTCGCCCACCGTGAGGTTTCTCATGGTGGCAGGGATTACATGCAGGGCAGTCATTGCTACTCCTTCGCAGACAGGCAGCAGACCTCTTCTGTGATGGTCTGCAAGTGATGTGGGCAGTGAGTTGTCTTAGTTAAGTCTTTTTTCTTCTGGTGACTCAGAAATGTATCTTTACTAAACACTTATCACAGAACTGAATATGTTACTTCTTGGTTAATAATTAGAACTACACTTGAATTTCTTCCTGCCATCTTCCCATATTTACTCTAGAAAACATGCAGGGAACATTTTGTCTTCAACATGGTAGCACTGGGAATAGATGCAATAATAAACAGCTTGGGAAGCAGAGAGCGTCTTAGCTTTGATTGACCCATAACTCACTTGAGAGAACTCATTGGCAGGGTAGGAGGCTGCAGAGGCTGCCACCTGTCTAGTTATCTTACAGCACTTACCCCAGTGCTTGCATTGGTGGCAACCAGAATCAAAGCCCCTTTCCCTGTGGTTCATGTGACCTTATGTTCACAGTATTTACCAAATACTTCAAATAGTTTTCAAAAAAATGTCCTCTTTCATTTTGCAGTGTACATAGTTACACTATAAAAGAACCTATGGGGATAAAGATTAAAATTTCACAAATCATAGTGCATCTTAGTGATAAGATTTTTAGATTTAGATTTATAGGTGGCTTACCATAGCTTAATGATAGGCCTACAAATCTTTGATATTTTCCATTTTGTTTCTTGGGATTGTGTGTTAGAAAAGTTTCAACACTTTGATTTCATTAAGCAGTGATTAATTGAGCAACTACTTCTTGCAATTACCCTTTTCTACACAGTAGAGCATACCAAGTAAAATAAGATAATTTATCAGGTGTAAGTGCTGCTTTCTAGAATTGTACATTGGGAGGGAAGGAGTCGGGAGGAAGAATTGCAATATATGTTCTGCTGGAGGCAGTCAGATCCACAAGAGTGTAGGGAAGTGAAGTGGTGAGTTCATGCCAGCTGAAGGGGGTTAACAAAGGCTTGTGGAGGATGTGATATTTGAACTTGGCCTTGCATGATTGGTTGGAAATAGGCAGATGGGTGATGGATTTGGAGGGCATTTTAGATATTGGAAATAGCTTCTAGGAAAGGCCTAGAGGTAGAAAGTACTTGGCAGTTGTTAGGGAAGTGATATCATTCTGTAGGCTGGAATCATAGTCCAAGTGGGAGATGCTATAGAAGAAGATGTGGGGGTATATATGTGAGTCCAGCTGTGTGGTAAATATCCTCTTGTCATTTAGGCACCATCTGTGACAAAATGAAAGTTTAATATATGAGTAGAATTAAAAAATCTGTTGTGATAAGTAACAGTCAAGAAACAGGATATATAGTGGTTAAGAGCACAGATTTTGAAGATGGCATGCTTGAGTCCACATCATTAGTAATAAGAACTGGGCATGGTGGCACATGCCTGTAATCTCAGCACCCGGGAGACTGAGATAGGAAGATTATCATGAATTCAAGGCCAGCCTGAACTACGTAGCAAGACCCTATCTTCCAGCAAAACAAAACAACCCAAAAAAAACAACAACAAAAAACCCAAATCCTTAGGAGTGTTTGAGAAGGTTACTCAATCTCTGATGCTTTAATTTCCTTTTCTGTAAGAGAGGGATAATAATACCGATTACAGGTTAATGTAAAAATTAGATGCTTAATATGAAAAGTGTTTGTAACAATGCCTGGTGTATATGCATTAGCCTACTAGTGTTAGCAGTTAGTAGTAGTTTTAATATTTGGGTATAATATGCAATTTGATTATTTTGCTGTGAGAAAAACTAGTCCTTCTGTAGTTTATACAGTCTGTATAATTTTGCATAAGTGAGGCTTGTCAGTGCAAAAAGCCTCACAGCAGAATTCTCACTGGGATGAAAAGGTCTTTCTTTTTGAGACCTTAGCCCTCAGCATTGCAGCTGTCTGATTTCACTGGCACCTTCCAGAGCCATGGCAGATTGTGAAGCTTGGCTTATTGTGTAGGTTATCATTCATGTATGTGGGTGTGTTCATTACAGGTTTTTTAATGAGTCAATTTTGAAATTAATGGGACATTATGGAAGAGAATAATATTTTATCTATCAGTTGGATGCTTTGGTTATGAGCCACAAAAACCTGGTAAATGTAAGCGTACGAGAATTTATTGGAAGGCTCTTGGTGTCCCCTAGATGGCTAGCAGGCTGGACATGAAACTGAAGAAGGGGCAAGAACCAAGGAACCTTGAGTGGCTGGGCACACAGTATCTGGGTTGTAGGTACATAGTTCTGTGTATGGTCCTTGCTGCTGTCCTTGTCACTGTAATTTAGTAGTTTATTTTGTTTCATAGTGCAGGGAAGCATACCCAGGGCCTGGTGCATGCTAGTCAAATACTCTACCACTAAGCTGCACCACCATCCCTGTTACTGCAATTTATTTGTTTATTTGGTACTGGGAATCAAACTTGGGACCTTGTGCTTGCCAGGCAGGCACTTGTGCCACTGAGCTATATCCCTGGCTGTTACTGCAGTTTAGATACTTCCAGCCATTCCTCTTTTCCTCATGAGGCTACCCCATGTTTAAAAGCAAAGACTTTGGGAGCAGTTAAATAACTAACAATGGAGATCTGCGTGCATGATGGAGCAGCCATGTGATGGAATAGAGTGTAGCCCATATAGATTTTATATAAAAACAATGATATAGACACTGGTATTAACAATCTGTTAAGTGCAAATGTCAGAGAACAAAATGTTATGGTACAGAAATATCAAAAATTCCATGAAGCAGAAACTATTACTTATATTTTTATGGTGGAGCTAAGGATAACTATTTTGATCAAGGTCAAATGACCAGGAAGTAGAGGAGGAAGATTTGGATTAGGGCATTCAGTTCCAGAAGTGGACAGTTGGTTACTTGTCTCACTCTAACAAAGACAGAAAAACTCTGTATGAAAAAGTACCTGTAACTAGAAAATCAGATTTATATGTTCTTTTATTATTGTTTATTCTAAAGTATGTGATAAGCTTATGTTACCTCTGTTGTGACCAAAGTGATTCTTAAGGTGTTATAAAAATCATAAAGTTTAGAATAATTTTCTTCTACTTGGATAGTTATTGGTTCAGAGATATCCATTGGAAATTTCTTTTTATATATAATAAGAATTCCAGTCATCAGATTCCAGTTGATTCAGGAATCTCCTCTTTAAACCTGTGTGTCATACATTGTGTGTTTCACATAGACAAAATGAGAAGTTACTATCTTCAGAAACAGAAAAAAAGTCATTGGAATTTTAAAGTCAGCATTGCTACATCTTCGGAATTACATAAAAGCATTGACAAAATAGTTTGTGCTTTATATGGAAAATTTAAATCTGGGAAGCTTTTTAAATTTTGTATGTGTCATGTCTTGGCATGAGTTTCTTATTTGTAAAGTCTAGTTATGAAAAGATTCTGGTTTCCATATGTATGTTTAAAATAATCTGAGTCATGGATTCAAATTAGTAATTGACATGGTATCTATATCAGATTCCTCGCAAAGGCAGTGCATTTGTTTTAGTAATTAATAACAAACACATTTAATTGGTAAAATGGAATTCATTTAAAATACTTCTTCCCAGTATTTTTTATAACTTTATAGAAATTACTTTGTTGGAGTGAAAATTTATGTTTGATTTTACAGGACTCTTAGGAAAATGGCTCACTGGCATATTACATACATGGTGCTGTGGGTGTGGATATATTGGAGTTTGGGAAGTAAAAGTTCTGTACCACCGTTTCTTCACTCTTTTTGCTAAGTCTCAACTCATTTCTAAAACCACATTGATCATAGTGGTACATACAATGATATGCACCACTAAAAGAAAAAGATACCACAGATTATTAAATGATGCTGGTAAGACTTAATATTTGTCTCTCATTTTTTTTTATACTATTGAAAGAGCTTGTTTGCTTTGCTTTGCTTTGCTTTCTTACTGGAAATCAAACTCGGGGCCTCTTGCTTGCCAGGCTGGTGCTGTGCTGCTGAGCTATACCCCTGGCTAAGCCAAATTTAGATTTCTGTCATTTATTATTCTTATGCATACATAAATGAAAACTATAAAAAATAGATTATAGAGTTCCTAAAATACCTCCCTACTCAGTATACATTCTCTTCTAAGTCAACTGGCAAAATCCATGTTTGTATTTTCCTATAACATACCATCAAGTGTTGGCAATGCAACTTTTTTTTTTTTTTTTGGTGCTAAGGACTGAACCCAGGGCTTCCAGCTTGTTAGACAAGCATTCTACCACTGAGCTAAATCCTCAGCCCCGCAATGCAACTTTTTAAGAGTGCTCTGTAAGTTTTTTTAAAAGCAGCTTTATTTAAAATATAATTCACGTACCCCTACAATTCACTCATTTAAAGTATAAAAGTCAGTTTTGGTGTATTGGCAGTATTCATTATAAAAATTGTGTAAATTATATAGCAGAATTTGCCTGTGGTTTTTTGTTTGTTTGTTTGTTTTTTACAATTTTAAGTTTACACTTTAGTGGTATTGATGACTTCTAGAATGTCATGGAACCATCACTATGTCAAAAAAAATTTTTTTTAAAAATCACCCCAAGTAGAGGCTCAGTACAAATTAAATGAGTACTCTTTATGAATATCACATCTATAAATTAGACCAAGGTGTAGTCTGTGTTCCATTTTTGAATTTCTGTGAGACCTGGCTCACCTTGGCCCTTGGTTTCCTTTTTTGTTTTTCGAGCCAAGGTCTAACTATGTAGTTCAGGCTGTCCTTGAACTCATTATGTAACCCAAGCTGTCCTCAAACTTGTGGTGATCCTTCTGCCTCAGACTCCCAAATGCTAGGATTACTGGCCACCATTCCTGGCCCATTGGTTTCTTTAACCAGTGAATTTGGGAACACGCACACACACACCTACCTCATCGTGGAGCGTACCTTTCTCATAACATTGATGAGATTATTGAATGGATAGATTCTCTTTTAAAACTCTTTAGAGACAGCTGTATGTGATATTATTAATACATACAAAGAATAGCAAAATACTTGGATGATTTCACCAAGGTGTTAGTGAAATTTTAGAATGTTTAAAAATCCCAAGTTACTGTTCAAAGCATTGTATTTTGCATCTCTTTTGTGGAGTGCAGATTTAAGTGGAATCAAAACTTATGATCCAAGTAAGTAAGTGGCCAACTTCTAGTGCCACATATTTTATTTCAGATATGCACCATAATACACATACGTCAAGTCTTTGAGTTTGTACATGCATGGAAATGTAAAATATGAAAAACTAAATTATTGTCTATTTTTGCATGTATTATTTTTCCCCTTTAGAGTGAAATTGAAATGTCTAGGCTTTTAGGTATGGAATTTTCACCTACATTTAAAAAAACTGCATTGTACAAATAAAATAAATTTATTGAGTGTCACTTTAAGACTTAAATGTTGGCGGGCTCCGGAATGCTCTACTCGGTGTGCCAAGGAATGGGGAGTCTGAGTGTGCTCAGACTGTCTCTTCTGCCAGGGCGGCCAGCCAGACCTCAGGACCTCGACCTCCCACAGTCAGGGAGCCCAAAAGTTCTCAGGGACTGGCATCAACACGTGGTGAGTGATGAGAATAAGACCCTCCCATGGGAAAGGGGCAACGGACTGGACGACATGTTGGATTTGGGCAGGACAGCCCTAACTCCATAAGGAAGTGGCTTCAGTTGGTTGCTCCCCTCACCAAGTGGATTGGTGGGATCTGCTTGGACTGGGCCGCGCCCCTGGCTGGGACCCAGTGGGTCGCTACAAATTAATTCCCTGAGATCAGTGCACACCGACGCAGTGAAGGCCTGCAAAGGTTGACTGGCCTGGAGGAGAGGAGCCAGCGCACACTGCCCTTGCTTGAACTTCAATCTCTGATAGCAGACTGCAGAGGGCAGAAACCCCTAGCCTGCGTGCTCCAGAAGAACCTTAACCAACAAGAAAAGGGTCTGGGAATTACACTATACACTAGTATGGAAGGAACCAAAAACATGACGAGAGAGAGAAATAAGAAAAAGCCCCCAGCCCCCACCCCTGAGAATATTGATCCAGGAGAGGTAAATACAAAAAAGATTGAGGGCAGCAAACATGCAACATCAAACACAGCATCAGTGGACATAAAGAGTTATCTTCGGGACCTCGTAAACGAGATCAAAACTGAAATACTAATTCAAATTAAACAAGAGATAAGTAGATTAATAAAAGAAAGGCTGGGCACCTCTCAAGAAGACACAGACAGAAGAATGGCGGAACACCAAAGGAGAGAAACGTTTAATGAAGAATATAAAAAAAACCTAGAATTCATGAAGCAGTTTCAAAAAAATTATCAAGAAACTAAAGACTCCATAGAAAGTTGGCAAAACTGCTTGAAAGAAACCAAAGATAGGCTATCAAAAATTGAACACAGGCTTGCAATGTGTGATCATGAAAGGGAAGATCTCTTAAAAATAACAAGAGAGCAGGCAGTAACCATACAAAGACTAGAGTTTGACAAGAGGATCTATAACTTAAGAATAAAGCATGTGAATGAAGAAGCAGGAGTCAAAACAGAGGAATTGCAAAGGCTATTCACAGAAATTATTAAGGAAAACTTCCCAAGCATAGAAAAAGGAAATGATATGCAGATGTATGAAGCGTGCAGAACTCCAGCCACCTACAATCCAAACAGAGCTACACCCAGACACATAATAATCAAGATCCCAGAAATTCAATGTAAGAACAGAATATTAAAAGCCATCAGAGCAAAGTAACAGATCACCTATAAAGGAAAACCCATCAAAATCACAGCAGACTTCTCAACACAGAGCATCAAGTCAAGAAGAGCTTGGAGTGAAGTAATTCAAGCCCTGAAGGAGAACAACCTCTAGCCCATATTGATGTATCCTGCAAAACTCTCTCTAGAAATTAATGGAGAAGCAAGATGCTTCCATGACAAAGAGGAACTAGGAAAATTTGTGACCACCAATCCAACCCTACAAAAAATACTGAAGGACATTTTAGAGAGAAAAAGAATAAGTGCATTTCAGGAACAGTGGCAGAGAGGCCTCAGTGAACGGGGCAGACAGTGGAGTAGAAAAGAAAAATAGACAACCAATGGCAGAAAAACAGAATAGCAGAAATAAGGCAGAGAAGATTGGCTGTAATCTCTAGTATAGATGGCCTTGAAATATTAACAGAGAGAAACACAGGCAGATAGATCAGGAGATAGGGTCCATTGAGATGCTCTATATAGGGAGGCAGTGGGACCCAAAACAAGCAGTGCACACTATGGGAGTGAAAGGGGAGGAATTGTCTAAAAAAGAAAGGCGGAGGATATTGTTAGTTGGTTAACAAGATTTAAAATCTACACTATTCTCATCACTCTGCTTGGATGGATTACATGCTGTTCCAGTTTGTCTACTTACACTAGACTTGAGGACATGGTCAGCTATCCCAAAAATAAGAGGACATATAATGGTAGTCATCCTTAAATTCCTATCAACTTAATCTGAAGCCCTGTATAACTTATACTGTCCTATTATGACTGATCTTATTTGAATCTGGTTTTTTAGATTGCTACTTTGTATTAACTGATTTTATTTAAATCTGTTATGATTGATAGCATCAAGTCTAAGAGTATAGGCAACTACACTGAAGATGACAAGATTCACTAAGATACCCACTTTGGTTTGATTACTACTTGCTTTTGAAGTCTTATAATGTCTCCAATGTTTCATTTTTATTAATGTTGTTATACACTGCTGAGAAACCATGGTAACCATTGTAGATCACCTTGTATTGTGGTTTTATATGACTTTTTGCTTCATGCTTTTCTAGGAATTGTTTTGTTTTGTCTTGCTTTGTTTTGTTTTCCCCTCCAATACAGAAAGGATAGATATACATGTAGAGACTCATGCATGTGTAGAGCTTATAAACAGTTTACAAGAACCAACTATATAACACATGTTGAAATGAACAACTACTTTGAAGAAAAAGAGACACTACAGTACCCAATGCTGTTTCCATAATGTCATGATGTGAAATCCAGCAAAACTCTCATTCTTTGTTCAAAGTGATTTTAGATTGTTTTGTTTTGTTTAAGTTCAACACATATGAAGGTATGGACAGCTGTTTTGAAGAGAATGAGAGACACTGTGACAGCCATTCTTGGCTTCCCTATTGTCTGGTCTTGAAGATCTGAAACACCATCCTTGTCTTGTTCAGATCAATTCCATACTATGTTGTTTCATGTGAATTCCCTGTATGTGACAATGTGCACAACTATTTGGAAGAAAACAAGAGGCAATGCGATAGAGAGTGAATATCTCCGATTGTCTAGCTTTGAAATTTATGTCTCTTACATTGCTTTCTTGTGATCTGCTTTGTTCTGTTTTGTTGTGTGTAATTTTATCCTTTTGATAAAATTGCATGTATATTTGAGTGGATAAGATGGATGACCATATTGCTGTTTTTGTCAGATCGTGGAGCAGAACTGTCAGCAGTCTCACTGTTTGAATGTCTATTTTACATGTTTTAACTTTGTAATTCGAACAGCTATTTCCAAGAAGTCAGTATGTAATTTGTCAAGTAGTAATTTCTTAGTTTTTTTTTTGTTGTTGTTCTTTTCCTTTTTTCCTTGAAATTGTATATTGTTGCTACCCTTTATTCTGTTTTTTTTCTCTTTAAATAAAATTTTTTAAAAAAGACTTAAATGTTCATGCCTCTTGTAGCATTCAAATCTCTGCTCCAAATATGAACCAGGAGCACTGTATCTCAGTTTCTAAATTAGTGGAAACCACATGTTATATTGATGGAACATTCTTTTTTTTTTTTTTTTTTTTGGTACCGGGGATCGAACTCACGACGTTACGCTTGCCAGGCAGGCGCTTAAGCCACTGAGCTAAATCCCCAGCCCTGATGGAACATTCTTAACCATGACTCCCTAACACCTAGATTTGTCAGAGCTAAGTAATAGCATTGATCTATGTCACAGTCTTTATTCACTGGTAGCTTTTCAGAAAATTGGACAGAGTTTTAAAATGAAAGAAAGTGACTTGAAAATTTTACTGAGCACCTTTAAAAACTAGTAACCTCTTCCTTGTTTTAAAACAATGATCTCAAAGTGTTGTAAAAGGCCACCCTTGGTTGGATTTGGGTTTAAAATACTGTAGGAATTATCTTGTATTTCTCTTAGACTCTGCATATTCTTGTTGCATGACACGATATGACTATCCAAATTTCACCTCTTCACTCTAGTTATGCAGTCTTCCTTCTCTAGCCTTTCATGTCAAATCTCAGTTTGCTTATTAATGGAGTCTTTCTACAATTAACTTACAACCTCAGACTGTGAGTTAGTGATTATTGTTTTAACAGAGACAGGAAAGTTAAGTAAAACTGCTTCTTTACACTTGTCTTCTGGGAAAACTGCAGGTATATGTAGTTTTGTAATATTGGACTCAAAACTTGCAGATTGAGGGCAAGTACTGACTGCCCTCTGCCTTTCTTACTTTCATGCTCAATTGATGGATCTCTTCCGCTCTGGCCTATTGTTAACCTTGAATATATAAACGAGTACTTGAGTATTAATTATATGTCTTAGTTTCTTCATAAAAATTACAAATAAAATTTTTATTATTTTAAATAAAAGACAGAGTCTCTTTGAGTTTGAAGTATAATTTGCCTCAAAACTTTTGACCATAAGACATAAATGCCCGTGGATCCCTTCATTCCCTCTGATGACTTTGTATAGCTTGTGTACCTTCACAAGGCACCGTTTTATCTTTAGTGTTATTTAGCCAAGATACCTAAATAGCTCAAACTGAACAGATCAAACAAACAGATAAACCTGACAGTTCTTAAATATATCTTAATTTGTGTATTGAAAAATATGAGTATAACATATTGGCATTTTTAAAGGTTGTAATCTTTTATAGAGTCCTCTCTATACTGTTGCTTATGTGATAAATTTCCTAGTTCATTTTTCTAAATAATTTTAAGCTTATTGTTTATAGACGGAAGAAATCTGTCATTGCAAATGCTAGCTTAGTTGATAAACAGACACACAGAACATTTTAAAACAAGTACATGACAGCTTTATTGACATATAATTAAAATACCATAAAATTTACCTTTTTAGAGCATGCAATGCAGTGTATTTATGGAGTTGTACAACTGTCACTACTTCTCTTATTTTAAAACATTTTTACCATTCTGAAAAGAAACTCCTACCCATTAGTAGTCACTCCATATATGTACCCCTCACCCTCAGCAGTCACTAATTTACTTTTACATGGATTTGTCTGCTCTGGACATGTCATATCAGTGCAGTCATATAGTGTGTGCATGTGCGTGCATGTGTGCATGTGCGTGCGTGTGTGTGTGTGTGTGTGTGTGTTGAGACAGAGCTCCCTCTGTAATTCAGGCTGCCTATAACTTAATATGTAGCCCAAATTGTCCTCATATTTTTGGCAATCCTTCTGCCTTAGCCTTCGGAGTCCTGGGATTATGGGCATGTGCCCCCATACTTAGCTCAGGTCTTTTCTTTCACTTAAGCATAATGTGCTCAAAATTTATTGATGTTGCAGCATGTATTAACATGCCATTCCTTGTTAAATAATAGAATATTACATTATATGTATATGCTATAACTTATTTAGTCATCAGTTGACTTTTGTTACTTCTTTGGGCTATTATAAATAATGCTAATGAACATTCATATCTAAGTTTTTATGTAGACATATGTTTTCAGTTCTCTTGGATATGTACCTAGGAATAGAATTATTGGATCGTATGGCAATTCTGTGCTCAACATTTTGAACTATATTCAGAGTTCTCAGTCTATTTTCCAAAATGACTGGATTGTTTTATAAACTCATGAGACTTCCATTTGGTCTACATTCTCACCAATACTTACTGTAGTTTTAATTTTAGCCATCCTATAGGTTATGACGTAGTTTGTAATTGTGGTTCTGATTTATATTTTCTGATGACTGATGTTGAATCTCTTTTTTTTTTTTAATGTCTTTTCATGTGTTTGTTACCTTTGTGTTTATTCTTTTAAGACAGGCTCTTCAGATCCTTTGTCCATTTTTAAATTGGGTAGCATTTTATTGTTGATTTGTAAGTGATCTTTATATATTCTGTATATAAGTCTCTTATACAGACATGACTTACAAATATTTCCTCCAATTCTATAGATATCTTTTAATAATACTCTGTGAAAGCTGATCATAGATGGGGCTCTTTCAGAAGCACTGGGTCTAGAGTGTGTGATGTTGGAATTTTATTCATGGTGCAATGCTAGGATCATGGGCATTAGGTTTAAGGGTATGAGTGCTACTTGCTCTAAGTATCTTGGAAAAGATGTAAGGGATAGGGGTCCAGGATTTAGCTCAGTGGTTTAAGCGCCTGGCAAGCATAAGGTTGAGTTCAATTCCTGTTACCAAAAAAAAAAAAAAAAAAAAAAAAAAGATATAAGGCATAGAAAAAGCTATGGTCGTCTCTTGTTGTTTCTCTGCCTACCATGAACTGTTTCTTCTCTGCAATGCCACCCTGCCTGGAATTAGCTGATTATGGACTGAAGCTGCTGTGAACGGTAAATAAAGCTTTCTTCCCTCAACTTTGAGCATCAGGTATTTTGTCTTAGTCACAAGAAAAGTAACTAAGGCATAAATTTTTTTTTTCTGTTTTCATACTTTGAGTATCATTTGTAAGTAACCATTGCCTGTCCAAATGTCATGAAGACTCTTACATTTTCTTCTAGGAGTTTTATAGTTTTGAGACTGAGACAGGATTTTCCAAGTTTAAGCCCAGCCTGAACAACTTTAGAAACCCTCTCTCAACATAAAGACTGTGAATGTAGCTCAGCGCAGAGGCCTTGGGTTCAATCTTTAGTCCACTTGAGAGGTTTATAGTTTCAGCTATTATACTTAGGTTAATTTTTATGAATGGTGTGAACTGTGGCTTCAACTTCATACGTTTGCATGTGAATACTTTCCATTGAGTTGCCTTGGCAATCTTGTAAAAAATGAATTGACCACAAATGTGAGAGGTTCTTTGTAGATTCTCAGTTCTGTTCCATTGATCTATAGGTCTGTCCTCACAACAGCACTGCTCTGTCCTTATTGTAGTTGCTATTAAGTTTTGAATTTTCTAGGTATGAGTCCCCAACTTTGTTCTATTTTTCAAGATAGTAACTTCTGGGTCCATATTGAAATTTATAATAAGCTTGTGAATTTCTGCAAGGAAAGAAGATAAATTTTGATAGTGATTGCATTGGGTGTGTACCATTTTATTTTAAGTAGTTTATAAAGAATACACACACACACACACACACACACACACATTTGTCTTTTTGAGACAATGTTTCACTATGCCGTTCAGGCTGGCCCTGAACTAACTTTGTATCCCAGGCTGACCTTGAACTCACAGAAGTCCTCCTGCCTCAGCCTCCCAAATGCTGGAATTACAGGTATGCACCACCGCACCTAGCCCTGATTTATTTATTGATTCAAGTTCCAGACGGATATTTATTATAGGATAGGTGATGGGCATATGCATAGAAGCCCTACATCTCTAGATGAGTCAGTCAGTACAACTCCAAAACTGGATTACTTGAATAAACACTGGACTGCCATTATATATATGGAACCCACAGCTTAGTCAACATTAAAAATAATGTATGCTATCTTGTGCTCATTTACTTTGTAGTTTGTTTGCTTTCTTACTTTCCCCCCTAAGGTTTTAATCTATAAGAACCATGGTTCTGTCGGGCATTATTAGGATGGTGTGAAAGGATTTGGTCCTAGGTAGCATATAACCTTTTTTTTTCTTCACTCCTCCGGTGTGGAATTACTGCTCACACTTTAGAGATCAGTAAACCATTCTATAAGAAATTTCCTCTTAATATCAGTTCAGTTCAACATTATTGCTCTCTTCTGTGTGTAAAGCCTTTTGTGCAGGTGCTGCAGGGTGAGAGCAAAACCCGGTAGGAACTTTCTTACTACTGAAACAGCCTCTGAAGAAGTCAGCCTTCCTACCCTCTGTGTGTCCGCATTCTCTTCTGTTTTCTACTCCAGTGCCAGAGTTTATAGCTTTCTAAAAGCATGAACCTAGTCATGTTTGGCTCTTCACCGTCTATGGTTCAGAATCCAAATTTATTAGTATTGTGTATAAGAACTGCTCTAATCTGGCACTAGTCTTTTTAAAAAAATATATGTATTATGCAAAACCACAGTATTTTTCTAGTTATTTCAGTGTGTGGCCCTAGTTTTTATCTTGCTCCTGAACAGAACATTCCAGGGGAATACACACATCCCTGAATGCACTGTGCCTGTCATGTCTTTACACGTGTTATTTATGTAGAGTGATCTCCCCTGTCTCTCCTTGTTTCCCCATGACAGTGTCACAACTATATTCCTAGTAGCAGGATGTTGGTCATCTCTATTTCCCTAGAAGCCCGGGGCCTGACCCACAGCTTTTATTAAATGTTATTTTATATTGGTGCTGGGGATTGAATCCAGGACCTTGTATATGCTAAGCATATACTTTACCCCTGAGTTCCACTCCAGCCCCGTCAGTATTGTTTTAAATGAGTGAGACTGAGTACCTCCTTTGGATTTTGGATGTAATGAGTAGGGAAGATAGACAAGAATGGAAAACAGCGTATCTTATTCAGCTACACTCTGCAGTTTCTCTTGAGCAGATACTGTGAGGAAATAGATCTGTCCAGTGCTGGTCACCTTCCTAGCTCAGTGTTGGTACCTTTCTCAGTGCACTGTGCTGATTTCCATTCTGCTTTTCTGTCTTGCTGAAGCTCCAGACATGGAGCTGGTGTCCGGGGGCACACAGAGTGGGAGTAGGAGGCAGAGCATAATGAACCAGAGGAAGTGTACTGTTCTTATTACAGACACAATTTCATCAGATTAAAAATATTCTTTTTCCTCCTCTTAATCACTCAGCATGTTCATAAATAGGGAAGACTCACTGCCGTGGATAATATCCATGATTTTGGGGTTAAAATATTAGTCTCCCCTTTTTCTACCCCAATTTATCTTACCAGACAAGTAGATGATTTTTCTATTAACATTTAAAAATTGAGGATCAAGTGTAACTCCTGAATACAAGGAGAAGAATGGAGATTATTTTGTTCTTCTACTAAATTTAGCTTTGTTCTATAATTACTTTAAAAATTTCACTGATTGTGAATTTTTTCTTTTGTTCTTCGTGTGGGTTTTAAATAAAAGCAACTCCTGATTGTAACAATGAAAACTTTGCTGGTGTCTAATTTATTTTATTCTGAAAAAAGCTCTTTTATTTCATCTTGACTCTGATGAAAGCTATTTTTGCTGAGTTGAGAATTTGAGGGAGACAGTTACTTTCTTGAAGATACTCCTTCTCAACTAGATTATTGCTTAAGAAGTCGGTCAGTGTACTTGGGAAGTAATAGCCCTTTTTATGTGACTGCTTTCAGATTTTTTTCGGTTTTCCATTTTCTGCAGTTTCACTGTGATGTAGTCAAGAGTGTATTTCTTTTTGTCTCTTCTGCTTGGGCCTTTTGAATTTATGATCGATACTTTTCATCTCTTTTTAAAAATTTCCAGACATGAGTTCTTGCTTTCCCTTGTCTTCAAATTTGTTTCTCTTTAGTTTGCTTTCCTTTTTTATGTGTTTTTTGTTGTTGTTTTTTTGTACTGGGAATTGAACTCAGGACCTTGTGCTTGCCAGGCAGGCACTGTGCTGCTGAGCTATACCCCCATCCCTGCTTTCCTTTTTTAACTTATAAAAGTATAATCTTAGACTTTTGATAAGTGACTTTTTCCTCTAATAAAAACATTTAAACATTTCCTTCTAAGGAAATTTGCATAAAGACTGCTTTAGTGAGGTTTCTTGATTTTTAAAAAATGTTCTCAGTTCAGAATGTTCTCTAATTTCCCTTGAGATCTTACCCTTCACCCGTAGATTTAGAAGTGTGATGTTTAATATCAAATTTAAAGACTTTTCTAACTTTTGTATTGCTTTCTAGTTTAATTCTGTTGTCAGAAAACATACATTGTATGATTTCAGATCTTTGTTTTATGAGTGTTTCATGTAAGAAAAATGTGTATCTTGCTGTGGTTGAGTGGAGTGCTCTATCAGTGTAACATTGATCCAATTGTTGATAGCATTCAGTTCTTTTATGTCCTTACTGACTCTGTCTACTGGTGTTTGATTACTGTTTAAATGTTGAAGCCTCCAGGTATAAGTTTGAATTTGTCTGTTTCTTTTTAAATTTATATATGAATTGACCCTTTTATCATTAAGTTTTTAATCTTTATTCCTCATGATTTTCTTTGCTTTGAAGTCTACTTTGTCATATTCACATAATCATTCCAGGCTTTTGATAACTGGTATTTGCATCTTTTTCTACCCACGTGAGTTATAATTGCCCTGGTTCTTTGTGTGCTCAGCTATTTTGGACTGTATCGTGGACATTTGGAATATTATATTACAAGACTCTGTCTTGTGTAAATATTGTGGAAGAATGTTGATGTGTTTATTTTAATAGGCCAGTTATTTAATAGACCCAGTTGAATTCAGGATGTGTTCTAATCAGCATTCAGTGGGTTGTTAGTGTCAGTTCCATTTTGAAGCTTTTGCAGTGCTTATCAATGCTGCCAAGAGGCTACCAGCTTGGTGGTTTACTCCACAGTGTTGAGGTGCTGCTCATTTATATTCAAAAGTTACTCTGATAGTGCAGAGACTCTGTACAAAGCTAGACTGCTTTCTGAGTCCATGTCCCCAAGGGCTGCCCTTTTGAGGGCTTGCCCAGGCTCAGAGGGAATTCACCAGGGCCCTTGATTCTGGCAGAGGTCTCTAGCCCACATTCTGCAAACCCTAAAAGGACACCTTGCACTAAGCGGCCAAAGGACAAAGGCACTGAACTTCTTGGTTCTCTCTTTGCTCAGTATGTCCTCACTGCTGCCTTGTTGCTCTAGGGATTTTTAGGTTGATTTTGTTTTAAAATTTCTTTCAGTTTTAATTGTCTTTAGCTAACTTGTCTCACCTGCTATTACTGGAACCAGGAATAATGATTTTAAAATATTTTCCAGTTTTTGAGTTAGAGGTTGTTAAGGGTGGAATTATATCCCATCAAAATTAGTATGTTGAAATTCCAAGAAACCCACAGCATTTCAAGAGCGTGAGCTCATTTGGCAACGAGGTCACTGTAGATGTAATTACTTCAGAGGAGCTAATGCAAGAATGGGGTGGACCTCTAATCTGATAAGACTGGTATCCTTATCAAAGGGGAAAATTGGGACATGGACAGGCACACAAGGGAACACATGTGAACCTGAAGGTACAGATCATGGTGATGCTTCTTAGTTGAGGAACACCAAGGCTAGCCAGCAATCCTCCACATGCTGGGAAGGCTTGGAGCAGATCGGCCCTCAGCCCTCAGCCCTCAGCCCTCAGCCCTCAGCCCTCAGAAGGAACTAATACTGCTAGCACCTATATCTTACACTTCGAGCCTCCATTACCATGAGACAGTAAAGTTCCATGTTGAAAATACTTAGCAGATGGGTACTAGAAAAAGAATACAGAGTGCTTATGTCTTTACTCATCTCCTCCATGGCTATGTTAAGATCTTTAAGGAAACATATTCTTTTGGGTCCTTACTTTAATTTTAAGCACCTAGCCCACTGTTGGTACATGGTAGTTAGACACTTGATTAATATTTATAGTTGTTGTCACTATAATGAAATATTTATATTCCTGAAAAACCTTGTGTTGTGTACAATCATGCACTACAAATAATATCTTATGAAAAATGTAAAATTGTGGAAGATGCCTCAAAAATGCAACCTAGTGACTCCTAAGACAACCAATCAAAGCTACCTCAGGAGATTTCCTGGACCACCAGGCAGGCATCTTGGTATGGCTGGATATCCCAAAATGTGTATTAAAAATATATTAAATCAATAAAGTGGAACTCACAGTAGTGCTCAAGTTAGTATATGGCTGATGGGGATTGGAACAATGTGAATAGAGGTGACACTCAAAGCCAGTGGGACTGCTGTCACAGTGGCCATCAGCAGAAGCCATTGCAGCCATTGAAGCAAAGTGAGTGACCCTCTGCCTGCCAGCGGGTCCCTGTCTGGAAACAGCTTCCTTGCTGTGACCAAAGCTTTTTTTTTTTTCTGGCTAAAGTTTCCACCTCACTCCATCTGCTACTTTGTGTAGAAAACTCATGAAAGAATCAGCATGACTTCCATGCTGTGGTGATGTCATTACTGTTTACCAGTCAAACCTGAGACTGGCTCAAATTCACCTGTTTGTCTTCTGTGCCAGTGTTTGTGTTAAGTTTATAAATCTTAAAATTCATCCTTATCCATTTTGTCTATCTCTCTCCTCTCCATCTCCCTTCTGTCCTTTACCCTCTCCCACCCACCGCTTCTCTCCCTGTTCCTCTGTCCCCTCTCCTCCTTTCTTTTCTCCCCATCTCTCCCTTTTTCTCCTCTGTCCCTTCTCCCTTATCTCCTTAAGTTGCTCAGGCTGAGCTCGAACTTGTGATCCTCTTGCCTCACTCTCCCAGAGTACTGGTGTTATAAGCATGTGCCACCATGCCTGACTAGCCAAAGTCATATTCTTTTTATTCCTTTCCTTTAAAAAATATTACATTAGTCCATGTTTGTAGTATGTAATGTTTATATTCCTTGTGTGAAGTTGGTACTTGTACATAACGCATCTTAATTCCTCTGTCATCCCATATCCCTCCTCCCCTCCATTTCCTGATCCCCTTCCCATTTGAGAAAGATCTCTGTCTTTACTCCCTATTATATATTTTTATTTTTAATAAAGAAATTATTTGTAATATGGGTTTCTCATATAAGAGAAACTGTACAATATTTAAGCTTGTGTGTTTGATTTATTTCACTTAACATTATAGTCTTTGGTGTATCCATTTTCCTACAAATGACTCAAGTTTATCTTTCTTGATAGCAGAATAGTATTCCATTGTATGTAAATGTTACATTTTCTATATCTGTTCATCTGTTGAAGGACATATAGGCCACTTTCAATATTTAGCCATTACAAATTGTACTACTATAAGCATGGGTATCCATTTGTCATTGTGATATGGTATCTTTAACCAGAACTATATTCTTAAATTACCTTAAAGTTATTTAAAAATTAAATTGATATGTGTCACCTTAAGTGTGTTCAGTTTTAGTATTGTTTCAGTTAGTAGGCCTTTTCTTTAGGATAGAGAAAAGTACTCATTATTTGTATTGATTTCTTTTCTTACAAAAGGGGTTGTTCATGAATTTTCAGTTTGATCTTAATTGTATTTCTAATATGTTAATAACTCTGCTTTCCTGAAATATTTAAGGCTACTTTCAGGCCACAGTTACTGAATTTTAATAATGAGATCAACTCACATAAGTTCTATCTTTTAATTGTTTTTAGTTTTATTAATATTGTATATAAATTTCAACTGAGCCAGTCATGAAATTCACAATTTAACTTTTCAACTTAGTTTTCATTTTCAGTTATTTTTGAAAATTCAAGTAATTTATTATGACAGAATGTCTATCAAACCTTTAATATTTAGACTGCAAACCTTTTTATTATTGGCAAATGTATAATCAGTTCATAATTGAATAATTGACTTCTTATCTCAATTCAACTTGGAGTATGTATAGTTTTTTTTCCTGTCTGTTAGACTATATTTACGGAGAAGTACATAAATAGTGATATGTTTTTGTAGCACATTTTTCTAAATAAAGAATGTCTTTTAAGAGAACTTCTCTATGTGAGAATAGAAGTAATAAACTATGTCTTGGTACAAAATAACTTTCCTATGAAAATTTCAGGCATGAAATTGAAAAAAAAAACCTCTTTAGGATTTGGATTTCATTTCTATAGGGCTTTTGAAATTTGGTAGTAATTTAATGTCAATATAGGTTGGTTGCTTTGTGGCATTTTATTGAATTTTTTTTTTTTTTTTTTATCGGTACCGGGGATTGAACTCACGACCATGCGCTTGCAAGGCAGGTGCTTATGCCGCTGAGCTAAATCCCCAGCCCCTTTATTGAATTCTTGACAGTATATTCCAGGATGATCTTTATTTTCCAAGACAGAACTCAGTATATTAATATGATGATAACACTTTTATATTTTCACCTGATATCTGTAGCTGGAACTGAAAACAGTGGGAGACCAACTTTGCAGGGGAGGACAGGAAAAGCAACACTATACTAAGAGTGCCAGACTGAAGGCAGTTTTTAATTTGGTTAGTGTGTAATTCACTTGGGCAAATATTCCTTAAATATAACAATTTCCCTTTCCCTCCCCTTTTTCTTTCTTTTCTATTTTTGGTTTTTTTGAGACAAGGTCTCGCTGTGTAGCTCAGGCTAACCTCGAACCCATAGTGACCCTCTTACCTCAGCCTCCCAAGTGCTGGGATTATAAGCATGTGCCACTATGCTTGTCTCCTCTTTTTGGCCCTTCCTTCCCTCCCTCTCTCCCCCTCTCCCTCTCTACCTCTCTCTTCAGTCTCTGTCTCTATCTGTTTCCTTCCTTCCTTCCTTCCGGCAGGGTCTCACTGTGTAGCCCAGGCTGGCCTTGAACTCACTATGTAGCCTGGTCAGGCTCAAACTTGCATTCCTCCTGCCTTAGCCTTCTGAGTTCTAGAATGACAAGTGTATACATCTGTACGGCAATATAATGGTTTCAGAGAATACCAGAGCTGCTTGTAACTCTGGAAGGGAGAAGAGGAGAGTGTGACTGTGTTTTTAGTGTGTAGCTTATAATTCTCTCCTCTCGTGCTTTTGAGTAATGTAATTATTAAATTGGATATTGTGTTATTATTGCCACATTTACTACTACCATTCATTTTATTATTGCACCTTCCTGTGTCTATACTACCCTCTCCATCAATATGTTTCATGGATGGTGTGCTAGAGGCCAAGAGAGAAAAGAGTTCTAGTGTGAGTCTGTGTGTCACCCCTGAGGTGTGGATAAAACCAGCCTTGACATAGCCAGATATGGTGCCATGAGCCTATAATCAGCACTAGGGAGGCTGAAGCAAGAGTATCCCAGGAGATAGAGGCCAGCCTGGACTACATAGTGAGACCCTATCTCAACAACAATAGACCAGCCCCGACAGTCAATGGGAAGTTCCCACAGATAGTCTGCTATTTACAGTAGGTGTTTTATAAAATTACCCTGAATGTTGAAATAGTGAATACTGAATCATCTCCACACCCACTGGGGAAATACAGACAGGCTCCTCACAACATTGCCATCAGCTGATCAGTATACAACCTGTGTTATGCATGTTTCTGTTTAAAGACACTTATTTACAATATGTTATTGTTTTATTAACTCAAGGCTAACAGCACTGCAGCTCTTGCCTGAATAAAAGGCACTTTATGGGTATTGTCTTTGTTAGGTGCACCCAGCATTCTCATGCTTAGGAACACTAGACAGCACTTGAGCACTGTGCTTGGGGGTCATTTTCTGCAGCAGAATCATGAAAAGCACAAGCATGTGCAAAGCATGACACTAAGTAGTCCATAAAAGGCTGCTTGTTTGCAGTACAAGAACTGAAACAGGAAAACAGAGTGCCACCTTGTTTGACCTCAGCTGGGAACATAGACTTAGAATGAGTTGGTTGCGTTCATATGTATGCTTGTTGTGTGTCTTTGTCTGAAAATATCTGTGAATGCCTAGGGAACGCCACATTGTTTTCCTCGATCATTGGGGATTGAATCTAGCTCTTTGCTCTGAGCTGCATCCTTAGCCCTTTTCATAAGATTAAATTTTGGGGAGAATGAGAGGGACAGAGTCTTGCTGTTACCAGGTTCTCTAGGCTCGTCTCAAACTTTTGATCTTCCTACCTTACCTTCCCAGAGTACTGGGATTGTAGGTAGTGCCACCATGCCCAGCCGCGAGTTTTGATTTTGGGGTTGCAAAATATGTTTTAGTATATGTACTACTGAAGTGAGCACACAAATATGTTTTAATAAGTAGGTGGATTTTTAAGTGTGGAATCCATGAATAATGACGGTCAACTCTACTTGAATTCCTGAGATTGGAGTTCTGCCTCCATCACTTCTTAATCAAATTGCTTTACCCCCCTCTGTCTCAGTTGTTATATTTATAAAATGGGGTTAAATGTTGTGCACATCAGAAATCTATGAATATTAGTAAGTAAAAATTAAATTAATAAAGTCATGATCACTTTGCCCAGTATGTGTTAAATCTTTCCTAAGTGAGAGTGGTAGTAATAGTAACTATTAAGTTACAAATAGAAATAGCAACCATCTTTATTAAATAACTATTTAATGCTCACAATGACACCTACAAGTGGGAAATAATATCTGTATGGCACAGATGAGAAAAATGAAGGCTTAGAGAGATTGAGTAATCTGACCCATAGTTGAAGTGGGAATTTAAACCCAGGATTTAGTGATTTCAAAATATGTTATCTTTTGCCTTGGTGAAGTGAAGAAAGGTATATGCCCTGATCCCGGATCATCAAGTTAGGGCCCCATGTCCAGGTGAGTGTGGGAGGTGGGTAGGAAGGAAGGGTTATGCTGTGGGAGAGAAAGCCCATGCCTGCCAGGGGATAGGTATGGAGCACAGAGGCATCCAAGTGACCAATCTTGGAATACAGAGACATGGAAAAGTCACAACTTAAGTGGAATAGAAGTCAGGGATCTGGAAAGAGAATCAGGGCTTTAGAGACCAGTTAGAGAACCTGGCAGGGCATGTTTTACACATATTTGAGGGAGGTGATGAATCTGAGATTCCTTGGTGTAGCTACCTATCAGTCATCCTTCTTGCTGTCCAGAACTGTAATTATAAAGAATAGTGCATATAACTGCCTTTTTTTTTTTTTTTGCTGGGGATTGAACTCACGACCTTATGCCAGTGAGCTAAATCCCCGGCATAACTCATTTTTCTAATTGCTTCCCTCCACATGTTTCTGACTTTTGTTAAGTCCTGTCTATTATAGAAAAGCCAGCATTTTGTGAAAACTTTGTTTTTCTACTCCTCCAGCCCACTGGTGTGAGTTATTTTCAACCACCTCTGATTCCTGAGATGGGTCCTCTCTAGGGGTGGCTTTGGAAAAGAACTTCTTCTATCACATGGTTCGTGTTTGCAGGTAGAGTGAATTGGAAATGATCCTATTTTTCATGTAGCCCTAACTGGTACATAAAGGCACATTCTTATATCCCTTTCCTGAACATTTGCAGAGAGATTTCTCTGAGCCAAGACTGAGCAGAATGTTGTGGATGCCCAAATTCCCAGAGAGACACATGGAAGTTTTCTTTCATTTTCTACTTGTTATTCTGCAAATATTTTTCAGTAGGCTACAACATAGCAGTTTGAGAGGAATGCTTCATGGGGTTTTGTCGAATGACTACTTCTTACATCTGGTTCAAGTTTGGTGGATATATGGATGAATTTCATCAAATTTTGTGTGTATTTTAAATCCATATAAATAAATGGTCAAAAGCCAGGGCAGTATTTTAGGAATGTGTTTTTTTTTTTTTTTTTCTGGTTTATAGGCAGGCTCCTAAAATGCCCAGATAGTAATATTTTATGCTTTGCAGCCATATGGTCTCAGTGGCAACTACTCAATTCTGCTGTTGTAACCGTAGATACTAAGTGAACTGATGGGTGTGGCTATATTCCCATAAAACTTTATTTATAAAAACAGAAGATAGTTTTCCAATCCAGTATAAAACAGAGCTGTTACTTTAAGATATGAGGCCTTCTTTGTAGTGTTAAACCCTTGCAAAATTTTGTGTGTAACAGCATTTTTAAGTTTGCATTGAAACCTTGTGGGTAAGATAGTGAAAATAACATTGTATGGAAAAGTTATTCTCTCCTATGAATTTTGCTTTAAGAAAATAACTCATACCAAAGTATTAAATTCATTGAGTATTTTTTATTAGTGATAAGAAAATTGAGATTAAATACAAGAACCTCAGCAGCTTGCTTACATGCTACAAAGTAAACTGAGCATTTAATGATAAAGTCTGGGATGTACTAGTCTCCTTTTATCCATGTGAGTTATGTTCCAAGACCTTCAGTAGATGCCTGAAACAAAGGAAAGTATTAAATTTTATCTATCTATATCTATATCTATATCTATACATACATACACATACAGACACATATATACACACACTGTATTTTTCTTTATGCATGTACTTGTGATAAACTTTATAAATCAAGCGTAATAAAAGATTAATAACAGTAGGTAATAATAAATAGGACAAATATAACAATGTACTACAATAGACGTTATGTGAATGTGGTTTCTCTCAAAATATATGGAATTTTCTATTTAGTATTTTTGGACTGTGGTTGACCTCAGGTAATTGAAACCCCAGAAAACAAATCCTCCAGTAAGGGGGGGATTACTGTATTTGGTATTTCAGAACAGAGAGCAGAAACTGTTAATCTCCCACCCATGTAGTATGTTTTCCATCTCCTACTCTTTTTCCTTGTTTCTCAGTGTTTGTGTAGAGGAGTCAATGTTAAGAGGTATGGATTTATGTGACAGGAAGGGACAAGGGGTTTCCGACAGCAAGATGTCATCATGTCTGCCCCAGGAGAGAAGGGGAGGGGCAGACTTACAGCTCTCAAGCCATGATCAACTTATTTGACCTCTATGATTGTTTGATTTTCATCAGTTAGTGGAAGGTCTGTTTCTAAAGAGCTTTGTATTCATGTGCTCTGCTTCAAATACCTTACATTGTGCCCAGCACTTTGTGCCACTGGTTTCCACCTATAGAACCCAAACACTGCTGGAGAGAGAGCATGCCCATAAGAAACATCAACAGTTATCTGTTTCTCACTGTCTCTTTCCAAACGGACTTTCACTATTTCATGTCTCTGAAAATGTTTTTCTCTAGTTACTAGATTTCATAAATTCATGTTTTTTTCTCCTGGAAGTAAAACCTGGATTTTTTTTGAAGGCTGCATGTACTTTAGGCATTTGTGATATTGTTACTAACGTGAAGAATGAGCCCCTTTTAACCAAATACTATTTGAAGTGTTCTGTTAAGTGCGCAGAAAATAGTCATAGGATAAAAATTGAAGTAGATGGGTTTAAAGGAAAGCTAACTCAAGATCCTTTTATAGGTGAGTTGCAGGGTGGCATAGACTCTCTCAGGGCAGACCTCTGTTAAGTGGGTCAGTGCTACTTTCCAACATTTTACAAACTGAAACATTTTGAAAGGCTTCTGAAGATGAAATAAGAAATCAGTTGTACTTTAAAGATTTGATGCAGTCTGTGCCTGGAATCTCTTATCTGCTCTGCAGCACATGAGTGATTGACTCAGGGCATTGGGATAGGCTGTGCCCATTTCCTTGATTCTGACATTGTATCCTCTGCGTTTGTCCAAAATCTACTAGTCCCTCCAAGCCCAGATTTCTCACCTCCATACAAAAAAGCCAAACATCAGATCATTCCACAAAAATGTTCTGTTCTCTGAGATCTCATAACCTGCTTGTTCAGTTCATTGTGAAATTTGGTTCTGTGGGGTCAGTGTTCAGTTTACCCTGGCATGGATCTCACACCCAGTGAATTTAGCATCTGTTTGAAGAGTTCTACAGGTAGACAATTTAAAAAAAAAAGTGGGAGGGGGAGACTTTGCAGGGCAGAAAAGGACAGGTGCCAGGTGATTGCAGAAGGGTGAGGAATTAGGGTCAGGCTGGGTGGAGAAGGCACACATACAGTAGAAGGTGCTTATAGAAAATGCTTGATGGAGCTCTGGAAAATATGTTCTTGGTGGTCTGCATGGGAAAGAGCTTTAGCTAGGAAAATGGGCTGTAAGATCAGAAAGTGGGTGGGATAGGCTTAATGAAGTTTTAAATGATCAACATTAGGCATTTAAACTTGTGTAGTACTCTTTTGAGGAATTTACATTTTATTTTGCAAGAGGTGCTGAGCTTAGAGGTTCATATACAGGGCGGGTAAATAATGGAGAGTGTTACATTCATTTACCCAACAAATTATTATTTCATGATGAAAATGAATTGGAGCCAAGAGATACCAGTACCCATTGTAATAATCCAGACACAAAATAAAGAGTTGCCTGGAACTGAGCAATAGCTGCAGGAATGGAAAGAATTGACTTAAAAGATTACAAAAGATGAATTGATATGACTTAATGAGGAATCAAATGTGGTTAGCAAAAGTGATCTATGCACTATTGTTTGGTTTTCTTGGCTGGTTTTTGTTTAGCTGAACTGAAAACTCATATGGGGTGGGCACTAACATTTTATACTATTATAGTAGATGCCTATTGTGTATTTATTCCTATTTAAAGAACTTAACACCTGCTATTCCACACAGCATGGTACTTTAAATACTGACAGATAATTCCCTAATAAAATATAAGGGTTTGCCATATAAGAAACAAATACTATTGGGATTAGTCTTCAAATCACTGTTAAGTTTTTTATTGAGATATAATTATCACACTTTCACCATTACTCTTTAAAGTGTATATAATTGAGTATTTTTAGTATGTTCACAGGATCTTCCCTATTTTTCTTCTTTGCCCTTGGCACTCACAGACCTGTTTTTGTCTCTATAAATTTGTCTGTTCTGGTCATTTCCTATAAACAGAATTATGTGATATGTGGTCTTTTGTATCTGACTTCTTTTGTTTTACACAGTGTGTTCAAGGTGCATTCATGTTGTAGTATGTGTGAACGCTTCTTTTTTATGAGTGAATAATACTCCATAATATGGAGTGGCCATATTTGGTTTATCCATTCATCACATGATGTGTATCTGGAGTCTTTCTACATTTTTTTTTGTTTTTTTTTCCCATTTTCTTTTTTTTTAATTTTATTTTAAAAGGGGGTAAAATTAAACACAACAAAACAGAAGACAGTGGGACATAAGAAAGCATAAATTTCAAAGCTAGACAACCAGAGATCTTTACTATCTGTCATATTGTCTCTTGTTTTCTTCCAAATGGTTGTCCATATCTTTGCATATGGGGAGCTCATACTAAATAACAAAGCCAATCTTTTCACAAGATGTGTAGTTAACTGGCTTCCACTTGCTAAAGAGGAGGGACAAGGAACACGGGACAGGATGACATGAGATGTTTGATTCTCAGCCCACGCGCTGGCAGGCTCACAGCCACCCCCCAGAGAGAGGAGGAGTTCCTTGTTCTCCCGGCACCCTGAGTCAACCGCATGGTGCAGGTCCCGAGGTGCCAGGGTCTCTCCTGCAGGCCTCTGAAAGTCTACCACACTCACCTGGTATTTCTTTCTGATGAATTGACCATTCCATTTCCAAAGTTCTGAAATGGCCAACAGACCACAGAAAGAATTCTCTTTAGGCTCCTGTTACTTTTTGTGTGTATGTGTGTGATGAAGAATGCTGCTACAAACATTCATGGGTAAGATTTTGTGTGACCAAATGTTTTCAATTCTCTTGAGTATGCTGTTCTACATGGAGGTTGATTGGTAGGTTATATAGTAACACTATGCTCAACATTTTGAGGAACGGCCAAATTGCTTTACAAAGTGGCTGTATCATTTTACATGCCCATTTAACATGTGGAGAGTTCTGTTTCCCCTATGTCCTTGTTATTGTGTTTGTCCATTTTGTTTGTTTATTTTTGTTTTTCATCCTGATATGAATCAGTATGTCATTGTAACTTTGCCAGCATCTCCCTTGTTTAAGGCTGATGATGTTGATCTTACTTTGGTTATTGGCCAGTTGAATAACTTCTTTGGAGAAATGTTTGTTTAGATCCTTTGCCTGTATTTTAAGTGGATTATTTGTCTTTATCATTGGTTCGTAAGTATTCTAAATGAAAGGAATTAGCCTGAAAAGACCATGAACTATATGATTCTGACTATAGGACATTTTAGAAAAGGCAAAATTATGGGGACAGTACAAAAAAGATCAGTGGTTGTGAGGTGGCTTCAGAGGAGGAAGGGATGGCTCCACAGAGCACAGAGTTTTAGGGCAGCAAAACTATTCTGTGTGGTACTGTAAGAATGACTACATGTCACCACACAATTATAACTCACGTACTGTGTAACTGACAGAGTGAACCCTAATGTAAACCAGGGACTGTGCCCAGTATGATGGGTTGATTGTAACAATGGCACCGCTCAGGTATGGGATGTTGTTGGGGGAGGCTGTGTGTAGTGGGAGCAGGCAGTGTGTGAAAACGCCTTGAACCTTTTGCTTACTTTGATTACGAACCCAAAATTGCTTTAAAAGTTGAAATCTAGTTGGAGTTGGAGGTGTGGTGGTTCATGTCTGTAATCCCAGCACTCTGGGAAGCTGAGGCAGGAGAATTGCAAGTTGGATCCCACCATGGGAAGGTTAGTAACTTAGTGAGACCCTTTCTCAAAATAAAAAAAAACGCTGGGGATAGAGCTCAGTTTGAAGGTCCTGGGTTAATCACCAGCACTGTGGGGAGTGGTGGTGAATTTACTTAAGAAAATTCTACATAGTCTGAATTTATGTGTCAAAAGCATGAAGTAAATACTTTAGAGAGAGGAGAAGTCATTGTTGATCCAGGGATCAGAGAACAGGTGGATAGGTTTTAGGTGTAACCTAAAGAATGAATAGGATTTCAATCACCTGATAGTATTTCAATATATGTAGCTATGGACCTCTCAGACCCATAGTTGTGGAGGGAGGACAGCAGGGAATGCAGGTAAAGTGTTTAGCACAGAGTAGCATATGTCAGCCAGTAGAACTCTTCCTGTAATGACTGTGTGGTATTGTGGGTCTCATGGTCCCGCTCAAGAAACACTAGTTAGGCCAGGTTTCTTGGTGCACACCGTAATCCCAGCACTTGGGAACCTAAGGCAGGAGGATTACTGCAAGTTTGAGGCCTGGGCTACATAGTGAGTTGAAGGCCAACCTGGACTACATGGTTAGAGCCTGCTTTAAAAAAACAAACAAAACAAAAAGAAATACTGGTTAGATGTCATAGAAGGGGCATGTGACACTAAGAAAGGAACACTAGTAAAAAGTGCCGCGGTGCTGTCTATGAACTGTTACATTAGCTATACTTGGATGATACAGCTGTGAAGTAGACCTAGAGAAATTGGGTTATGTGCTCTGATCTTCAAAGAAGGCAGTTTATAGGCAGAAGAGATTCTTGAAAGTTAAGAGGATTTTGGTAATATTTAGAAAATAATTCAGCACAGGAAGCAGGAATTTTTAACTGAGAGACTATTCCCATAATTTTGAAATCATTGCACAAGACTTTGGTTGGTTTGCATGGTGGGCACGTTATTTTTCAGTCAATACAAAATGTACTCAATCAACGTTCCATTTAATAATTCACAAAAGCAAGCAGCAGAGTTTTTCTTCCTTCTTCCCCTAGTTTAATATTATGGCAGTCATATTAAACTTTGTTTCAGACTGATTTGATAGGAATCATTTCTAAGTAAGTCACCAGTATTTTAACAGTGTACTTTTGATGTTGGCCTTTAGAAGTGAAACTTTTTTCTTATTGAGATGAGTGAAACAGTATGAAATGCCAAAAGTTTGTTTTGTATACTCAATGACTTTGTGTCTGGCTGTCTGTTTGTATTTCTCTCTTACTCATTTTTGTTGCAATATAAAATCCATGTACCATATCATCCTTTTGATTGTTTACAAAATTTTTCATGGTGCTGGGGATCAAACCCAGGTCCTCATGCATGTGAGACAAGTATGTTATCACTGAGCTACATCCCCAGCCCTAAAATTTTACTCTGTTAAGTGTACCATTCACTGGTTTTTAGTATATTCTAAAACTATCAGCACTGTCAACTATGGATAATTTTTATCACACCAAAACAACAACAACAATGACAACAAAAATTCCTGAATTGTTTAGCTGTCACCCCCCAAGTCCCACCATTCCCCCTAACTCCTGCTTCCTATGGAATCTGTTGAAAATTAGATTCTGTCTCACTAATTTATAGAAAAAATTAAATCCATTTAAAATAGCATGGAAGAATAAAATATAATTTGGGAATTAATTAATTGAAGTAAAGTGTATAGAACCCCAAATAACAAAAAGCAAAAACAGATCGGTCCATGATTCATTGTAGTCAAAATCTCAGAAGTCCAACACAAGAACAGAATCTAAAAAGTGGCTAGAGAAAAACAATGTATCACTTATAAAGGTAAGTTTAGAATTATAGCAGACCTCTCAACACAAACCTTAAAAGCCAAGACAACTTGGAGTGAAATGTTTCAAGCCCTAAAAGAAAACAGTTTCTAATCTAGGTTGATATGTCTTGAAAAATTATCTTCCAAAATTAATGAAAAAATAAGGTATTTCCATGATAAAGAGTACCTCAAGAAATTCATGACCACCAAACCAATACTCAAAAATATCCTAGAAAAAGACTGAAAAGCTAACCATGACAAAAGGTCTAATAGAAAGAATATACCAGATTGGGTGAACAGTTAAACAGAAGGAAAAGATAGGGACCAGCAACGGAAAAATTAGGCAATGACAGGAATAAGTCAGTACCCGTCAGTAGTAACTCTCAATTTGAGTGATCTTAGTTCCCTAAGCAAAAGACATAGACTGGTAGAATGGATCAAGAAACAAAATTGAATGGTATGTTGTATACAAGAAACACATTTTACCCAAAAAAGAAACTCATAAGCTAAAAACTCAAAGGATGGAAAACAATATTCCATGTAATGGAACCTGAAAAACAGATGTAGGTATATCCTGTATTCAGATAAAGTGTACTTCAAGCCAAAACTGATCAAGAGACAAAGAAGGTCACTATATTTTGAGGACATTCCGATAGCCAGAGATAATTATCAAGATATTTGTACTGAACAGCAGCACACACCCATCTTCACAAAACAAGTACTACTAGACGTAGAACATAAACAAATATAATGTGGACTTCAATATCCCACTATCACAAATAGACAATCAAATAGACAAATCAACCAAGAAATAGAAGAATTGGAGCCAAACCTTCAAAGAAATGGGCTTAATAAGGTATCTACAGAGTGGTTCCCCCCCCAAAATAATGGAACACACATTCTTTTCAGCTGCACATGGAACTTTCCCCAAAATAGACTGCATAGTATCCAATAAAGCAAGTTTGAGTAAATGTGAAAGAATTAAGGTTATACCAATCATATTAGCAGATCATAGTGCAATTTAAAATTCAAAAGGAAACACAAAATATGAAAATGCATGAAAATTAAACAATGCACTCTTAAACAGTGGGCTACAGAAGAAAGCAAGGGAAAAATAAGAGAGTTTCTACAACTAAATGATAATGCCACTGCAATGTACCTGAACTTATGGGGCATAATGAAAGCAGCCCTAAGAGGGACATTTATAGCTGTGAGTACCTCATCACAAAAGCAGAGCAACCCCATATAATTAACCTAGTGACACACTCTAAGATCTTAGAAAAACAAGAACCCAAACCCAAAGCTAGTATAAGGAAGAAAATTACAAAGATCAGAGCAGAAATCAGTGAAACTGGTATCAAACAAACAATACAAAGAATCAATGAAGAATTGATTCTTCAAAAGAATAGACAAACCCTTAGCCGATATAATGAGAGACTGAGACGGAGAGGGAGAGAGAACCTGAATCGATGCAGTTAGATATGGGAAAGGTAACCACAATGAGCTCTGTTGAAATAAAAAACATTCTCAATAACTACTTCACAAAACTATATGACAATAAATTGGAGAGTTCAAAAGGAATGGATAGATTCCTACATACATATGAATTACCGAAATAGAAGCAAGATTTTAAAACACTGAATAACCTTATAACAGACAATGAAATTGAAGTAGTAATAAAAAACCTACCATCTGAAAAAAGCCCAGAACTCAATGCATTCATTCATTGCTGAATTCAACAAAAAATCCAGGGAGAGCTACCTCAAGGTCTTTAATGGAATCCAAGGGAGTAAAGTCATTCCTGGAAGGTAGCATTAACCTGATTCTAAAACCACTCAAGGATCCAACCAAAAAAGAGAACTTGAGACTAAACTCTTTAATGAATATAGACACAAAAATCCTCAACAAGACACTGGCAAACAAATTGCAACAAAGCATAAAAAAGATCATGCATCATGATCAAGTAGACTTCATCTCAGGAATGTATGAATGCTTTGACATGCACAAATTAATAAAAGTAATGTGTCACATAAACAGAAGCAAGGACAAAAATCATATCTCATTAGGCACAGAAACAGCCTTTGACAAAATCCAGTATCCTTTCATCATAAATACTCTGAAGAAAATAGGTATAGGAGGACCTTATCTCAATCTGATAAAAGCCATTTATGACAAACCTACAGCCAACATCAGTTTAAATGGGGAAAAACTGAAAGCTTTCCCTGTAAAATCAGGAACAAAACAAGGGTGTCACAGCACTCCTGCTGAAAACAGTACTAGAAACATTAGCAAGAGCAATTAGGCAAGCAAAAGAAATAGGGATATATACAGAAAAGGAAAAAGTCAAAGTATTATTATTTGTAGGTGACATGATCCTCTACATAGAAAATCATTTTTAAAAATCCACATCAAAAGACAATAACCAAATTTAGCAATGTAGCAGTTTACAAAATCAATACAAAAGTAAATAGTGTTCATGTACACAAATAATGAACTCACTGAGAAAGAAATTAGGAAAAAAATTACTGCTTCTAATAGTACCAAGAAAAATTAACTATTTGGGAATTAACATAACTGAGAAAGTAAAAGACCTCTACAGTAAATACTAAAGTACTCTGAAAAAGAAAATTGAAGAGCATGTTGGAAAAGGGAAAGACATCTGTTTCTGGATAGGGAGAAATAATACAGTCATAACGACCATACTTCCAAAACTGATATACAGATTTTACACAATCCGAATAAAAATACCAATAATATCCTTCACAGAACTGGAAAAAAGAGTGCTAAAATCCAATAGCAAAAGTGGTCCTGGGTAACAAAAGCAAAGCAGGAGGCAGCACAGTCCTTAGCTCGAATTATGTTGCAAAGCTGCAGTGATAAAAACAGCATGACAGTAGAACAAAAACAGAACTGAGGATCAGTGAAACAGAATAGGAGATGCAGAAACAACCCCAAGCATGTTAAACTATTTGGTCTTTGACAGAGGAACCAAAAACATACACTGGAGAAAAGATAGCCTCTTTAATAAATGATATTGAGAAAACTGCAATCCTCATATAGAGGATTGAATCTAGACCTATTTCTCTCACCATGTATAAAACTAAAATCAAAATGGATCAAAGAACTAAATGCTAGAACAGAGAAAACCTACTGGAAGATCGGTAATAGACCTAGGCAAGAACTTTTGGAATAGAACCCTGGTTGTATAGGAAATAGTACCAAGAATCCACTAACGGGATCATATCAAGTAAAAAGCTTCTGTCCAGTAGGACAGCCAACCAACAGAGTGAAGAGACAACCCAAAGAATGGGAAAAGTTGTTTTTCCAGCTTCTCCATAGAGAATTTATGTTTAGAATATATGGAGAGCTAAAAAACAAAACTAAAACAAAAAACATTAGGAACCCCCCCCCCCAATAACAAACCCAGTGAGCCAGGTGTAGTGGCTCACACTTGTAATCCCAGCACTTCAGAGACTGAGCCAGGATGATTATTGTGACTTCGAGGTCAGCCTGGGCTATATAGTGGGTTCAAGCCTTGCGTGAACTACATGGGGAGACCCAGTCTCAAAAACAAAACAACAGAAGAAACCAGGCCGAGTAAAAGAACAGGCAAGTGAATAAATAGATGCTTCACAAAAGATTACAAATGCCAATAAATAAATGAAGAAATGCTCAACATTGCTGGCCATTAGATAAACAAAAACACTTGAGATTACATCTTACCTTAGAAATAATGGCTGTCATCAAGAAATCAAATAAGAAATGCTGGTGAAGCTATGTGAAAAACAAACCCCAGGGCTGGGGATTTAGCTCAGTGGCATCAGGGCCTGCCTGGTAAGCGCAAGGACGTGAGTTCAATCCCTGGTAACCCCCCACCCCCCAAAAAACCTCCCCAAAATGGAAAAAAAAAACCGTTCTGCATTGTTGGTCAGAATATAAACTAGCACAACCATCGCGGAATCAGGTTGGAGAGTCCTCTGAAAGCTAAGACTAGAAATTACATCTTCCTAAAAGTGTTAAAGATACTGTATAGCAGCATAGTTCATAATAGCTAAATCTTGGAGGTGACCTATATGTTGTCCATCAGCTGATGAATGGATTTTCACAAATGTGATATTTGCACACAGTGGAATACTCTGCCATAAACAAAGATGTTGGAGTTAGGGATTTAGCTCAGCATCATCTCTGGCAAGCATGAGGTCATGAGTTTGATCCCTGGTACCAAAAAAAAAAAAAAAAAAAAAGAAAGAGAAAAGAAAGATGGTGTTTGTAGGAAAATGGAGGTACTCTGAGAACATAATGTTATATGAAATAAATCAGACACAGAAGCTTAAATATTGTATGATTTCTTTTACACGAGAAACAAATTATAGAGAAAATAAAAGATAGACAATAGAAAATAAGGAGATAACTTCTCAATGGAAAGGTGATCAAGAAATGGAGGAAAGGGACAGAGAGGGGAGAGAAGGTAGATGAAAAAGGAAGTAAGATGTGTTATGTACATATACCAAGGCCATCCAAGGAATATAAACATCATGTACTACAAACATGTACTAATAAAAATAAAAAATAAACACAAAATATAAAGGTAAAAAGAAAAAAATGATTTAACTTGAGAAATGCAACATTTGTGTGCTAGAAATTAGAAAACATTGTTGATGCCAGGCCTGCTGCTACAGTCCTGTAATCTCAGCACTCTGGGAAACTGAGGCAGGAGGATTACAAGTTCACACCTAGCCTGGGAAATTTAGCAATTTAGTGAGACATTGTCTTAAAGTTTATTTTTCAAAAGGCTGGGGATATAGCTCAGTATGAAAGTCCTCTGGGTTCAATCCCCAGTACTGTACCCTTCCAGGTTGAAGAATTAAGACCTAAATAAGTGGAAAGATAGTTCATGTTCATGGATTAACATACTTAATATTGTTAAGGTAGCAGTATTCCCCAAACTAAGAGACAAGTGTAATATAGTACCTGTCAGAGTCCCAGGAACTTTTTTTGGAGAATGGGTAAGACCGGACAATTTGAGAAAGTGATCTTAAAATTTACATGAAAGTGCAAGGGATGCAGAATAGCCAAACAATCTTGAAAAACAAAAAGCTAGATACCTGTACTCCCCTATTTCAAAACTTTCTCCAAAACTATGGTGAAAGCTCTGATAACAATAAGAGTAGACACATAGAGCAGTGGAACTGAATTAAGAATCCAGAGATGAGCCCTTGTATTTAGGGCAATTGAATTTCACCAGTGAGGCTGAGACCAAATTCGTGTGGGGAAAGAATATTATTTTCAACAAATAGTATTGCTGTATATCCACATGAAAAAGGATGAAGTTGGACCCCTACTTGACCCCTACTATATCCCTACTTGAAACTGTATCCCAAATTAACTCCTAATTGATTATAAACCTATGTATAAGGCTATGAATAAGCAAAAGGGAATATTATTTGGCAACAAAAAAGAATAAAGTCCTGATACTGTTATGAGATAAATGAACCTTGAAAACATCATGCTAGAAAGAAACTGGCCATAAGTGCGTACATACACTGTGACTACCTACATGAAATATCCATAATAGCCAGTCACATGGAGAGAGAAAGTAGATTAGTGATTGCCAGGGGCTGGGGAATGACTGCTGATAGGTACCAGACTGCTTTTGGGGGGTCATGAAAATGTGATGAAATTACATGGTGGTATGGATGGACTGCTCTATGGGTTTACTAAAAACCATTGCATTGTATTTTTAGAAATCATGAACTTTTTTATTTGTGCATTATACTTTTAAGATGTTGTGTTAAAAATGCATAGTTAATGAGCTACCCCTGCTTTAGAGGCAGGACATAGCAGAATTTACATTTTATTTTTTTTAAGTCACATTTGCTTGCTTTTCAAAAATATGTTTCTTTGCAGCCTTTCTGGTTTCCTTAACTTGTATGTCATTTTATCACCATGATACATCTTTTCAAAAACTTTTTACACTGTGTAGTGCAGGGTAGAATTTGGGCTCTAGAGTCAGACACATTGACGTTTTTCTTCTTGCAGCTAGTGTGATCATGGGCAAGTAGTAGAATCTAACTCATCTCGGTTCTCTGTTGTGAACATGAGATACTGTACAGTCTGTGAGGTGCTATTGACAGTTCTTGACACATAATAAGCTCACAATAAATATTAGTGGTTATTGTTTTAAATTAGTTGTTTTTATTAGTACCTGTTTGGCATACATAGTGTTCCCATTTCTTGTGTGGAGCTGGTGCATACATACAACACATGTTAATTCTTTTTTTTAATCTATTTTCCCTTTCCTCCCTCCCCTGTCTCTCCATCTCGACCCCCTTACCATTTGAAGAAGCTCTGTCTGCTTACTTCCTAATACATATCTTTTATTTTGCTCTTTATTTATAATTTGGGTTTTTCATGTAAGAGAAACCATGATATTTAAGCTTATGTATCTGATTTATTTCACTTAACATTATGGTCTCCAGGTGCATTCATTTTCCTACAAATGACTCATTTTTCCTTCTTTATGGCATAGTACCTAATTGTGTGTAAAGCACATTTTCTATATCTGTTTATCTGTTGATGGACGTATGTGGTGCCCTAAACATGAGTGTGCGTGTATCACTGTAAAATAATATCTTTAACTCTTTTGGGAAGATACCTAGAATGAGAATAGCTGGAGTTATAGGGACATCCTTCATAGACTGTAACTTTACTGTCTTTTGTTTTAGTATCCTTGTTTCAATGTTAATGTCATAAATTTAATTGGGATGGCTTTCCTTAATTTTAAATTCATTTTATAAAGTGAGATTATTTTTATAAAATGGGAACTGTCTGTACTCTGAAGGCTCGATGGGTTTTCCTGTAAAGGTCCGTAGGTTGGTGTCTTGTGTCAGAGAGTAGCGTTTCAGTGACTATTTTCACTTCTATGGTTACAGGGCATGCTTTTCATACTCGTTGGGCCCATTTTTAGACAATTTATTTGTGCCTAGGTAATTTTTCATTCTTTTTTTTAAAAGAGAAAAAAATTTCAAAACATGTTAATCAGTGGGTACCAATGGTTAAATACATTGCCTGTTGTTATCTTTAAGTTACTCAGAGTGCAAGATAATTTGCATTTAATTGCCCAAACAGTATTAACACAAACCTTTCTTTTCAGTGAACTAAGAGAAATTAGTAGTATACTTAACTATTTTATGTATATGTGTGTGTGTGTGTGTGTGTGTGTATATATATATATATATATACATACATACACACATATTTTTTCCAACTTCTCACACTAGGGAGACAATACAGTGTTTACACGTGAGTCTGATTTATTTCACTTACGAGTATGTCCTGTAATTGCATCCATTTACCTATGAAAGTCTCCAGTTTATCCTTCTTTATGTCTGAGGAGTACTCCATTGTATAAAAATACCACCTATTTTTTATCTGTTCCTCAGTTGATGGGCATTTAGATTTTTTCTAAGATGTAGCTATCACAAATCATGCTGCTATAAATATGGATGAATATATAGCTGTGGTATGATGTTATTTATTCTTCTGGGAAAATACCTAGAAGGGAAATAGCTGGATTGAATGAGACTTCCAATCCTAATTTTTTGAGGAATCTCCACCCTGATTTCCAGAGTGGCTGCACCAGTCTACACTCCCACTAACAGTGAAGAAGGATTCCTTTTTCATTCTATCTTTTGATTTAAAGCTGTGCCTATGATATCCTCTTTATCATTTATAAAATTTCTTGTGGTTTTGTTTTTTCCTTTTGTCTATTTTTGTCTGTTTTTTTCTCAAGCTTTCTTATATATGTTTATTTTTTAAAATTAATTTTTAAAAATAACTGGCCTCTGGTGTTATGGATAGCTTTTCTGTATTTTTTCACTAATGTGTGCTGTTTATTATTTCATTTTTCTGCTTTATTTTGATTTATTTAAACTAAACCTCTTGAGTTAGAAGTGTAGCTGTTCTCAATCTTTCTTGGTTAATGGATGAATTTAAATCTTATGTGCTTTAATATAGAATTTTTTCATTTTTTTTCTTTCTCATTTCTATTTTGACTTTGTTTTTAATCTAAGAGCTATGGAAAGCTGATGGAAAATTTTCTAATATGTGAACTTAGAATATGTATTTGGTATGGATTTTTTAAAATTACATTTAGTGAATGAATTCAGATTGCAAATTTGGGAAATTTGTTGTTTTCTTTGTAGCTGAGTATAGAGCCATGAGTTCTATGAATGTTTATAAAGAACGTGAATGTTCTGTTTTAGGAGGAAAACAGTTTTACTGAGTTTATTTTTCTTTCATGATGTGTCTTCCTGTAAACATTTGAGGACTTTTGGTTCTGTGTTCATTCTTGGAGTTGGGGTTTCCTGCTTCTCAGAAAGGTGATGGGGATGTGGGAAGAGGTAGAAATGGGCTTTTGAGCGGTTGCTTCTCTGTGCACTGGACCTGCTTTGTCATTTAGTCACTCTTACTGGTGTGACCCACATGGAAGCTCCCAGGCTCACTTTTTTGTTGTTTGTTTGTTTTAACTGATACTGAGGATTGAACCCAGGGCCTTTGCACTGAACTGTATCACCAGCCCTTTTCTATTTTTGAGATAGGGTTTCACTTCGTTGTCCAGGCTGGGCTCAAACTTGTGACCCAACCTCAGTTTTGCAGCTTGAGGCAGAGCCAGTTGATAGCTCCTGAGCCCAGATTACCTAGTGGGCTTTGATATCCTGACTCCCCACTGGAGAATGACAGGAGTGTTGGCAGTGAGCAGAACTGGAGAGGTGTTTGTTTTGGCTCTCTGGCACTGTGAGGAGATGGCAACCACAGTTTATGTTCACCCTGTCAGCTCCAAGCTCCTGAGCTGTCCATTTTATTCAGGTTGGAAATCAGAAATTGGCTGTCCATGAAGTGCTGCCATTTTCTCCTTGAATAGTGTAAAGGCACAAGTGATCTCAGGTAGCAATGCACTTAGCAGAGTAATTGAGTGCTCTGTGAAAACTAGTTTGTGAATTAGCTTTTGAGAAATTTTATATTCTGATGGCCTTCAAAAGTTTGTATTTTTATGCACTTATTGACTTTAGCATCATTCCTTTTTCAGTGATTCTTTCATCCTCTAATGCGTTTATGCACTGACCTAGGCAAATGCCATGTTTGACTTTTTCGATGGTGACAATCCTAAGTGGCATTTCCATCATTTGAGTGGATTCCAGGAACTGAAAGCCATTACCACATGGATCATACTGCTGAGAAAAGCATGAAGAGTCCTTGCTGCTGGTGTTACAATCTTTTCCACAAAGTTACACTAAGGTTTTCATTTAGGAAGTGAGATTTAATTTTTCACCATAAAAATTTTTTTCACATAGTTATCCTTTGAAAGGAATTGAAAGACTACAGCCAAACCAAAGAAGAAATTAAGCCAGGTACAGTGGCACATCCCTGTAATTTCAGTTCTCTGGGAGACTGAGGCAGGAGGATCTTAAGCTTGTGAATAGTCTGGGCAACTTAGGAGTCGCCAAGACCCAACCTCAAAATAAAAACTGTAAAAAAGAGTGGGAATGTAGCTTAGTGTGAAGGCCTTGGGTTGAATCCTCAGTACTGGGGAGGGGAAAAATTAAGAAATGAAATTATACTGTATTAGTTTATATCATTTCAGACTTTAAATACACACCTGGAAGATGCACAGACATAATTTTATCAAAAATGAGTCTCATTTTATATACTGTTTTTAATCTTTTTTTTTTTTTTGGTTTTGTTTTATCATTTTTGAACAGTAGATTCTCCTTTTTAGGACAGTTTCAGATTTACAAAGTATTGTAAAGATGCTAAAGAAAACTTCCCCATGCCCCAGTTTCCTCAGTTATTACTCCTAATATGGGTGCTGCAAGTATATTAAGCCAATATGAACATACTCTTGTGAACTGGAATTCACACTTCATTCACATTTCCTTAGTGTTGACCTATGGCCTGTTCAGTTCCAGGATCTCATCCTGGATATGGTGTTACACATAGTTGTCCTGTCTCCTGAGACTCCTCTTGTTAGTGACAGTTTCCTAGACTTCTTTTGTATTTGATGACTTAAACCAGCAGCACTTTGCTGATGTGTTTCTTGTGGTTAGACGTGAGGTTTGCAGGAAGCTGTATATTTTCAGGAGGAAAAGCACGAAGAGGACATTATGTTCAACATCATGGCTTGTCACAGTACATACTACCAGCACCACCTCATACCATTGATATTGATCCTGGTCACCTGCTTGGGTCCTATTGTCAAATTGCTCCACATAATATGTTTTCCTTCCTTCCTTCAATACTGGACTCTGGAAGGCATTTGGTACCACAGCTTACCCAGAAGTGGTGGGCAGTCTGACCATGCTTCCTGAGGCTGAGGAACTACATAATGTATTTGGAGTTTTTCTGCTTATGAGGTTACTTCTTGTCTCCCATTATTAATTTACTCAATCATTTATTAAGGCTAATACGGGCAGACCTCCATTTTGTAGTTCAGGTTATACTTGTTCTCGCACCCAAGACTGTCTCCACCTTGGCCACTGGGAGCTCTGTCAGTGGCTGTGTGTGCCCTTGGCATCTCCCTGTCAGTGTGGTGGGCTCTCAGCACCTCATTATTTTCTGCCCTGAAGATGCTGGGCACCACCATTTCTCATAGAGCCCTATATGCTTTTTTCTTTCTTTCTTTTTTTTTTTCATTTTGTCTTTTGAGACGGTGTTTCAGGCTGGTCCTGAACTCACTTTGTAGCCCAGGCTGGCCTCGAATTCACTGTGATCCTCCTGCCTCAGCCTCCCCAGTGTTGGTATCATAGGTGTGTGCCACCACGCCCAGTGTTCTTGTCTCTAAAAATAGCTTTTCAAACCGAGTATACCAATTACCATCCTATGTCATTATGTAAAACTTGTATAGCACTATGGTTTGTTGGAGCTTTTAAACTCTTTTTCTTTTATACATGGTAGGCAAGTGCTTTGTCATTGAGCTACACCCCAACCCTAAACTATCTCTTTTTAGATTGGATTTTTTTATTATTAAGTTATGAGTTCTTTATTTCGAATACAAGTCTTTTATCCATTACATGTACTGTAAATTGTTTCTCCCTGTTTCTTTTTCTTAACGGTATCCAGTTTTTATGTTACAGTGTTTAGTTTTTTTTTTTGTTCCAGGGATTGAACTCAGGATCTTGTACTGGCTGGGCAAGTGCTTATACCACTAAGCTAAATCCCCAGCCCTAGTATTTAGTTTTTATGTTTAAATTTATACTCCATTTCTAGTCAACTATTGTGTATGGTATGAGATAAAAGTTGAGGTTAATCCCCCCCCCCCAGTATATACTATTTACTCCAGTTGGGTATTTCGTTTTCCTGTCAGGAAAAGATTTTTTCCTCATTGAATTATCTTGGCACCTATCATAGAAATTAATTGCTGGGTATGGTGGTATTGCCTGTAATCCTAGCACTTGGAAGGCTGAGGCAGGAGAATCGCTGAGTTTATGAGTTTGAGGCCAGTCTGGGTTGCAGAGTGAGTTCAAAGCCAATCTGAATTATAGAACAAGACCCTGCCTAAAAAAAAATAAAAATAAAATGAAATATTTCAAAAAAGAAATTGATTGGCACATGGGTGTATATTTGAACTTTCTGCCTTGTTCCATTGATGATAGACTTATAAATATTTAATGTGCAGCTCACCGAATTCCCACAAACGGAACACAAATGTGTAATCAGCATCCAGGGCAGGAAGTAAACACAGCCAGTTGCCAGGTGCTTTCCTCATGGTTCTCTCCGGTCCTTACCTTGTCCTGCTAAAGGATAGCCACTAGTCAGTTCTGCTTGTCATTTAATGGCACCATACAGTATGATTATCTTGTGTTTTTCACTGAATGTTGGACTGAGGCTAATTCACAAATATGGGTTGTAGTTTGCTGTTCTCATTGCTGTACAATGTTCCATTTTGCGGAACAGTTCTTTATTCACTGTACTTTGATGCACATCCCAGTGGTTCTCAGACGTGGGCTCCTGTGAACTGTACTGCTATGCGCCTTCCACTATAGATGAGCATGTGTGCATGCATTTCCATCGTATACATACCCAGGGTAGACTTGTTGGGTTGTAGTTGATTTTAAAAAGAAGTTTTAATGCTCTTTTGAATTCACTGTGGGACACATTGATTTGAAAATTTTAGCATTGTGAAAAGATTATCTGTTTTTTAATACGAGGTTATCTTGGTGTAGTAGCATATTTAAGTGACTTAGAAGTTTTTCATTTATGAGATGGATCAGTTCATACCTCGGTCAGTAACTTTGCTGGGTCACCTTGAGCAGTTTGCTTAATCTCTCTGAATTGCTGGTTTTTTCTCCCTTACATTAAGCATAATGATTTTATATTGACTTATACTGTAATGTGAATAATGATTAGCCAAGTAATTGTAAAAGATCTTATGATTAAAGCATGTAAAATAATGCCTTTAGATACTTAGTGTTATAGAACTGTCATTGTAAAGTGATAAATGGAAAAAATAAAGTACTTCATTCTAGAAGATGTGTATTTCCTGGGGTTTTCATAGTCGTGTGTGGTTTTCTGCAGTGCCTTACACCTTGCTAAGCTTTGTCCTTGCTTTTGGGCTTTCTGTTGATCTTTCTACACATGAAATTAATAATGCTTTGTTTGGTGGCACAGTAATTAAGAAAGCAATGGCAACAGTAATTTCTGTTGCTGTTATTTATCACTACTTCTTTCCCCTTGTCTGTTTTAGTCTGGTCTGATTATCAGATTGTAGAGTAATTTACTTAATCTAAGTTTTTTCTTCCGCTAAATCCCTCAACTTCCCCTTTCCTCTTAGCACTTTATACCTTATTTAATAATGGTTGCATCAAAAGAATGACCCTTCATATATATATCAATACCTTTTCAAAAGTCTGTTAGGTGAGAATGTTTGGATTTATATGGGGTACTTCTCATTAACCCTGGATTATTTACTAATGGTAGATTAATTCACTTACTTTAATGATCAAATTCAGTTTTTTAAAAATTTTTTTAAATTTTATTTTAAAAGGGAGTAAAATTAAACACAACAAAACAGAACAGAATGGGACATAAGAAAGCATAAATTTCAAAGCTAGACAACCAGAGATCTTTACTATCTGTCATATTGTCTCTTGTTTTCTTCCAAATGGTTGTCCTTATCTTTGCATATGGGGAGCTCATACTAAATAACATAGCCAATCTTTTCACAAGATGTGTAGTTCCCTGGCTCCCACTTGCTAAGTAGTGGGAGGGAGAGGGGGGACACGGAGCGGAGGACAGGATGACATGAGATATCTGATTCTCAGCCCACACGCAGGCAGGATCACAGTCGGCCCCCCCCCCAGAGATGGGGGGGGTTCCTTGTTCTCCCGGCACCCCGAGTCAACCGCGTGGTGCAGGTCCCGATGCGCCAGGGTCTCTCTCCTTCGGGCTGCTGAAAGTCTGCCACACTCTCAGCCGCCCCCAGAGAGGGGAGGAGCTCCTTATTCTCCTGGCACCCCAAGTCAACCGCAGGGTGCAGGTCCTGAGGCGCCAGGGTCTCTCCCCTGCAGGCCCACTAAAGTCCGCCATACTCACCTGCTATTTCTTTCTGATGAATTGACCATTCCATTTCCAAAGTTCTGAAATGGCCAACAGACCAACAGAAAGAATTCTCTTTAGGCTCCTGTTTGAAACCAGCAGCTACAGCGATCTGCTGGCCTTGCTTCAGGGCCACTCAAATTCAGTTTATCTATTGACAGGTTTTGGGGTGTTAAAATTTATTTACTTCCTGAAAGGTTTAATTTTTACATTATACAATCTTAGAGAAGATATTCCAATCTTGAGAGGTCAATTTTCAGCAATTGTGAAAAAACAGAAAACAAAAAAAGGAGTGATTTTAGTTCATTGTGTTTAAAAGTCAAACCCTCAGGCCTAGCAGTACCCTGTGGGCAGTAGTGTTTGCTCCTTTTCCTATGGGTGAGCTGGGAGCATAGCACTAGGTTTGGGTGTGAATTGGTATGTGAACATTGATCAGTAATCGTTAGTTAAGTGCTTAAATACATTCATTCAGAATCAGCAGCTTTTTTTTAGCAGGGCATGGTAGCCCATACCTCTAATCCCAGTACTCTGGACGGCTGAAACAGGAGAATCCCAAGTTTTAAACTTACCTTGGGCAGTTTAATGACTTAGCCAGATTTGTCTCAGAAAAAGACAGAGTAGGGAGTGATATATAGCTCTGTGTACAAAGGCTCTGGCTTTAATCTCTAGTACTGAAAAACAGACGAATGTCCTAGAAGCTTTTTCTAAATGTGACTATAGTGTATCAAATTCTCATCAGTAAAATGAACATAATAACAATAATAGCACCATGGATTGTGATGTCCAGTAAATGTAAAGGTGCAGGTATAGTGCCTAGTTACACTGTAAGCATTCAATAACTTTTAGGTGTCATTATTAGTTATACTAAAAGAAGTTAGACTGCATTTTTAGATTTTCACAACATTTTCCAAAATGACCATTACTATTTTATTAGTATGTTTCACCCTGCTTTTGGGAGGTGTGTGTCTCTGGGAGACAGTCTGCCTCCCAGGATGGAATTAGCTGCAGTTGCAAAGTGCTCATTAGTTCCTGATTATAAAATTATCTTGAGCTTTTCAGAAGACAGGAGATACTAGACATGGGGGACAAAATTGTCAGAATTAGTATACACTGTCATATGTATGGCATTTGAATAATGGAGACTTGAAAGGAAAAATAAACTTGTAGGGAAACTGCATTAACTGATCTAGGAAGTGGTTACTTTTGGCTTGCAAGTATTTAGATAAAACTTCCTAATGAAAGTCTGAATTTTCCTGGGGCCCAAGGCAAGGGAGTATTCTCTTACCTGTAAAATAACGCTGAGCCTGATGCCCTTGTTCTACTCAGAATGGTTGAGAAACACCTCATTGGGTTTATGTATGAAAGAAACATTATCTGAAGATAGGTATTATCTTATAGCGATCGGCTTGAAGTGAAACCTATTTCTTATTTTCCAAAGCTAGGGTGTTCATAATACTTGGGAGAATCCTAATGTGGGAAAATACTGTAGTAGCTTGAGGACTTGCTTCCCACAGGCTATAACCCAGGAAGGGTCATCCACCTTCAGTGACTGCAGATTCTGCGCCAGATCTCTGGTTTTAGAAAAAGCAACATTAAAAAAATATTCAGGGATTAGAGGTGCAGCTCCGTGGTGGATCGCTTTACCAGCATGTGTGAGGTGCACAGCACCAGAAAAAGAAACAAAGTCTGCAGGCAGTCCTTGGAGTCAGCCTTGCCTCATGGGGTAGATGGTCTCCCCAAAGCATTGCTACCTCACTGAACTGTAGGGCTTGTGGTAGGATTTGAGCTCTGTCTTACTTCTGGTTTCAAATAGTTAACTGAGATTGTTGCTTCTTTGTTATTACTGCATTTATAGAAAATGAAGGTATAATATCCATTTTTTCAGCATGCTTTGGAAATCCATTTTAGGATTGTCTGTCTGCCAGAAATTCACCTCACCTCCAAAGTCAGAAGGGAAAGCAGGAAAGGTTGCTAAAATGCCTTCTTATCACAGGTAGTTTTCTCTGCAAAGAAGAAATCATTTCATCATTGATGGTGTCTGGATAGTAGAAATATGTGTGTTGTGTGTGTAGAAATTTACTGAGAAGGACTGGAAAAAAGCATTTCAGTTAACAGATAAGGGAATAGAGTTCAGTTCTGCTGCACAGGCATGAGTTGTTTGATATTTTCGGTATATTGATATAACTGCAATAGAAATTTTCTCTCTTAATAAATGTGAGGATTTCTTAAATTTGTGTAGAATTAACAGATTAGGGGTTCTGGCACAGTAGCCTTGAACATGGAATGGCAGTGAAACTCACTGACCAGAAAACTTTATTCTCTGTCTTTAGCAGGGATTCTATACCCTGCCCCACCCACACTGGGAAACTTAAAGTTTTAGAACTAAAAGTTAGAAGAAGTAGACAACCAACACATGTATTGGCAGGCCTTCCAGGTAGTAAGTTATATTTTCTTATGAATAAAAATTTTTACTTAGATGTCTTAAACTACTGAAATGAGAGCGTAATTTCTGTCTCTTCCTCCCTCTTTTAAATTTTGAGACAGGGTCCTACTAAATTGTTCAAACTGACTGAAACTTGCAGTCCTCCTGCCTCAGACTCCCAGAGTGCTAGGACTGTAGGCATGTGCCATCATGTCTGACTCCATTTTCTGTTTATTACTGTCACTTTCTGGCTTAGTTTTGCTTCTCATTGCTCATGAGGTTCCTGGTGCATGCTTATTGCATAGCCAGCACTTTAGCCGATGTCTGGGACTTAACTGTGGAAACAGAGCTACCTGTATAGAAAGTCAGCACTGAATACTAAAACCATGTAGTCTGGAAGTAAACAGGATTAAAAGGTGGAAACAGCTCAGCAACAGCACAGTGATTCTCAGACCTGTCAAAAACATTTATGCCAAATTATTGCCAAATTTTTATTTGGTTGGTGTTGTAGTCAGGGGTTATACAGAGAACAATTAGAATCAGGACATGGAATTTATAATATTATTTTTATGATGGTCACCCAGTGTTAAGATGCAGGAAATCTATTCACAACACCAAAGATATAGAGTATTTAGCCAAAGGCTTAAATCCCACAGCAGTGTCCCAGATGAGTCCAGATAAAGACCCAGAGCTCATGACAGTGCCTCCCATGAGACCAGCTGGAGGTCTAGAACCCACAAGAAGGACTCACGCCAGTCTCTTTTACAAATCCGTGGAGGGAAGGCCCAAAGGTCAGCGGTGGAAACTAGTAAGTCTATGCCAGCGGAGTGAAGGAGCTGTGCTGATAGGTTCAAGGTTCTACGCTGGAGCCAAGAAGTCACACTCACAACGAACACCAGGGCTGTCCTGAAAAGCACCACAGCCATCCTCAGCGACACAGAGGCCCCGAGCTCCTCCTCCGACAAGCATAGTCGAGTACATGCCAGGAAGCCAGCGTGACGAGTCCATTCTGGAGACCAAGCAGCACACGTCTTCCCCTCTGGAGCCAGGAAGCAATGCTCGGTGTGAGGACAAGAGCTTCTCCAGGGGAACCAATGGCTCAAACAGCAACACGTAGGAGAACCTACAACACCTCAACACCATAACGCCTTAAGGATCTCAACGCTCTCTTTCCACGTCTCCATTTATGCTGGCAACTTTCCTCAGGTGAAACATCTATGCTCAGCAGCATGGAGATGTAATCCAGCTGGCGTTAAGTTGACCACCAGTTCTCAATCCATAACAGTTGGCCAAGTTACTGTCAAAACGGATCCATCAAAACGGATTACCATGTTTTGTTATATTATTAAGGAAAAGGGCATTTTAACATGAAAATTGAAAGCCACAACCTGAGAAAAAAGATTAGCCATTTAGAATTAGTTTCATTTTACAAAATTCCACTAAGTTGTTCTTTCCTTTTTATTTTGACTCCCAGATGTTCTGAGTGCTCATTGAGCTTCCGGGGTGGGGGGCTGGCTGGCTAGAAAGACAGCTTGGCAGCCATAGAAGAGTCTGCTCAGGAGTAGTGGGGAAGCGGGAAACAGAGGCCTGAGGGTAGGCAGTAGTGAAGAGGAGCTTAGGGAGATTTGGGGAAATAGTGGAAAATAAATGATATTAAACAATAGGATGTTTGAAATCCAGGGAGGATACACAGAATTACAATTTATTGAGCATAAGAACACAAAAGTGGAATTTTAGAAGAAAACTAGGCATAGTGGCACATGCCTGAAAGCATAGCTCTGTGGGCAGCTGAAGCAGAAGGATCAAAGTTTGATCCCAGGTCTGACATAAGTGATTTAGCAAGACTGTCTCAAATTAAAAATTAAGGGCGGTGGACTGGGGATGTAGCTCAGTGCAAAAGCCCTGTGTTGAATCCCTAGTCCGGGGGTGGGAGGGTAGGGAGATAGATCCAGATGAGAGTATTGGTGTGCCTTGTGGTTCTAGCTGCTCAGGAGGCTGAGGCAGGAGGGTGTTTGAGTCCATTAGCTCAAGGCTGCCTTGGGTAATATAGTGAGACCCATTTCAAAAAGAAACACAAAACTGGACTCTTGGTGGACTGAGGAAACTGCATGTAAGGAGGATCATAATGAGTAGTGGGACTAAGGACAGGAGAGTGGGCATGGCAACAGGATAGGGCTAGTCTCAGAGATGGTCAGAAGAAAGAAATGATAGAACTTGAAACATAAATTAGGAGGAAGAGAGTAATGAAGGTTACAGCAGGGCTGGATGTGGTGGTGCATGCCTATCATTCCAGCACTTTGGGAGGCTGAGGCAGGAGAATCATTAAATTTGAGCTGAGCTGTAGCAGCATTAAGCAATTTAGTGAAACCTTGTCTCGAAGTAAATACAAAAAAGAGCTGGAGATAGGTTAATAGGAAGACTCTGGGTTCAATCTTCAGTACTTAAAAAAAAAAAATTTACAGCAAACGTTTCCAGGCTCAGCAGATAGCAGAACAGTGGTCGTGACACAAATTGAACATTTCTTAAGCTAGAATAAAACACTAATTTTCTGTTGCTGTAGTCCTTCGGAGTATGTGAAACCACAGAACGTGCTCGTGTGACCTTGGGTCTTTTGTGAGTAAAGCAAGCACTTCCCTTCCATGACTCCAGATGCTTAGGGAACGGTGTCATCGGCTCCCACCATATCCCCAACATGAGGAAAGCCACGGTGTGGGATTGGGAGTGTGCTGGATGAAACGCCCGGGACTTGGCCAGGGTCAGGCACACTCCAGAGTCGGGTTTGTGGGAAGCAAGGAGTGGTCTGTGCTGGAAAATAAGCTTAGTTTTCTGTAAAAGTTTCTTTTACTTACTGTTACGTCTCTAGAACCTCACAATTGGTGCATAACCTTGTTTAAGAACGTGTGGTAGAGAAGCAGTGTGATTTAATGCTGTAAGAAGTTACAGTTACCATATATCATTATACTGCCTAGAGTAGACAAAGAATTGTAGCACAAGAGCATAACATTATGTTAGTTGGAAAAATCAGGCGCCTTTACCCAAATTAGAATCACAAATGACCCCAACTGACCTCTATTCAAAATGGAAGCAAAACTTTCTGTTTGCTAACATTTCTAAGATCTTCTCCATTTTATGATTTAAATCTTTCCACATTTGGGAATGATTTTGAGGCTGAAGTGTGACCCCAAGACTCTGCTGGTATGCTAATGATTCCTGGGAGAGGACCAGGTCTTAGATGGGAAGATCTCAACCTCAGTTTCAAACACTTAAGAGTTTGATACGACCACCACTCAGGCATTCAAAGCTTTGGGAAGGAAAAGGGAATTTGAATGAAACAAAGCTTAGTAGGTCGGGTGAAGGGTGTTCCAAAAGATGGTTAATTAAAAATTAAAGAGTTCCCCTATATGTAAATAAGTTAGAAAATGCAACAAAAGTTCACAACAGTAACAAACACTAAAATGTTGAAAGAGTAAACTCAAACAGAAATGTCTGAGTCTTTTAAAAAATATTTTTAAAGCATCACTTAAGAACATTAATGAAGAACTTAATACATGAATAAACATACTATATTTAAGAATGGGAATACTCAATATTGGAGAGAGAGTTAAAAATTTATCTCAAATTTATTTATGAAGTCTTTTCTTTTTGTGGTGGTGAAATGACATCCAGAGCCTCACACTTGCTAGGCAAGCACTCTACCAAGCAGCTACTTGGAGGCTGAGGCTAGAGAAATTCTAAATTCCTATCCAGCAACTTAGCTAGACAGTGTCTGAAATATAATTGAAAAATGGGCTAGGAATATAGCTCAGTGGTAGAGCACTTGCCTAGCATGCTTGAAGCCCAGGTTTTATTCCTCAATATTGCAAACAAAACCAACTCAAAATGTATCATAAACCTAAACTTATGTTTAAGAGATAATGAAAGAGTTGGTTCGTCAGCTGATGAACATTTGAACTGTTCCTACTTTTGACCTATTACCAATAGTGATATAGTTCTGTACTATTAAACTTTTAGGAGAAAATGTTCTGCAAAGCTGCCTTAGATATGACACCAAAAGCACAAGCAGCTAAAGAAAGTAGATAAGGTGGACTTAAAAGTAAATCTTTGGTGCTTTAAAGGACACCATTAAGAAAGTAAATAGAAAACCCATAGAATAGGAGAAACCAATGTATTTGGTGAAGGGTTTTAGAATACTCCATAGTACAAAGAATTCTCACAACTCAGTAGCAAAAAGACAACTCAGTTTGAAGTTGAGAAAAGACAGAAAAATACAAAACAAAACAAAACTTCTTCCAAGAAGATATACTGGTAACTAATAAGCTTATGAAAAGAGGCTCAAAGTGTTAAGTCATGGAAGAAGTGCAAAGCAAAACCACAGAGACAGAAAATCACAGAGACTGTAACAAGAACAAGGAGCAACTCCCGCCCTCCTTCCCAGTTGATAGGAATGTCAGATGATGCTGAACTGTGGAAAAACAGTCTGGAAAATCCTTAAAATATGCAACATACAGTTACCGAATGGTGTACCCCCTCCCCAAGCAATTTTCTCACAGGTTTATAATGAGAAATAAAACATATGTCTCCAAAGCACTTGTACAGGATTTTTTAATAGCCAAGAAGTAAAAACAACCCAATATCCATCTGCTAATGAATGGGAAAAGAGAATATGGTCGAACCATACAAGGGGTCATTCTGTTATGGCACACTGATTCATGTGACAAAGTGGGCGGGTGAGAACAGTATGCTGAGAGAAAGAAACCAGTCAGAAAGAAACAGCACATGATCCTGCTCATATGAAATGTTCAGAATAGGCAAACCCTTAGCAACACAAGTAGCCGATAGGTTGCCCAGTACTGGGCAGTTGGAGGTTAAATGAGGAGCTGGTGGGTGAGGTACTTCTTTTGGGAATGATGACAGTGTTTTAAAATTGGTTGTGGTAATAATTGTTCAACCCCACAAGTAAACCAGAAACCACTGAATTACACACTTTAAATGGGTGAATTATATGGTATATAAATTATATTTAAAAGCTGTTATACAAAAACAAAGTGAAAAATTTGTAGAACAATATATAAACACATTTTTGTAAAATAATACTTATAACATTATATTCTTATAAGTTAGGTAAATTTGTGAAAAAGTATAAAAGAGGAAAGTACATTGTATATCTTCTATTGAGATAGTAAACTAATTGTATAACAGTTCTGGTGACGAGATTGATTGATTCATCGATTATTTGGTGGTTCTAGGGATTAAAACCAGGGCCTTTTCCTCACCATCTTTTTAAATATTTCGAGATAGGGCGTACGTTGCCCATTTTGGACTCAGTCTTGCAGTGCCCCGGCCTCAGCCTCCCAGAGCACTGAGATTACAGGTGTGCACTATGATGCCCAGCTTGTGCTAGATTCTTAACACACATTTTGCTATTTTTCTTCCACAGTACCCTGATAATGGCTCCATATTTTCTACTGCTTTCCCCTTTTTTAGTATCTTCTAGCATACCAGAATTTACATATACAAAACAGTGTTATTGCCTGGGTGTAGCTCCCACCTAGCATGTGCAAGGTCCCAGCACTTTGTTTTCATTATCAGAACAGCAAAAAAAAAAAAAAAAAACCTTTTTGGGGGGCTTCCTGTTAGTTGCCATAAAGCTAAATAGCTCAAATCTTCATTGGAATTTGGTTTTATATGATCCTGTATAGTGTAAGAGCACATTGATAAATCTCTGTATATAAGATTTTAAGTTTAAAAGACTTTAGAATTGTTGTAATTGACTCCCAGTTTTGCAGAGAAAACATTTTTTACCTAGTTGCCAGTTTTTGTTCAGTGTGATACTAAATTTGAAAGACAAATTATTGGCCAAGATAATTTTTGGAATTTTCTTTTCCATTGCAAATACAAGATAGCTATGCTGAAATCTTGTCCATAAGTACTAACTCTAATGTTTTTGTTTGTTTTTAGTATTATGTGCCAAGAATCTTGCAAAGAAAGACTTCTTCAGTAAGTAAACATTTTTGCTCTATTAAGATTATTTGTGTATTTTTGAAATGTTAAGCTTTCTAAAGAACACTGGTATATGTTATTGAAAGTCTTGGAATAGAAATCCATGGTTGGAGAAATTTTATTTCCCAGCATCGAGGCTTCCTAGTTAAAAGGCACAGAATTTTAAAATCCTATCCAAGCTTGTCTTTCATTCTTCTCTTCAGCTGCACCCTGGTTTTCTCAGTCTCTGAGTATAGAGTCCCGCTTTCTGCTGCTGAAGTATTTCCAACTTACATGCAAATGAAACATTTTTCAATAAATTAGCTGGCTTGAAAAAAGTTGCTAATCAAATTTTATAAATTAGACCACATCTTAAAATTTAAGGAATTATAAACCCGAATGGACAATCCTTTTCTGAATTAACATAAGCACTTCACCTGCTATAAAGATGTCTTCAGTGTTAAATTCTTCACACTTTCTGTTCCTCCCAAGATCACTGCTCAACTCGTAAGACATATTATTAACACTTTAGTGATGAAGAAACTTAGGCCCAAAGGCTCTATCCAAGTGGAGAAGTGGCTAACATCCAGCTCTGTCTGTAAAACCATCACATCTTCTCCACTGCCTGAGACTATAAACCTGTCTCATTCATACTTGCATGTAAGGACTTAAATTTAGACTTGGTGAATACCATATTTGCTTCTGTAGGTGAGACAGTTAAAGAGGTCAGCAAACAAGATTTCTGGGAACTCTTTTCTTTAGGTCTGTCTGAGAGAACTCAGGGCCTTTGCACTGAGCTATGTTCCTAACTCTTTTTATTTTTAATTTATTTTGAGACAAGGTATCATTAAGTCATCCAGGCTGGGCTCGAACTTATGATCCTCCTGCCTTGGACTCCCAGAGAAGATTACAGATGTGTGCCACCATGCCTGGCAGACTGCTAGGAACTGTTATTTTTTTCCAAAGTATAAATACAACTAATTACAGGCACCTTTTTCTTCCTTTAATTATCCCCACTTAATAGTAATAGTACCAGATAGAAATTTGCATGCAAGCCTTTTTTTTTTAATAAGCCTATTTTTATAAAGTATTCTGTCTTCTAAAAATTTGAGGACCGTATAAATACCGTATAGTCTCCCTAGTGTGAGAAATGGTAAGGGTACGTAAGATTTTATGGTAATCATGATTCCCTGTAACATAGCTTTGAAGCCTTTTAATGTTTTCATTCATCAGTTGGAATGGTTTTATTCTGTTTTGACTTTATTATGTGTGATGGTATGAACAGCTGTTTTGAAGAAAACAAAACATTATGGCAGCCATTGCTGATTTAATATCATCTTGCTTTGAAGTCCTACAATGCTTTTATTCTTCTATTACCATCGGTTCTATCATGTTGTGTCTTATTGGGATTTTAGTATATGTGACAATATAAACAAATTTTTTATGGAAAATGAGATATTATAGTAGCCATTGATCATTTTCTGTTATTCAGTTCAGAATACCCTGTAATTCTTTCATTCTTTGAACGGTTTTATACAATTTTGTTATGTTTGATATTATTGTATGTGAAGCCATGCTCAACTATCACAAAGAAAGAGACATTATGGTAGCTACTGTTAATATCCAGTTGTAAAGTGCTGTGTTGCTTATGTTGTTCTGATCTGCTTTGTTCTGTCCTCTTATGTTTTAATCTCTTTAAAATAAAAATTTTTTTTAAAATTTGAGACTAAAAGCATACTGGGAATCTCTCTTAGAAAGCTAAATAGTGGTCAGGAATGATGGCACACACCTGTAATAGGTCCCAGCTGAAGCAGGTTCAACCCCAGCCTGGACAATTTAGTGTCTTAGTGAGACCCTGTCTCAAAGAAGAACAGGATGTAGCTCAGCATGAAGGCTCTGGGTTCAGTTTCCAGTACAAAAGGGAAAAAATGTTGACCAATGATAACTTGCTTTGCCAAATGAAATTAACTTTAAAGCAGAGAATAAAATATCCCAGGGACTCTTCCTCACCATGCTAGATGACCTTGCAGTTTCCTCCATCCTGGAAGCTGTGTTTGTGTCTCCTTGACTGCCCTGTCAGCTCATCTGGGTGTGGCTGTCCTGTCTCTCCTAGGACTTCCTGACCCTTTTGCTAAGATTGTTGTGGACGGCTCTGGGCAGTGCCACTCAACAGACACTGTGAAAAACACGTTGGACCCAAAGTGGAATCAGCACTACGATCTGTGAGTTGATGTCTTGTGAACCATATAGGGAGACTGGGAGGGTAGATACGGATGTCTGCCTTTCAAAGGAAGCATTTAAGAAAGAAAAGAATTGCTAGCTTTTGATTGAAAACAGAAGTAGATGGCCAGATACGGAGTTGCCTCCTTGTACAGGTTATGTAGTTGGAAGTTCTTACATTTGACATTTTCATAGATTTTTATGGTTTTCTTATGTAACTGTGATCTCAGATTTTTCAATCCTTTGGGCATTTTAGCAGAGGAAAAGGCTGTGAGACCATAGTTCATGTCCCCAATGTACTTCATTTTTTCAGTAAAACCCTAAGCCCAGTTGTAGTTTTTATCTGAAAAATGTGTTATGGTGATCACATATTTCTATTGATGTTTTAAAATTTGGCTTTTAGTATACAGACTTTTTTTTCTGCAGGAGAAACTACAGTTTTGTATAGTTAAACATATGTAAGCCCACAAATTACTCAACAATTTCATACATTATTCATATTATATTATACTTTAAAGATCACTATTTTATGTACTGTCCTGTTTTCATGTCCCTGCTAAGAAATTTCCATTGAAGTAATACCAAATGAATGTTGATTTTCTTTTTAGTAAAATAAATTATACTATGTACAAGCATAGTGGGATATTTAATAACAGTTGTATTCTACAGTTTAGTTTTAGTTCCACTGAGTGTCTAGAAATGGCTGTGAAAGTGGTGGCCATTTCATGTCCTGAAAGTCCCTTGCTGTGGTTTACTTACAGAGAGAGTGAATGCGGTCTGATGCCTTAGTGAGTGCACTTCTGTGTGTTTTGGATGGATCTGTGGAGTCCCTTATTGTAAGCTAGTACTCTTTGTTGTTAAACCTTATTGATGGGGATGTACACATACATCACCGTCCTATGGCAGTGAGCATATAATAAACCTGGGTCACAGATCTTTATTATCATGTGACTGTTTGCATTTGCTTCTTGTTTAGCTTACTGTTCTAATGCTGCCAGAGGAGAGTAATTAGTTGTGTGTTTATTGAATATCTATTCCACTGGGATACTAAGCCAACATTATTTTGTAAGGATTCCTAAGTCAGTGTGATAAATGAGACTATAACAAGATTATCATAATTCAGAAACAGTTACCCAAGAGTTTGCTGTTCGTTTCAGGTATGTTGGGAAAACTGATTCTATAACCATCAGCGTGTGGAACCACAAGAAAATTCACAAGAAGCAGGGAGCTGGCTTCCTGGGCTGCGTGCGGCTGCTCTCCAACGCCATCAGCCGGCTGAAAGACACTGGCTGTAAGAACCAAATGCTCCCCTGCTTCTTAATGCCACCAAAGAAAGCTTAGAATGCACTTTTTTTTTTTTTTTTTTTTTTGGGAAAGCTGAATACAGAATTCCTGCCTTCCTCCCTAGTTCTCTTTCCTTGGCTTAAGTTTTGAATCGTTTGTTTGCAGACCAGCGTTTGGATCTATGCAAACTAAATCCCTCAGATACTGATGCAGTTCGTGGCCAAATAGTAGGTAAGAACTTTCTCATCTGTGTAAAGGAGGCTTTTACAGAATTTATGAGAACTTATATAGGCAGTGACACTATGACATACTGTCAAAGGACAGGCTGCATGAGTCATCTCTTCACTAAAATAGTTTCTTGTGTATAGTGTTTGTTTGTCTGTTTGTTTGTTTTTGGTACCAGGGATCAAACATGACCTCGTGGCTGCCAAGCAGGCACTTTTGCCACTGAGCTAAATCCCTGGCCTTGTGTATAGTTTTTATTATTTTATCTAGTTCTCCTCATCCTAAAATTTAAAGATGAATTAATATGACTCTGGTGCAGAAAGACTTAGGGATATGATTTCAAATGTCATTTTAATCATCACATTAATGGACAGTTAATTTGTTATTGTATTACCCAAGGGTAGATAATGATGGTGGCCACATATGCAAGAGTTTGGGCATACTTTCTTTGGGAGGTCCTCTTGTATATGTAAAAAATAAAGATGATTTCTGATGAATTCCATATAATGTAATTTATTGTCTTAGTTACTTTTCTCATTCCTGAGACAAAATATCCAGTACTCACAAGTTAAGGGAGAAAAGATTTATGTAGCTCACAGTTTGTAGAGGTTTCAGTTCATACTTGGCTGGCTCTAAGGCAAGATGGCGTGGCAGAAGGGCATTAGAGAGAAGAAACAGTTTGTGGCAGGCAGAAGGTAGCAACACAGACAAACGACAAGACTACAAGTAATTAACTGCAAGACTCTTTCTGTTTCTTAAATTGTATCCACCATTAACCCTAGCATTGTACCATGAATCAGTCACACTCTCTAGATCCGGGCACCTCTGAAAAGCCCCTCCTGTGACTACATGAGGCTTTAGAGGGGCATCTAGACACAAGGCGTAATATTTATAGAGTCAGAGGATTAAATTATGAAGAGTGAAGAGTTAAAAGTACTGCTGTTACATAGTGTTGTCTGGAGGCTTTGGAAATCATTTACCTGTTAAGTTACTCGCCCTATTATCCATTCTATTCTTTATCAGTGTTTTAGGGTAACACAAACGTTGACAGTATGCATTGCAAGGCATCAGAGGAAATAGTGTCACAAGAGCACAGAGAAGTCATTTCCTGACTCAGATTGCTTAGGCAATGTTGTAGGTAATCTTGCCCCAAGACAGGTGAACAGTGCATATATGTCTTGAAGATGACATAACCAAAAAGTTCTCACTACCTTTCTCTTTGTGAGCTTTCTTTTCTATTTGGAGGAATGTGCTAGGGAAAAAAACAAATAAAAACAATTTTATAAATATCTTCGTTGTTCATAGTTATGGTAGAGCATTAATATTTAGATTGGCCTAGACTTTGTCAATATTGAAAGTGCCGCATTGTCATTATAAACGTAAGTCACAATCTTCTTATAAGGTAATTTAAAAGAGCTGAACATTAGCTAGGTGTGGTCATGCTTTCCTGTTATACCAGAAGCTGAGGCAGGAGCATCTCAAGTTTGAGTCCTACCCAGGTAACTTAAGGAGACCTTGTCTCAAAACAAGTAACAACAAAAAAGATCACCCCAACCCGACTGTCCTGACGGTTGCATTGTATTACTTTATGAGGAGCATAAGAAACAGCCCCCTTTCTGTGCCACATTTTTAAAGAGTGTTATAAGTTATATGTGGTATATACAGCTACTGAAGTGAAAGGCTTCGTACTAAAGGATGGGTGTGTGTGTGTGTGTGTGTGTGCGCGCGCGCGCCTTTTATGATACTGTATATAAATTACACAATTTCAATAGATCACTTTACTACAATGTATAAAATACCTCTGGATTTAAACACAAGCCTTTTTTTTCCATTTTAGTTAGTTTACAGACGCGAGACAGAATAGGCCCTGGAGGGTCAGTGGTGGACTGCAGAGGACTGTTAGAAAATGAAGGGTATGTATGGCCATGACTTTGTGAGCACAGTGCTCGACTACTCTGGGCTATAGGTAGCCTTCCTACCTACATCTCTCTGCTGGGCACTTGAGATGCAGTTGGGAACTTTGGGATAAAGTGTGCTCCACTTGTTTCTAAAGAAAGCTGTGCATAAAAGACTCAAGACCCAACTGAGGAAGGCTCCTGTAGGCCTCACAGGACAGTTTGAGGATCACGATCAGAATTACAACTACAGTGAGTTGAAATGTGATCAAATATATTTAAAACCCATGCATTACTAAGGGGGTAAAAACCCTAAAACACTAAAAGGAAAACAAAAAATTCAGGCCAGGTGTTGGCACATGCCTATAATCCTAGCACTTGGGAGGCTGAGGCAGGAGGATCACTGCCAAGTTCAAGGCCAGTCTGCACTACATAATGAAACTCTGTTTCAAAAAAACAAAAAAAAAAAAAATCCAAAACTTCTTCCACATGATGAATGTAATCATTATGTACTACGAATATGTACTAGTAAAAATTTGAAAAAAATTCAAAACCTCACTGGTCTGTGTTGAAATTTTGCAGCCTCCCATCAATTAAGCAACCTGGGCAATGATCATAAGTGCTCACACCCAGCCGTGGTGGGACATACCCGTAAATCCCAGCACTGTGAGGCAGGGGAAGCACAAGTTCCAGCTCAGCCTGGGCCACTGGGCTTAAATATCTTGGCAGTTATAGAGGAGGAAGAGTGTCACCTTGCCCCAAGGGAATGTGATAAGCCACATCCTGAACAGGATATTATAAGGGCAGACAACCCTGTGTCTTCAAATAATACAAGAAATAAAAAGGAAGGAAAGAGAAACTCTAAACTAATAATGAAATAGGCCTGAGAGACAGGGCTACTGAATCTATTAAATGCAACGTGTAGACTTTGGATCCTGATTTATGAGATAATTGGAGAAACTTAAACTCTGACATTTGATTTTTTTTTTTTTGAAATTCATATACTTTTCTTTTAGTTCTGATAATGGGAAACAGTCCTTATTTTTTAGACATATATGCTGCAAGGTTGAGGAATGAAGTAATACAGTATGGGGACTGGTTTCAGAATAGCCCACTGGAAGGCTGGAGAGCAACCAGCAAGGGACAGTCATCGTTCTAGTCTCTTAAATTTGTGAATGTATTTGGAAATTCCCAAATGCATTATATATTCCTAAATACATAAGAAACTTTAAAAGAGTGCTTGCTTATACAGGAAAACAGCTACTAAAGTAAATTGTCTTCAAATTTGCTCAGATGGTAAAGATTTATGTTTTAAAAGTACTTAATGCAGTGTGATGTGTTACTTAACTAGGGCTTCTGTAGAGTAGAATAACAAGCAAAATGGATTTGATTTTAAATCAAGAGAAATGAAATTGAATCTCATGCACTCCTTGTAGTGAACAGTTAGGCCTTGCCTTTCGAACCCTGGAGTGACACTGTTTGGGGGGCCCTGTCCCTGACACACTGGAATGGCACTAAAAACGTGGCTCCCTTTGGCCACCTGTTCCTCTTGAAAGAGTTTCTCTTTATTAAAGATGAATCTTTTAGAACCAAGCACTTAAACACTTTCAGTCATTAAACTAGAATGGACGGAGGTGGCAGCTGCACAGGGGTGGGCAGGTGTGTGAAGTTTCGTGTGTCCCACGGCTCCCACACCTGCTGTCTTCACCTGCTCCCACAGATCTGTGTATGAGGACTTGGGGCCTGGGAGGCCGCTTAGCTGCTTCATGGAGGAGCCTGCCCCTTACACGGACAGCACCGGCGCTGCAGCAGGTGGGGGCAACTGCAGGTTTGTGGAGTCCCCAAGTCAAGATCAGAGACTGCAGGCACAGCGACTTCGGAACTCTGAAGTCCGAGGTTCACTACAGACACCCCAGAACCGGCCACATGGCCACCAGTCACCAGAGCTGCCTGAAGGCTACGGTGAGCAGCACGGTTCCTGGGAACTCTGGGTTGGTAAATGCTGTGTAGTCACTTGAACCTGTTCTCACTAGCAGTGTCCATGTGGCTGTGTAAATATGAGTGCCTGGGAGAGGTGCTGACAAACCTGGCTAGTTATGACTTATCAGTAATTACACCAACTTCTCAGTTTAGAAGTTGTGTAAAAAGTTGATTTTAGGCACTTTAACCCAAAGAGAACCCAGGTGAAGGGTAAGTAAGTAGGTAAGGAAATGTGCAGTGGTTTGTCACTTGAATATGGGAGGACAACAAGGGGCTAGGGTGCAAAACAGGGGCCACTTGACCACTACAGAGAGAACTGAATGAAGGAGGAATGTAGTTTAGGTGGGCAGATGATCCCAAAGTGAGAGCAGTAGGGGATGACAGAGATGTAAGTCAGGTGGATCTTGAGGTGCTGTGCACTTGAGTGTCTCTTCCCACTCAGAGCACAGGACAAAGTGACATCTGTCCAAATAGGAGGCAAGGCTGTTTTTGAGGAAACCAGGCAGGAGCTAATGGCAGCACTTCCAAGCTCTTCTCTCTATAATTAATGTTAGGGTGCTGAGATGTAATCCCAGCTCTTTAAGAGGGGTGGTGTTGGTGTTGGTGTTGGTGTTGGTGTTGGTGTTGGTGTTGGTGTTGGTGTTGGTGTTGATAGGAAGCTTAGAGTCTATGGAATGATTGCTAGAAGAGTGGATCAAATTCCCCGTGACATTGAGCTTATCTAACTGTATCCCTTAATTTCCTGTGCAGAACAGAGAACAACAGTACAGGGGCAAGTTTACTTTTTGCACACACAGACTGGAGTTAGCACGTGGCATGACCCCCGGATACCCAGGTATGTTTCTGAAATACCCTCAAAGCTGGTCTCTTGCAGTTGGCATGAAAAGCCAGCCCCTTCCAGATGTGTTGCTCCCAGTTTAAACTGCAAGTACTGATGAAGGAAATGAAACAAAGTCTGGGATGTGCTTCAGATAAGTTGGGGTGGGGGCAAGTGGGATGATTTGAGATAGGATTGACCATGAGCAGAGTTGGTTATAGAGCAATTCACTGTGGTCTCTCTTTACTTTTTTATGTGCTTAAAATTTTCCATAATAATAAGTTAAAAAGGAAATATAAAGACTTTGTTACCCTTTCTCTCTTCTACTTTACTGTCCCTCTTGCCTCAGTCCCTTGGGGACCATTCCGGGGGGAGATGAAGCTTTTCTATACGAATACCTTCTACAAGGCCATACATCTGAGCCCAGGTCAGAGAGACCCCCATCCCACCCTTTAACAGAATTAAGTTTCTTTTTTACCTTTTTCTTTGCTTTCTTTTCTTTTTACTTTTTTAAGAATAGCATTACTACCTAATAAGATTTTTAGTAATGCTCATTTCCTTTTTATTCATAATTTGTTTCACTTGAGAATAAGCTTCCTGTGTTTGATTTTTCCAAGTCTATATTGAATTATGATTCAGTATCTATAATTAGAATGGAAATATTACCTAAAAATGAATGAGGTATCTCTGTAGTACCCACTGTAAGAAGTGACAGCTCTTGTAATAGCTGTGAACGCATCCTGGTCAGTGATGCTGTATTGAAGTAATTAATCAAGAATCCAGAAGTGAAAACACTTGCTTAGCAGAAGCCAGCTTGAAGAAAAGGTCTCATCCTGCTGCAGCTGTTCGGGATGGCGAGTTTTCAAATGCATGTTACGTGTTCCCCTTAGCCTTGAAAACTTGGGGCCCTATGGGGACTTTTCACTAAAGAAACCTTTCTGATCTTGAGAGTTTAATTTGACTTGTGCATTCAGATAGCTCTCCCAGCATTTAGATGCTCACCAGTATCCTACCCTCTTTCCTGTAAGAAAAGCTGTCTAGGAACAGGCATTGTGCTTAGGGTGGTTATCAGCTCAGGAAGTTCCATTGTGATCTATGGGGTGTTGCTGCCATTTGCAGCACAGAGGCCTGGTCTCATTGGGGTTTGGCGTAAGTAGCACCCTGACTTTCCCTCTCAGCAGAGTAGGGACACAGACATCGATAGGAGTCCCCTGTGGCTCTTAAGTGTTGATTGTGTTCCTCAGAACGCAGTTGGATAAACCGCCCTGTACCTTCCGTTTTGGTAGAGACCTTAACAGTGTGAACTGCGATGAACTTGGACCACTGCCGCCAGGTTGGGAAGTCCGAAGTACAGTTTCTGGGAGAATATATTTTGTAGACCATAATAACCGAACAACCCAGTTTACAGACCCAAGGTTACATCATATCATGAAGTAAGACTTTGAAAAAAATCTTTGTTGACCTCTTCCATTTAATTGTTTCCTGAATTTTTTTTGTACTAATATTTTTCCAACTTCATTTATTGCTTTGTGTATTGGCTAGTAGCATGAGCAAAATAAACTATATGTTTGGCAGACAAGTACATGTTTTAAACTCTTAATGTGAACTGAGGCTGGATGTTGTTGTTGCCCTTTTCTGTACTTGCATTGTAAAGTCAAGTCACTCAGATGACAGTATGAAGCAGGTTCATTAGTGAGGCTTCTGCACACAGCAGTGTAAAAACAGATGTGGCTTTTTCTGTGAGCACCACTAGCTCTAAAGGAGCCTGCTGGTGTCCTCTGCCATCATCATTCCTTAGTAGCCTGGAACTCAGAATGATCTTCAAACCTATGACCCATGTTCTTGATTTGTGTCCCCTGGTTGAAACATCCCACATACAGCTGTTCTGAGTGGCAGCTGACATTAATGGCAAACTTGAACAAGGAAAATGCCTTGTCTTTGTACTGCTCCTAGTCCTTTTATTGTACTGATAGTTTGCATGAGTGACGTAGGAGTCTCTTGGTGACCAGAACAAGAAATGGTCACCACCAGATTTGACTCCAAGTGTTGGCTCTACTATATCACCTCCTTTTACTATGGAAGAAAAGATTTTCCATCAACTTCATTTTATTGTAACCACCAGTGCACATCTCATAGTATGCTGTTTAGTCTCATCGGTATGTAATAGCTGCTCGGTTAATATAGCAACTTCCATTTTACTTGTAATAATAATGTATGAGGCAAGTGGCTGCATGGAATTGGAGCTCTCTTATAATAACCTGTATCTAGGCTGATGGCTGCTGTCAATAATTGTTACCTGTCTAGGTATGGTTATGGGGGCAGAGACTGAGCTTTTTTCTGAGCCACTGTTGCAAGCAGCTCTGCCTGCAATTCTTTGGTCTGTGCTTGCAGAGTGACTTGGCTGTTTCTCCTTTACACTAGTCACCAGTGCCAACTCAAGGAGCCCAGCCAGCCGCTGCCCCTGCCCAGTGAAGGCTCTGTGGAAGATGAAGAGCTTCCTGCCCAGAGATATGAAAGAGATTTGGTTCAGAAACTCAAAGTCCTCAGACACGAACTGTCACTTCAGCAACCCCAGGCTGGGCATTGCCGCATCGAGGTTTCCAGAGAGGAAATATTCGAGGTATAAATGTGCCAGCCCTGGTGTGACTGGGCTCCTTTGCTGTTGAGCATTCTGCCCTGGGGGCATTTCTTTCTCTGTTGAGCCCTGCCCACTGCAGGTGTTAATGGCCATTTCTGCTGTGGACTTGATGACTGTGAGAAATGCAGATTTATCAGGACTAAGGCACAGGTAGAGACAAGGAACTGTATTTCCTCTTGTGCCAAGTTTAAAAACTAGACAGTGTCTGAGATGAAAATCTAAAGATTTGGACAGCAAATGGTACTATCTCTGCCTTACGCAGACTGCGTGTTCCTCAGACCAGTGTCCCCCTCCTGTGGGGAGATAAGGGAGACATCTGCATGGGATTCCATCAAAGGCATTTTCTTCTCAGAGAAACCAGTGGCTACATAGGCTCTGGTCTCTGCTGGGAGCAGGGAGAGCAGATTCTGGTAGGTCTCAATCTCTAATGCAGCTGCCCCACAAATTCTGGTTCTCTGCCTAGACTAGATCCTTTGCTAAAAAAAAATGAAGGCCAGGTAACAGCTCAGAGGTCTTTGGGCCACCTCCTACCCTCTTACATGGAGACATTTACAGAAGGTGCCAAATGAGGCTGAGTGCGGTAGTATATACCTATAACCCCAGCCCTCTTGGAAGCTGAGCAGTGAGAGTGCAGGTTCAAGCCTAGCCTGGGCAAGTTAGTGACCAAATAAGACCCTGTCTCAAAATTAAAAAATAAAAAGGGTTGGGGATGTACCTTGGTACAGAGATTTTGGGTTCAATGTCTTAAACCTAAAGGGGGAAAAACAGTAGTACCAAAGGTATCCCTAGGAAGAAAATAGCTGTGGCACCTGAGGATGGTTCTAGAGGGCAAGGCCACCACATACAATGTTGAACCCCCTTCTTCACTGAAGGGCACAGACAGAGTCAACCCCGACCATTTGGGCACAGTAGCACTGAATAGACAGGGTATCTGCGGTGGCTGGTTTCACCTACAAAGTGGTCTTTCATAGTTGCAGAAATGGAAAAGACTTGAACTGTTGCTGCCAGATCAGATCCATAGCTTCCCCATTCTCTCCTGGGATGAGAGAGTTTGAACTGCATTAACTGTGAAACATGAAAAGATTCTCCAGTGTCCCATCACTGAAAATAACTACAAATAACTACTGCCACCTGGAGTGCTGAGTCTGAGGGAATGCCAGACTGGCCACCTGTTTCCTTATGCTTGGCCCACGCTACTTGATGTCTCACTTAGACCCTTTTTTGACTCAGTGGGAAATCAGTTGTGATTTTTCAGTTTACTTATTAAAACAGGCTCAGAATTCTTGAAACACTAAGACCCTAATGATGTCTTTAGTTTGGTTAAAACATTATTTATGGGGCATATTAAAGGTAATTTATACAGAGAAAATCAACCGTAATGAGGACATGTGTCCTTAAGTCCTTAGTGATCGTGCTAAATGCACATTTTCTTGCAGGTTAGCATGACCTGGATTATACCTGTCTTGCTGTTATCTCTGAAGCAAAAGTTATAAGGAAAAAAATGTAATGGAATGTACTAGATGTAGGGGTCAAGCTGGAGTGGGAGCCAGATGAAATATGCATTTGAATGAATGCTGATTTTTAATCAGTCTATTATCAGTAGCCTGTAATCTTTTTGTAAATTTAAGAAAACACCCTTGTCTCTGATGGTGTCATTTTGATATATAGGAGTCTTACCGTCAGATCATGAAGATGCGACCGAAAGACCTGAAGAAGCGGCTGATGGTGAAATTCCGAGGAGAGGAGGGTCTGGACTATGGTGGCGTCGCACGGTGAGGAGCCATTTGCCTGTTGGTGCTGTGTGGATTTAGCATGGCTGTGGCTGTGTTTGCAGAGGGAGCTGTGTGCCCCTGCTTCCTAAGTGCTGCTCCCCAGGCAATGTCACTTTGGGCGGTGAGAATGCCATACACTGGCTTTTGCTTCCATCTTGCTGTATAATCCATGAACACAAGGGTGACTGTCACTGTGCTTTTTCCTTTCTTTCATTTTTTCCCCCCTTTTCTGATACTGGGAATTGAACCCAGGACCTTAGAGCTCTCTCTCCCACCCTTCTTTTTGAGACAGGATCTCTCTTAAGTTACCCAGGCTGGGCTCAAACTTGTAGTCCTCCTGCCTCAGGCTCCCAGAGAACTAGGATCATGGGTATGTCCTTTTGTAGCTAGAATTAAACTTTGAAACTCACTTCTTTATTTCATATTCCTAAACCTGCAACATAAAAGACATGCTCCTGAAGCGGACAGGAAGGTGGCCTGGCCTTTCCCATTATGGGATCTCTAATCAGGAAGGGGAGAAGATATATAAATTTGTATCTAAGAATTTTGTAAAATATAGTTTTGAAATTTTGATCAAAATAACTTAAGCAAATAATTTAAAAATAGAATAGATTGCTAAATTGTCTAGTCTGGGCTCAAACTTGTGATTCTTCTGCCTTAGCCTTCCAGAGTGCTGGGATTGGAAGAATGTGCCGCCATGCCTGGCTGTGTTGAACCTCCTGACATTCCTCTCCCTGAACCTTTCTGATGTGTGGCTCCTTCATGGAGCATTTGTCCTCAAGTGATAGTCTAGCCCTTCTGCCCAGTGATTGTCGGGAGCCAGCACTGGCCTGATCCACAGTTCCTATGGGTCCCGAGCTCCCTCTTTCTTGGATTACTCCCTTGTGTAACAGGTTGTGTTATGTGATTTTTCCTCTTTTTGCCTGTGTCTTCTAACTGATATAAATTGCCTCAGTGAGTAGGCAGTTTATTTTGCTTACACCCATAGCTCCTTGAACAGTACCTTGTACACAATGAGGGCTCGTCTTCATATTGTCTGCCAAAGGAAGATTTTTCCTGCTGTTTCCTCTACACTTCTTTCTTTGGTCTTTCTGAAATTCCTATAACTCAAATATTGGATACTCTGTGTCTGTCTGTCTGTCTGTCTGCCTCTCTCTCTCTCTCTCTCTCTCTCTCTCTCTCTCTCTTATACTTCCCCCTCTTTTTCCCCTTTCCTTGTTTTCTACAAGATTTCCAGTGTTTCAAAACAAATTTTTTAGTTTTGTTTCTTAAATCACCATAACATACTCATTTATTGAATTCCATTGTAATAAAACATAAAATGAAAGAACAGCTGGGTGTGTTGGCACATGTCTGTAATCCCAGCACTCTGGTAGACCCTGTGTTTAAAAACAAAACAAAGCAAAACACAGCAGTGAAAAAACTAAGATAAACTAATTTATCTATCGCATGATTGTATTTTCTCACAGGAGAGTGCTCCTGTAATTTGCATGTCCCTGAAAAAAACTGTATTTATTCACTAACCTTTAACACTACCAAGTCAGTTGGGCATGGTAGCATATACCTGGATGACTGAGGCAAGAAGATCACAAGTTCAATCCCAGCCCAGGCAACTTAGTAAGACTCTGACTCAAAAAAAATAAATAAATAAAAAGGGTTACGGACCTAGCTCAGTGTGGGACTCTGGTTCAATCTCTAGTACTACAAAAAAACAAAACTACCAGATCATATGGTCCTAGGAATATGATATCCAAACAACATATTGTCTTCTGGTATACCCTCCTACCTCAAGCAATAGATTTATCAGTCTGATGAGGTCAGATATTAATCAAAGAATTATGCAAAGTAAATTTAAACCCACAACTCCAGTAGGTGCTACAGAGGAGTCCATGGACCTCTGACAGTTTGTCATAGTAGTGGCCCAGTCTTGGGAAGTCACGATAAGAGAGCCTTATACCTCTGCCATATTTTGGTTAGACCATTTTAGTCTAATCAATCTGCGTATTTTCCAATATTCTTAGATCTTAGATCATTTTTATTTTGCTTATCCTCCTATTTTGGTTACTATCCACATTTCTAAGACAAACTACTCAACAGCCTAACTTAAAGGAGGAAAAGTTTATTTGTTTATTTATTTATTTTTGGTCTTTTTGAGACAGGGTTTCACTGTGCAGTTCAGGCTGGCCTTGAATTCACTTTGTAGCCTAGGCTGGCCTTGAACTCACAGCAGTCCATCTGCCTCAGCCTCTCAAGTGCTGGGATTATAGGCATATGCCACCGTGCCTAGCTGGAAAGGTTTATTTTGGCTAACAGTTTGTAGAGGTTTCAGTCTGTGGTTGGCTGGCTCCAAGGCAGGATGGTATGGCAGTAGGGCATCGCAGAGGAGAAACAGAGCAGGCAGGAGGCAGTGCAGAAGCAGCCCCAACGTCAGCCAGCCTTCCTTCTGTCCCTTTGTATTCCATCCAGGCTACCTGCCCTTTGGAGATGCCACCCACACCCAGCATAGGGCACCCTTAATCCCAGCATCACAGCCTAGATCCAGCCAGCTCTGAAAAGCTCGACCTGTGAGTGCATGAGGCTTTGAGGGGACATCTAGATACAAGCCATAACATCTCACCTGTTTGGTTTCATTGCTGTGATTTTCTGTTTAACAGAGTAAGAAATTCCAGAATAAAACCTAAGGCTACTGTCCCTGAGTTTTACATATTTTGAAGAAGTTTTGAATAAGAGGATGGAAGGTTCACCAAAGCAGTTTGCCAGGGACCTCTCACCCTACCCCAGACAAGCACACAGATGAATCAGACCATTTCTATCTAAAGTGCTTTCTTTTTGTTTGGCTGGTTTTGATTTTGAAGTTTTTAAGGAAATAATAAAAATGATGCAAACAATAAAGGAATTCATAAAATCGTACAACTTGTATCCCTCAGAATTAGAAACTCATACAATTAATATTTTAAAATTTTAAACTGGTTTTCTTTTTATTTGCTTTTGCTCTGTAGTACTGGGGATTGAACCATGGATTTTCATGCCAATCTACATCCTCCGCTGTTTTTAGTTTATTTTAGGTAGGATCTTGCTAAGATGTCCCAGCATGGACTTCATGTTCAGATCCTCCTGCTTAGTCTTCTAGAGTACTAGGATTTCAAGCATGCACCACCATGCCTGACTTAAACTAGTTTTTTTAAATGACAAAAGTGATAAATGTGTACAGGAAAAAGTAAAGAATTGAGCAGAAAACTACAAAGGGCAAAAGTCATTTTAAGCAGTCTGTCCTCTGCTTCTCTAGAGTTTGAAGTATGTTCTTTATAACGCAACATTTTATTTCAGAAAATTTTGAAACCAGAAATAAGTGAAAGCAAACATGAAAGTAACCCAGAATCCTAATAGTAAAATTGGCTGCTGTTGAAGAGGAGCCACTTTTGTCAGTTACTATCGCCTCATCCACATGTATGACACCTGAGGTTTTGGCCTTTGCAAAGTTTTGAGGCAACCTCAGGTGAGAGGCAGCAGGACTAGCAAATGGCCTTCAGAAAATACAGGTCATTTGCCAGTTTTCCTGCATTGTTGGGGCTGTGGTCAGGGTGAGGTGAGGGGTGATAGTTGGGTGTTCATGAGCTGTTCTGGGTGCTCTCTGGACTCTGCATTTCACCTGGTTGTTGGCCCCATCTGTATGCATCATACCCTCCAGGGCAGATGTGCTGTCTGTTGGCTTCTTTCCGGTCGTATGTCTTTGGCCTCCTAGGGAAACAGCAAAATGGTCCTTTTATGAAGATCTAGGCACAGAACTCTTCGCACATATGAGCTTTGTTGTTGTTCCTAGGGAGTGGCTGTATTTGTTATGCCATGAAATGCTGAATCCATATTATGGACTCTTCCAGTACTCCACGGATAACATTTACATGTTGCAAATCAACCCAGATTCTTCAATTAACCCTGTAAGTATCCATAAGGTTTAGCTGGGGAGTTTTCAAGGTACATTTTCAGTGAGAGTCTTGGTTTTTGGTTTATTTGTTGTAGATGTAGAGACCACAGAAAGCACAGTCTTGAAAGGCAGACCCCAGGAAGTGGTGTTTTCAAGCAGAGTAAGGAAAATGGAGCTGCCCATCCACCAGGACACTTCCCTGCCATCTGAGGGAACATGGTCTGGCGACCATGGTGTTTGTTGAGGGTTTCATTCTGAGAAGTGGATTACAAAGTCCAGCCTCCTTCTGGGCACATTTCCATCATCAGCCGTTGTAGCCACACAAGCTGACACTCTGTGTACACAGTGCTTGAGACACAGGTGTGCGACGGGACCATGAGTCCTGTGGGGCCACGTCCTTTGGCAGCTCAGTCACAAGGCACCCAGGTGAAGTTAGGGAGCATTCAGATGTGGATTTGAGCATTCAAATATGGATTTGAACAATAATGTGGAAGTGAATTTTTTGCAAATTTTCCGAGCTGGTTGTAATTTAAATCTGAAAGTTGAAATGTGAGGTTTCCTAGTTAAAAATGGAAACAGCCCAGCCCTGGTTTTAAAATGGTTCTGTTACTGTTATTTTTTTGGTGGTGCTGGGGTGCAGGACCTCATGGATGCTTGGCAAGTGCTTTGCCACAGAGCCACACTCCCAGCATCCTTTTACTTTTCACTTAGCTCATTCATACTTTCTCTGTGTCCCAATAGCAGAGTGGGTACCTAGCAGAGGAACAAGAAGGATTGTTCGTGGCTGTTCCCTTTTGGACAGAATGGGAAGGAAAGGCAGAGTATGTGCACTGGGCCCTGTGCTTGGCTTGATTCTCAGCAGTCATGTTGAAATTCTGTTTCTAAAAAAGGGTCTCTATTTTCATTTTGCCCTTGGACCCCTGGAAATTATCTGGCAATTCTGAGGAAGAAGTGTGAGGCCTGAACATATAAAACATCTTGCTAATCCACATGAAAGACATGCTCTAAATTTCTGCTCCCTAAGCAACTTTATTCCATTAGGCCAATAGCAAAACCTATAAGCAACTGGATCAGTGCTGGCAGCTCATAGGACAGCCTCGCCAGAAGCCAGTGAATTAATGTTCTCTGCTGCCCTCTACAGGACCATCTGTCTTACTTCCACTTCGTGGGTCGTATCATGGGTCTGGCTGTGTTCCATGGACACTACATAAATGGGGGCTTCACGGTTCCCTTCTACAAGCAGCTACTGGGGAAGCCCATCCAGCTATCTGACCTTGAGTCAGTGGACCCTGAGCTGCATAAGAGCCTGGTGTGGATTCTGTAAGTATCAGTTCGTGCTCGGCTACCTGAAGACTCACACCAGGCCCTGGCTTGGAGCATGGCTGAGTCTCTGTGTATGTGTGTGCGTGTGTGTGTGTGTTTTGGGGAGGGAAACTGGGGAGGGAAATAAGGAAACTATTATATTATGAGAAAACACAGATTTAGCTAAATTATTAAATTGACTTAGCTTTCTCATGACATTTGGTCATTTTTTCCTTGTGGGCTAGTTTCTTTTGTTGTTTCCTTGAATTATTATGGTCTGGTTACAAGTCAATAGCTGGTCCAGGCCTGGGGTTTGTGGCAGGGGTGGGGGGCATGGGTGGGGGAAGATACCTCACAGTGTCTCTCATTAATCTGTAGAGGAGCCAAGAAAGTATCAGAACAAAATGAGTCTTTAGTCCCTTTGTCAGGAACACTGACATGAGAGCAGTGGACAGACACTGCTGTAGAGCTGAGACAGGGCTTCCAGTGCCTCTTTGGGTTTTGTTTTTCTGCTTTCTTGTTCTTGGGTTTTACATGCTCCATTTGGAAATTCTCAAGGCAGAAGTCAGTTTCCTCCTATTGGGAATCTTCCTTTCTGTCTTAGGAAACAGAGCAGGTTAAAGAGCCAGAGTGGACTTCTAGGTGATTTTTTATGGGAGCAGGTTTGTTCGAAAGGCTGCCTTGAAAGAGGGGAGCACTATGTTCCCAGTGTGGCATCCTCAGGATGCAGTTCCTTTGACCCAGACACCTCTTCTCTCCCTTCTCATCCAGACTCAGGGCAAAAAGCAGTTAGGTCTTGTGTGTCATAAGACCAGAGTATTGTGGAGCAACGCGGTACCTTCCTGTGCACGAGAAAGCCCAGAGTCAGGGACGCGGGAGCTACAGCTGTGCCCTCCAGCTCATTTAACACCAGCACTGCAGCCCTGCCTGCTCCTGTTCATGGAGTTCTCGTCTCTGTTTCTTTCTGCTGGGCTGGGTAGTGGCACATGTATTAATGGGCACATGTCTCTTGTCTTCTTCGGCAGAGAGAATGACATTACTCCCGTGCTGGATCACACATTCTGCGTTGAACACAACGCATTTGGGAGGATTCTTCAGCATGAGCTGAAACCCAATGGCAGAAATGTGCCAGTCACTGAGGAGAATAAGAAGGAATATGTCCGGTAATATCTAGGGCATGCCTCGGGGTGGCCTGGGTACATACAGGTTCATGTTCAGGTTGGCATAGCGTCTTCCTGCATGAGGCTCACCTGTCTGTAATGGCACTTGTGACTGGAACCATGTCAACAGAGGCAGATTTTAAGAGTCAGGCTTGGCATCTGCCTGGGGTGCAACACTGACAGAGCCCAAGCCAGGAAGCACTCCACATGGTCACCTGATTCTGAGGCGTAGGGGTGAGTCCAGGGAGAGTGGCAGGCTCAAAGGCTTCATGCTGCCAGTCCCCAGGAGTTCTCTCTGGGTCGTGGGTCCACCTCTTGCTTGAGGCTGACCAGTGTAGGGAACCAGCCACTTGCATTGGAATTGAGAAGTGTGAGCATGTGTGCATGTAGACTCATGCACAGTTCTCACACTGTGCTTTATTTTACTTCCAAATGTACTTTTAGCACTTAGTCTATCAGACTGAGTTAAATCCTACTGCTGGTTTTAATACAAATTCAGAATACATAGGGGAACATACTGGGAGTTTTTGCTTTGGTTTTGTTTTTTCACTGCTAGACGTTGAACCTAGGGACCCCCGCAACCCAATCTTTAGAGACAGGGGTTCACTAAGTTGCCCAGATTGGGCTAGAACTTTCGATCCTCCCACCTCATTTTTAATTTACTATTAAGAGTGGGGTGTTTCAGCCAGTGGGGTTTGTGTGTATCTGTCTTAGTGGATAGGGGCCTGGCTGCACTGTCGAACCTAAGCCTGCTACTGGAGAAAAATAGTGTCTCTGTGACCCATTTGGTATCGTTTCGAACACTGAGCCTTTTCTTTCAGGTTGTATGTAAATTGGAGGTTTATGAGAGGAATTGAAGCCCAGTTCTTAGCGCTTCAGAAAGGGTTTAATGAACTCATCCCTCAGCATTTACTGAAGCCCTTTGACCAGAAGGAGCTAGAGGTAGGTGCTTGGCACTAGGCTACCAGTGTTAAATGAAGCTCAGCTGTATCCCAGAAGGGCAGAGTTGGGGCTTGGGCAGACAGGGGAGCTGAGGGTGCCTGTGCTGCTTGTCACCTGGTGAGGTGTCCCCTTGGCAACAGGAAATCTAAATAATTCTAGGAAATCTCTTCAAGGGCTTATGCCTTAATTTTTATGATCTCTAGCATGGAGATTGCACAGCCCTCACCACAGACCAAAGATATCTTTGTGTTATACTGCAGTCCTGCTTGCTTATTTTGGCTAGTAATAGACTGAGAACCAAGTGTTACCAAGTCTCTTATGATCACATTTCATGGGCTTGGGTACAGGGCTGTTGGTTTTAACCTAGTGCCCAGAGGCCTATCCACGCCTTCCGATTGTCTCATAGATACCTCGAGCCCAGAGCACCTGCGTAGGTAGGTATAAAGCAGCCCCACCCCCCGTACTGGGGATTGAACCCAGGGCCTTCGCATGAGCTACATCTCCAGCTCTGTTACAGAGACAGGGTTAAGTAGCCCAGCCTAGGCTTGAACTTTTGATCCATCCCCCTCAGCCTCCCAGAGTGCTGGGGTTACAGGTGTGTGCCACCACACCCAATTGAGCTTTTAAACAAGTAGGAAAACATGTTCCATGTACTCAGGGTCTGCATAGCTTGAGGTGGTCTTGTCCCTTCACATGTGCCCTCCTTGTGTGTCCTGGAGGAATGCCATGGTGTGGCCCTAGTTACAGTTAGCTCTATTCAGTCTTGCGGGTTGGTCTTTGGATATTTGCCCCTCAGCACTGCACAGCAGAAGCGAGCTTTGGTTCCAAGATGGTACTGTCAATAACTGTGTATTTGGAGCTGAATGCCACCTAAGAAAGACTGATCATAGGTTTTGGGCTCCTGTCCATGCAGCCCCTTCCTGTCTAAGCATCTGTCAGGCGGATTTGGGCAAAGCTGCTTCCTGACTTTGGGCACTGAATCTTGTAATTGCTGTGTATCACACAGTGGCTTCTGGCTTTTGGCAATAACCTCGTGCTGTGCCTTCTCAGTTGATAATAGGTGGCCTGGACAAGATTGATCTGAATGACTGGAAATCCAACACACGGCTGAAGCACTGTGTGGCAGACAGCAACATTGTCAGGTGGTTCTGGCAGGCAGTAGAAACCTTCGATGAAGAGAGGAGAGCCAGGCTCCTGCAGTTTGTGACCGGCTCCACAAGAGTCCCCCTCCAAGGATTCAAGGCTCTACAAGGTGACTGACGTGGGGGCAGAGCTAGTCCCCAAGCCATGCTCCATCGCCTGTGTTCTGACCAGACTATGGTCGGAAGGACCCAGTGTTTGGTTGTGTTTGAGATGTCCACTAGAAAACAGTGTGGCTGCTAATTCTCTTTCAATGGAAGCTCAGCACTTTGGAGCTGCATGCCAGATGGGTGGCAGGTCCCCACTGAGTACCGTGTCCTCACAGTGGAGCCACTCTAGGGCATGTGGTTCCCATGTCCTCACCACTTTTCAAAAAGCACGGATGGTTGGTCTGGTAGGGGCCACTAAGGTGTCTGGTCAGGCCCTGGTGTCCTGTGTCTACAGAGGACCCAGGACCCCACTACAGGGAGAAAATGAAAGGAGCCACCTGTAGCCACTGTGGCCATAGCCTACAGCTGTAGATTTGGTGCAAATACAGAATATTCAGTGGGACTGAATATTCCCCAAGGGAATGGCGCCTTGGTGGTGTCTGCCTGTAGAGTTCTGCAGGGCCCAATGCCAGTGTAGAGGGTTCTAGTCTGAGCACCCCAGGTCTCTGCTCACTCAACATGGTGGTCACACTGCCCCCTTCTCCGAATACGTACAGAGTGAGCTGAGCAGGCTTTCTATCCCCACCACATGGATCAACAAACCAAGACCCACTGAGGTCCTAGGGTTTATTTTTTTCTCTAAGAAAACAATGAGATGGTAAGCAAAGGGCAGAATTCGGATGATACCACGATCTTAGACTTTGCTTTCCTGTGTCATTGATGAGCCTCATAGCAGGCCTATCTGCAAAGTTCCCTACTGCTGTAAGGATCTTCCATATCCTCTCTAATGGAATGGAATTGGGATCAATGTCCCCAGTGTATATAACAGGAGAGGGCAGCCCAGACATGGCCCCGGTGTGATCTGGGGCAGTGACAAGGTCCTTGTTCAGGACAGAGTGCCTGCTGCTACGGGGAGAATCTGAGTACTGCTCACTGCAGGGATGTAGACTGGGCCCCAGTGCTGGCCCACTCAGGAGATGGACCTAGGAGAGGGTAGAGCTGCTCAGGCTCCCACTGTGGCTGAGGGGGCCACACCCTCCTCCCAGGGGCCATTAGTACCCTCTTCGCTTCCTGAAGGTGGTAAACTGTTGCTGTCCTCACTATGGCCCCAATACTGCTGCTGCAGGTACTGCCAACTGTCACTCTACTGGAAGGAGCCAGTGCACACACAGGTGCAAATGCCACCAAAATGGAGCCCCAGTAGTGGCCTCTATAGTCATGTCCAAAAGAACATCAGTTTGCAGGATCATGTCACAGGACTGGCCATTTTTGTGGCAGCAGCTGTAGCTAGTGCTGGCCAGCATGGTATCACTTGAGGCTGAGTCAGGAAAAACCTGAGGAAGGATTCGGGGCTTGGTGAGCCCTCTGTTCAAGTGATGGCTACAGAGATTTCGCCCTCAGATACCCTTACAGTTGCTTAGTCAGGGGTATGTGGGGACCTTCTCAGAAGTCTGTTCTGTCTGAGTCCTCTTAAATGTTGCATTTCTTTACTGGGTGCCACTACAGCTGGGGGGTGCCACTGCAGCTGGGCCACCCTGTAGCAGGGCACCGTGCCTGGTGTTGGGGCTGTGCCTCTGAGGTGCATTGACTAGAATGTTGTCTTGCAAGGTTCTACAGGCGCGGCAGGGCCTCGGCTCTTCACCATCCACCTGATAGATGCAAACACAGACAACCTACCCAAGGCCCATACCTGGTAAGAGCTGCTGGTGCGTGGCATTGGGTCCTGGGAGTGGGGCCACAGCGTTGGTCTGTCTTACTGTTTCAGCTGTTTTCTTTGTAGGACTGTTTTATTTATGCAGGGCCTCAGATAATGCTAACAAGAGCATTCGTGTCAATGGGACATTTGCATGAGGGTCATCAGAAGACTTATCAAATTGATCTGTTGTAAGGCATGTAATTGATCAGTGCTGGTGTTCTGGCGACAGCTTGTGGCCACCACTGCATAAGCTCATTCTCCTTCCTTGTTGGGCCTCTTATGAGTCTGTATGCATGTGTGCACCTATCAGAAGGCAAAACTTGAATTTGGATTTATTGGTCTTCACTTTAATGTTTCTGGGTCCCCATTTTCCTTCTTGAAACTGCCTATGAAATGGCCTGTTTTGAAAAATATTTAGCTTAAAAAATATGGGCACTGGTTTAAAGGTCTTAGTCCAGGCATATACTTTGTGTCGGGACCACTGGCTTCTTCAGGAGCCATCCCCATGTTGCTGGGATGCACACCTAGGGGCAGGGGTGCAAATGCTACTGTCACATCCTTTAGTGATGGGCCTGGAGCAAGTTACTGAGTATTCTAACTAGGTTTAACAATACTGATTATTCTAACTAGGCTAATGCACCTGTTCCCAGGACTCTTGGGGCTTCTGTCAGTAGTTAAGTACTTGACATAGGAGATAAGAAAAATGCGCTCTGACATTGAAGTACCAGCAAAAAAGGGTGCCACTCCATTAAACCCGATGACTTTAGTGATAAAGCTATCCCTAAGGGTTGAGCCCCAGAGGTTCACAGGCCACTGTGTTCTCTGGGTCACAATTCTGAGATGGTAGCTTCCTAAAGAATGTCTTTTACTTGGATAAATATGGCAAATGAATTTCCCATAGAAGTATCAAGTCAGAAGTTTAACATTCATTTCATCTTTCAGGGATTTGGCACTTTATTAAAAGGTTTTAGGTATAATGTGTTTTTGCAGGGAGTTTTCCAGACTACCCTATTTGAGGTTCAGATCAAATCCCAAAGGAACAGACAAGTCAGCAAGGACTTGGTCAATGGCCAGTCTAGGTTCCAGTGGTCAGCAAAGGGGTATTCCTGGGAAGGAAAAAAATAATTCTTACCAAAGACAAAAAACAAATTATAAGCTTTGCTCTCATAGAAACAGTTTCAATATTAATTTAGTTACAGTTTGCTTTTGAAGGTCTCAAGATTTATTTTGCAATGGGTTGACTGAAAAAGCTTTGCCTCAGAAGCAGTATAACACTGAGGTGGAGAACTCACTATCTCTCAGAGAACTCTTTCCCTTCGGTCCCAAATCAGGCAGTGAGATTTCATGCTTCCATATTTGCTGCTAGCTTATCTCCTGCCTTGGGGTGACCTGGTAGGCAGCCCAAGCGCTTGTCCCCAGCAGTGACTCTTGATTCCTTTGTCCTTTTCCAGCTTTAACCGGATCGACATCCCACCTTATGAATCCTATGAGAAGCTCTACGAGAAGTTGCTGACTGCAGTGGAGGAAACGTGTGGCTTTGCCGTGGAGTGAAGAGCAGCTCAAAGCAGCAGAATCTCACTCATGACCACCAGACCAAAAGCATTTAGCTTCTGTGTGCCTCCCACAAAGCTGGCTGAGGCCCGGAATTGCAGAAAACCCGAGGGAAAAGGCTTTTCTCCCTCCTTCCTTGGCAGAAGGAGGGGGCAGGGGACTTTAGTAGGTGGCTTCCACCCATCTATCCCTCCTTTATTATAATTCCCCCACCTACTCCATCACCCATCCAATAAAACACAGCCAGTTTCTGCCCTTGGCCTCAGTCACACGGTGGAAAAGGCTCATGGCCCTGTGCTCTTTATAGGAGCTTGTACCACAGTTAGGGGTGAGCTGGGCCCACTGAGGGTTTGCACGGTCAGTGTTCCAGCCGTCCCCTCTCAGTGTAGCCTCAGCACACCTTCAGCACCTGCTGGTTATTTTACCAGAGCTTAAATTCCAAATCTTACATCCTAGCAGCCTATTCTGAGTGGCAGATTAATTTCTAACTGAAAAATGTCTGCATAGTATATGTTTATTGGAATTGTGCCACAGCAGGAAGCTTGAGTCAAAATGTGTTTCCCCTTTGCAAGGTAAAGGAATTGGAGCAGCTTCATTGGAGGCCTAGGGTATTTCTTTTCAAGGTATCCTGGCTGAAAAAACACTCATTTTGCACAAAGAAAAACTATCTTTCCTTTGCTGCATCCTCTATCCAGTTTGAAATTCTTTCTGGTGAAAATAGATTATGGAGCTAAGCAAAGAACAGACCAAAACCAGCCTCAGATTTAACCAGTTGGTCCAGTGCCGATTCCGGTGCCCTGTTGTACACAGAGGAGCACCGACTGTCTATAGGAGTGTTAACGAGCTTGGATGTGGAAGTTGCTAAGAGCTAAACTAACCAGTTTTGTTACTAGCTGAAAAGAGTGGGATAGTGGCCCTGCTGACCAGTTCCACCTGAGTTAGTGCTGTACACAAACAGGGTATGGATAAAACCAGTGACACAGGGTGGACAACTCCACATGGACTCAGTTGGCCCCTTCGCCTGGTGGCAGTGGTAACATTAACAGTTCAAATCACTTACCCAAATATCTCCATTGGCTGAGCAAGTCGAAAGCCAGCCAACTCTGCATTTCTAACAACATTTCCAGTTTGCACAAAAGTTCTGGCAGTGTTTTATTTCCAGAGTGGCTTGGTTTGGGACAGCTAAGCTTCCATGGAAGATAGTAGCACCAACAAACTTTTTGCTATGGTGTTGCTGCTGTTTTAGTTTGGGGTGGGGGCAAGTACAGGGTAATTCATTAGCAAGACATTTCACTGCTGTTGAAGTTTGAGTTCAATGGTGGGCTCCTGCTGTGGTCTGAGATGGATCAGGAAGAGCCTTTTGATGACTTTCATCTGTTCTTTTTGTTACTTTTACTGAGACCGACGGTGGAGGATTACTTACCCCTGTGCATCTGGCTGCAGTTCTTGTGCTTGGAAGCAGTCTGTTGGGTGGTGTGGGGTACACTCACCGGAGACTCTGATCCAGGTTTGTCCAGCTCAGCAGCCACTAGTCCCAGGGTCTGTAAAGTCTCAGCAGTACTCGGACTGCTGGGATGTGCTGGGACAGAAGGGATCATGTGGCAGGAGAGTTGAATCCATTTGAACGTCTGGGCCAATGTGCAGCCTTAGTCTCTTTCAATTTTTTGCCTTGCCCCAGTAGGGCTTATCTGTGTCTCATTCACCTTGATGCTTTGGAGGGCGTTCTAGAAACCCATTTCCCCAGGACTCCATCCAGTCTTCCCTTACAGTCTCCCCTAAAGTTAGAGGAACTGAAAAGTACGGGCCCCCAGGGAGATTTGCTGTGACCAAGACCCCCGCCATGGCAGGCGGACAAGACAGCTGCAGAGGGAAGCAACCTAATTCTGCAGGTCAGAGTACTGCTGGATTTCCTGGTGGTGCCCTGCCAAACCCGTCCAAGGAAGGAAGGAAGCCAGGGCACCGCAGTTCAAGACTGAAGCAAGAGTGGTGCTTATAACACCTTGAATACTACCTTCTGCTGGGATGGCCTCAGGTCGGGTGTCCCTTCAGCTAGGAGAGGTAGTGGCGTGGGCCCACTGTGGTCTGTGTTGCAGACCTGCTCAGAGTTCTGTCCAGTCTGCTCTCTCCACTTGGCTTCTGTCAGGCCATTGTACTTCTAGAACTTGAACTGCTGACCATGGTTTGGGGCTTCTGGACTCCCCAGAGGACACAGTACAAACCCCTGGTGGTCCCATGTGTGATCTTGTTGGACCCCCGCCCCTACCCTGTGGTTCCTCTTCACCTAAATCCTTCCAGGGCCCAACTTTCCAGCTCGCCCTCCCCGCGGCCAACAGCCGACACTCAGGGATGTAGCAAACCACCACTCTGCGGCATTAGGGTAGGAAAGTGAGGCGGCCGCATGGGCAGCTCGGGGTGACAGCAGATAGCACTCTCTCTCTCTGAAAGGAGACTCAGCCACTAGATTGGGTTTTGACCCCTAAGCTGGCTCAGCCACGTGGTCCAAATTCAGGTTAGATGGGCCTCAACTTGGGAGATGTCAGGAATGGTCTTCTGCAGAGAACACACCCTGCTCCACCTGCAGCCAGGTGTGTGCCGCACAGCAGCCTTCCTGAAACACAGTATGGATTTTTAAAGTTTGTTTATTTTTGTTTCTCAACCACTTTATAATGTATTTTTAATTTATTTTGTAATGTCTTGTTTTTAAGTATTGCTGCTATCCTTGTTATTCTTCCCACTGTTTTTATTGCTGATTTATTTTGTGAAAGATGTACACTAATGTTCCGTTCTATGTCAAAATCAAAAGTATTTAAATACTAGTTCTATTTAATGTGGTTATGGAACCAGCTGGAAACACAAAACAAACCGATTGTACAGCAGGCTGGACCCGGGAGGTCAGGTTCATTTTGTTACATATGCAATAAACTCACGACTTTACATTTTATGATGCCTGTTATCTTGCTGTGGAGATAAGATCCCAGTTTCCTTACAGTTTCATAAGAAACAAAGTCAATGGTCAGAAATACTGGGAAGGGCCTTCCAAGGAAAAAGGCCAAAAGGATGGACAGAACTGTACCAAGAAACAAAGGAAAATACGGTGGCTGTTTAGAAGTGCTTTATTGGGCCGGGGATTTAACTCAGCAGCATAAGCGCCTGCTGGCACGCTTGAGGCGGTGAGTTCAATCCCCAATACCAAAAAAAAAAAAAAGTGCTTTATCAAGCAAAACCTCATGGGAGTGGGGAAGCTTAGAATCTGTTGATACCTCCTTTGCACATTGGTCGTATTTGGGGCCTTTTTCATACTTTTGTGGCAAAATAGGGATAAAATTTGGTAGCGTTAAAATATAAAGGAATCCTGCCTTAGACATGAGACCGCGACACCAAGTCTTCCTGGGTCTCCAGCTTGCCTTGCAAAATGTGGGTGTGGAAGCTCTCGCAGCTTGTCTGTTAGCACACACACATGTATCAGTTCTGTTTTCCAGGAGGATGCTAATATTCTTTAGTTTGTTCTACCTTTTAGCTGCTTTGAGTAAGGCTACTATGAACACAGGTGTACAGATTATCTGTTGGAAGCCTTGCTGTCACTTTTGCACATGTATCTCAGAATGAAACTGCTGGGTTACCTGTGTATTTAACTTCTCGAGGCACTGCTAAATTGTATTCTGCAGTAGCTGTAGCACTGTCCACGAGGGCTACAGTTTGTCCACATCCTCAACCACCGTGTTTGTTTTTTTGAGACAGTCTCCTGTAGTTCAGGCTGGCCTCCAACTCACTTGGTCACCCCCGTACCTTAGCCTCCCAAGTACTGGGATTACAGGCCATGCCCAGCATTTTCTTGAAAGCCATCCTAGGGTGGTTGTACCCTTGTTGTAGAGGGCCTGTTGTAGATTTCCGTTGAAGTTTTATTTGCATTCCCCTGGTGATATTTACCTTCTTTTCAAGTGTTTATATCTCCTTTGGGGAGATGTCCATTCACGTTCCCTTCCTTTTTCCTTTGCTTATTTTTTAATTTGGTGCGTTTTCCCTATTTGCTGTATGATTCCCTAGTATTCCTCCCCCTCTTCTCACTCTCTCCATATTGCACTTTGATTCACAAAAGTTGTTAATTTTGGTGAACCACTGTATTTTTTTTATTTGCCTGTGATTTTGGTATCAGCTTAGAAATCTATGCCAAATTCAATGTCATGAACATACTCTTCAATATTTTAAGAATTTTATAATTAGCTCTTCAGTTTACATCGGTCGTTTTGAGTTGGTTTGTGTTATTGTTACTTATGTGGATATCTAGTTTTCCCTGAGCCTTGCGCTGAATGAGCACAATGATTCCTCCATTGAATGATCATGGTGCCCTTACTGAAAATCAATTGACCTAATTCATTTCCTGTTTCTCTAGTTCATGGCATGGTCTGTGTGTCTATCCTTGTGTCAGTACCGTTCTGTTTTAATTGCTATGCTTTATATTAGTTTTAAAAACGAGGCAACATGATTCCTGCAACTTTAAGGCTGCTTTGGTGTTTTGGGGGCCTACTCAAATTCCTTATGAAAACTGGATTTTCCATTTCTGTGAAAAAGGCTGTTGGAATTTTGATAGGGATTATGGCATTACCTCTTCAGATCCTTTTGCACAGTACTGACATCTCTTCATAGTGCTAAATCTTTCAGTCCAAGAACATGGGATAGTTCTTCACTGCTTTACGTTTTCTTTGATTTCTTTTCACATTTTGTTTGTAGCATATTAAATGGCAAGTCTTTTACCTCCTTGATTGGACTTAACCTTAGATATTCCTTCTAGATGCTATTAAAATTGCTTTCCTGATTCCTATTTGGATCATTCTCTGCAGCTGTACAGAGATGTTAACTACATTGTGTGCTGACCTTGTACCCTGGAATGTCTAGATTTGTTTGGTAGCTTTCTAGTGGATTCTTTGGGATATCCTGTATATAAGATTATGTCATCAGTGAATTGAGATAGTTTCACATACTCATTATAATTTGAATGTCTTTTATTATTTAGTAGCTCTGGCTTTTTAGTACAATGTTAAATAGTGGCGAATGGCAGCTTTGTCTTATTCTTCATTTCCGGAGGAATGCTTGTAGTCAAAGGCATTTTCTACATAAATTAAAATGCATATGTGCCCCCTCCCATTCTGTGTGATTATTACACTCATTTTCTTCCATTCCTAGAATACATCCACTTGTTCATGGTAAATAACCCTTTTAATATGCAACAGGGACTCAAGTTTTTAATACTGTATTTTTGTTTTGAGACAAGGCTTCTCTGTGTAGCCTAGGCTGGTCTTGAATTTGAGATCTTTCTGTCTCCCAAAGGTTGGAATTACACGTGTGCACCACCAGGTCCAGCTCAATTTGTCATTCTGTTGAGGATTTTTATGTCTTTATTAATACAGGACATTGATTTGTATGGTGTCTTTGGCTTTGGTACCAGGGTACAGTAGTAGTTTATGGTTTCATAAAGTTAGGAAGCATTCCCTTTCTTTGAACTAGTAGTGAACATTTCCCAGCAATACCCCTATTTATAGATCCATTTAGAGTTCCTGTTTCTTTGTGATTCAGTTCTGGTAAGGTGTGTGTTTCCAAGAAATTTCATTTAAGTTACCCAATTTGTTGACATACAACTGTTCATAGTACTCTCATATAATCTTAATGCTCCCTTTTCTGATTTAGTTGATTCTTAGCTAAAATTTTGTTAATTTTACTACCTTTTGAAGAACTACTTTACCTTCTTTTTTTCTCTATTTTCTTTGCTTTAACATTTTCCACTTTTGCTAGCTATGAGTTTAGTTTGCTCTTTTTCTCCTTAAGATGTAAAATAGGTTCCTGCTTGGAGACCTCTTATTTTTTTAGTATATTTAAAGCTATAAATTTCCTCTTCAGTGCTGCTTTCACTGCATCCCAAAATTTGGGTATGTTTCATTTTAGTTATCTCAGGATTTTTTTCTAGTTCTTTTTATTCTTTGACCCCTTGATTAAGAGCGTCTTGTTTTTTATTTCCACACAGTTGTGAATGTCCTAGTTTCCTGTTATTCTAGCTTCACTACATTGTGGTCAGAGAAAAATTTTTTATGGTTTTAGTCTTTTTTTGACTGGTGTATTCTTGACAAGAATGTGTCTTGTTATTGCTGGTGAGATATTCCATATATGTCTGATAGACTAGTTGGTCTGTGGTGTTCAACTTCTACATTTCCTTAGGGATTTGTCTAGTGATCATTAAAAAGTGGGGTACTGAAGTCTTTGAACCTTTATAAGCTGTCTTGTTCATTCTTTAATATTGTCAATGTGTGTTATAGGATCTCTGATTTTTATCTTCGAAATGCACTAAGTTTCTTAATTTGTGTGTCCACTGTTGTGTTTTTTTTCTTCAAGTTTGGGGGAGTTTTCACTCATTTTTTCAAACACTGCCCCTTTTTTTCATCCCCCTTCCCCATATGCAAAGGTTTTTCACTTTTCCATATGGCTGTGTGAACTCCCCAGCTGCCAGGTACCTGCAGTGGTCATCCTTTGACCCTCCCTTGGCTGGGTACCTTTCCGAGCATCCCTGTGTTCACAAGGTCCTGCTCTCTTGCTCTAGCTTTCTGTGGCACAGAGTAAGCTCTATCTAGGCCTGTGTTGCCTGGATGCTACAGTAATCAGAGCCTGGTCCGGCACCCATCAGTCCATGAGGTGCTGCAATGACCCTCTGCTGGACTCCTGTACTAGGTTTTTGGCCATAGCCATAAAAAACATAAAGACAACTTAAAAGGAGAAAGACTTATTCTGGCTTATGGTTTCAGAGGTTTTGGTCCATGGTCTGCTGGTCCCATTGCTTTGAAGTGAGGCAGAACATCATGGTGGAGGAATGCAGCTTACTTCATGGCAGCCAGGAAGCAAATAGGGAATGACCCCAAGAGGAAGGAAGGGTTAAGGATACAATCCAGAGACATGTCCGCAGAGACCTGTCTGCTCCAACTGGGCCTCACCAACTGGGTCCCACCTCCCCACAGTTCTGTCAGCTATGAACTCATCAGTGGATTCACCAATGGGTGCAGTTAGTGCCCTCATTATCCAGTCCTGTTTAAACCAAAACAGCTCCCCTCCTACTCTACTCAGCACAGCAGCCATGGAGGGTGCCCCTGTTCCCACAGGAGGGGAACAGGGCTGAGTCACATAAGCCCAAGGCTACCCCTTCTGCTCCTCTGTGGCCCTGTTCTTGTCCAGTAGATACAGACAGCCCTACATTCTGCCTGCCAGCAGCGATGGTACTGTGTGGAGTGCTCGTGGTGGGGTAACTGTCGGCCCGTGACACTGCTCCTCTGCTCTTCATGGAAATGAAGTGTCAGCAGTGATACCTGCTGCAGAAAACTTGGGCAAGACCTCATGTTGGCAGGCAGTGTTGCCCTCAACTTTTCATCGGCCAGTGTGCCCGCCATTCTGACAAGACATCTGTGCCTGAGCTTAGCGTTACAGAAAAACACTTCAGAGGCCTTGGAACATTAATGGAAATCAGACTAGAGGAAAAATAAACCCAGAGCCCATTAATAAAGATCTGGAAAGCTCTAATTCTTTACTTGGGGTTAAAGTGAACAGTTTTGCAAAAGAATTAAAAGAAATCTAAGTATATAGCTCAGGTCAAGCTGAGGTAAGAAACTGTTTAATCATGAGGAGTCGCCTTCACATATACCTGCTATGTCAGTTAGAAGCAACCAAATCAGCCTCCAAAACCCATCAGAAAAGAACTTTAGAGAAAATGCTCTGGACCAAAATCTGGTCTAAATAAGAAAGCTAAAAACATAAAGCTGCTTTCAAAAGAAGCCGCAAGATAAAACAGTGCATGCATGTGCTGAATGGAACGTGCCACCAGATGGGACCAAAGAGCACGTAGGTGGGCATAAGGTCAGCCTTGCTGCCAGTGACACAGACCAAGCCAGCCAAGACCCAGGAAGGACCAGTCATGGAGATGCGGCCTGCAGAAATGTGGAGCTGGATGGTGCAGCTGTGTTAAGAAATGGAAGTCCCTCGGTTAAATAGGATTTCTGAGGAAAGTGATATGGCTGAGTTATGTTCTCTTAAGTTTGAAACTCAAAAGAAAAAGAAACTATGCTGAAATGGTAAAGTCAGCAGTGTTCTTTAAAAATATTAATGATCTGAAAACATTTCACTAAAGTCAGAAACAGTGGTAGAAACCCACATGTCCAAGTTGTGGCAAAACTTTGTTGTGGTAAAGAAATGAGTTTCTGAAGGATATTGAATCAACATGAATTTCCTGTGACAAGAGGAGACACAGAGGCAATTTCAAAAAAAGTCAGCCATGAACAGGAAAAGCTGGACACCAGCAAAGACCAGAACTGTCCCAGAAACACTGACAGCTTCCTGGGCTGTTTCGAGGCCAGGTAATTTCTCATGACAGAAACACAAAAATTACCACGGAGAAATGAAAGACTATAAACATTTCAAGAATAATTCTAATGTCCCTGATATTGCAGGGAAGCAGGTGGCAGAGGCCCAAGAGCCCTACGAGAGCATCTCCTGCACAGTAGGTTCAGAGGAGCATCTAATTACTATGGTGGTGCAGGAACCCAGGGTGTGGCGCCTGGTGGCACTCATGTCTCCCATTGCCGGAGGTGTCCAGGGAAAGGACCATCCACTGACCATGCCAGTCCTCCTGGTGGTCAGGCAGAGCCTAAACACTTGGGGTGCCCCCACTCACACCCCTGGGTTCTGTCTGGGGCCTTGGTCCTCCTTCAGGGTCAGGAAGGTGTTTGGGAACCAAACCTGAGAGAAAATTAAAAAAGTACCAATCCTAGGATAGTTCCCTATCCTAGAAAAGGAGGGTGTCACTTGCTAGGGACTCTGTCCTCCAAGGGCTTCTGCTGGCCTAGCACACACATCACTGGCCATGGAAGCATCTGGATTCTACCTGTTACCCACACAACCCAGGGCAGACCCCCTTTCCTATATGCCTGGTTCTGGAAGATCCAGAACCTCCTCTATCTATCTGCTAAAGGAATTTTGATTTTCTTCTACATATTGCCTTTAGTGTGGATATTAAGTTAGAGTCTTGGTCGAATTATTCTTAGACAATGATTAGTAAATGACAATATTTAAACGTGAACCATGCAAGTTAACGGCTTCCATGTAATTCTATTTGTAGGTAGTGTTAATACGGGATTTTACTGTTCCTTAAAATAAATAGCAAAAAAGACAAGCAATACCTTGTCTTTATTGTAAAGTAATTTCGTCTTTTTATCTTTGGAGTTTAGTCTATTACTGAACTTATTACATAGGGTTCAGACAGAAGCTCCACAACACTGTAATTAAGGTCTGCTTGATAAAAGCGCATTGTGGCCTGTGACTCTTATCGCTCACTTACTTCCATCGTATTTGACTCTTGGCCACTTTTGCTATTTGAGTTCCTTTATTGGCAAGGAAAGAGTAGTTTCCTGTCTCTCCTTTACAGTGACTGAATTTCCTCTCATTAATTTAATATGGGCACTTAAGTGATTATCCAAGTGCTGAAATGGATATTCAGCAATTACAATTATTTGGGGCTTGCTTTGCAAATGCACTTTATTTAAAAGTGGCAGGCCTGAGTTAATGGGTTCCTTTTTTGCCTCCAGAGACCTAGCTGCTGCCGGGTGCCCCATGACTTAAGTCAAACACTCAGTCTATTTTAAAGACAAATATGTTTACTTAAATTTTAGTTTACAATTTAAAAATGTATACTTTGGCAAACTAAGTCAATAAAAATTGATAAATAAAATGTCTAAAGAATGACATCACCATGTACATGGTAGACTAGGAAATTTAGGCTCTCAAATGTTCCTTGGAAACACAGATGAAGAGCAAGAGACCAGCTAAACACCTTTTTTCTAAACTGTGGAAGGAGCTGAAGATCGATAGCAACCAAGCAAATGCTCTCGCGAGAAAAGCTGTTTGAGATAGGAGGACATTTGGTTGCATTTGACATGTTCACCCCTCCCTAGTCTGGCGTAAAAGCAGTGACCCAGTCCCAGTTCCCCCTGTGATCAGAAAGGGCAAAGCAAACCGAATTTGAACTATCTGAGTCTCATGGGCTCTGCCTGTGTTGCCTGAGTGCAAATGGTGACAAGCAGGCACAGCTGGGAGCTCAGGCGGGGAGACATGAGGGAAGCAGCAAGTGTAGACTGGAAAACCCGCAAGAACTTACAGCTCTAAGGGTACCTGCGGCCAGAAATTACTGACTGGAGAAGACACAGGACTGAGAGCTGAGAAGCTGGGAAGCAGTCCTCAAAGGAATACTGTGACGTTTAAAAGCTACTGTACAAAAGGAACAAAACAAATACAAAACCACATACACAGGCTTAGGGAAGATGCATGCCTAGAAAGGATCCTTAAGACTAGGATGGTTATAGAGCCCTGGTTCTGCAGGTAGCTAACTGGAAAAGACTGGGAGGAGAGGCTGCTTTCTCAAGTAACCTATTTTCAACAAAAGGTCAAAAGAAAAACACTGTCCATTCAAAGGACGAACATATCTACAGAGATTGTCCCTGAAGAAAGACGTAAGACTCACTAGAAAGACTTTACTAAACATAGTCATTCTAGTGTATATATATTTTGAAACATCATGTTGTACATAATACAATTTGTCAATTTAGAAAGTCTTAAAAATGCTCAAAGAACTAAAAGGAATCAGAAAAACGATATATGAATAAAATGGTAATATCAAAGAAGTGGAAATTATAAGGACCATACAGAAATTCTGGGGCTGAAAATTTTAACAACTGAAAAATTCACTAGAGAGATTCAATAGCAAACCTGGAGCCAGTGATTTTTAAACAATAACAAAAAAAAACCCCTTATTTTTTATTTTTTGAGACAGGGTCTTGCTATGAAGCCCAGACTAGCCTTGAACTCATGGCAATCCTTTCTGCCTCAGCCTCCCAAGGGCTAGATTACAAGTATGTCCCTCTGTACCTGGTGGAACCAGTGGTTTTGAAGGACGAACCACTGATCCTGAAGACAGTTCATTTGAAATTGTCAAGTAGCAGCAAAAAGAGTAAGAAAAGCAAACAGCTCAACAGACTTGTGGTACAAAAAGTGGACCACGTATGCATATAGAAATCTCAGGAGAAAAGAGTGTGTCCCCAGTTTGAGGAAGGTCATGCATCTACAAATCTAAGAGGCTTGACAAACTCTCCAGTAAGATAGGCCCACACCAATATATATAATTAAAAGGTTACAGGGCAAAGGCAAAGAAAATCTTGAGAGCAGCAAAAAAGAACAAGTCGCCATGTACACAGGCTCTCCAGTAAGACTGAAGAGATTTCTCAACAGAAACTTGGTGACCACAGACAGTAGAATGAGCTATTTAAAGCTTTGAAACACTGTCAACTGAGAATTCTTCACCTGGCAAAACCATTCTTCAAAATGAGGGGAATATAAGGACATTTTCTGATTAAAAAAAAATAAGCTGGGAGAGTTCATGACCACTAGACCTGCTCTGCAAGAAATGCTTCAAAGGGAATCCTTCAGGCTGAAATGAAGACAGTTATGAAGCATGAAAATGTAAAATTCTTCAGTGAAGGTAAAAGTATGAATAAATTTTTTAAAAACTGGTATTGCTATAAATTTGATTTGTAACTCTGCTCTTTTTTACATAATTTGAAAATTAAATGCATAAAATAATTGTGACTCTATGTTAAGAATAAACAAATATAAAGATGTAAGTTTGTGACTCCACTAAGAAAGGGTCAGGGGATAGAGTGATAAAAAAATACTTTTTGTATGTGATTAAAGTTGAAATGGTATAAATTCAAATTAGATTTTTATAACTTTAGGATGTTAAGAGTCACTTACATGACAACCACAAAAAAAAAAATCTATACACACAAAAAAAACAGAATTCAAAATATGTTCTACAAGGAAATCAACTGAACATGGAAGAGGGCAATAATTGAAGAAATGAGGGTCAAAAAAACCAGCAGAAAATGACAAAATACACCTTTATCTGTAATTACTTTAAATGTATTAAACACTCCAATCAAAAGACAGAATGAATTTAAAAAAGAACAGGCTCCAACTATAATCTGTTTGCAAGAGAATCACTTTAGACCTCAGGACATTCACATCTTAGAAAGTCAATGAAAGGGAATGAAAAGAAAGTAATGTAAACAGCAGATGTGTGTAGGAGCCGCTGGACTCACAGCAAGCAACACAGGCTAAGTACACACTGTTAGGGCACAATGAAGGACGTGATGTAGGGACAGGAGAGTCAATCCAACAAGGCGATACAAGTTATACCAACATATACTCACCAAAGCTTAGGACCCCTACATATAAAAAGCAATCATTTTGAAAAGAAAAAAAAAGCAATCATTGATGGGTTCTTGTATGGGACTGTGCCAGGTTCTCCATGGCGCCAGTCCACCATGCTGCTGACCCCTAAAACAATGTATCTCTTCTACACTAACTCCCTAGTACCCCAGCACAATAAGCTTTGTGCCAAAGGTCCTCCAATCCCCTATCCCCGTGTCCACTCGAGTAGTCTCCACTCCTACACCAAAAAGGTTCTCCAGTGCCCTCCTGACACTGACCTGTCCACCCATGTGGTCTCCACCTCATCCCAACCCCATAAAAGCAACTCCCTGGCTTTGTCTCCGGCAATATAGGCTTTTTCTTACCTGTCTTTGCCTCTGAACTGCGGCAAAAAAATCTGACAATCATGGGTGAGGCTGAAAGCAAATATAGCTGTAGAACTTAATAGTGTAACCAATGTGGGCAAGAAAAATCTTCAAGAAGTAAGATTTTTTTTTTTTCTCTTACAGACAGGATGCTTCTCTAACTTCCTCACATTCCCTCAGCTCAGATGAGTGAACAGAAAGGCAACAAGACCTCCATCAGAGAAAGGAATATGCGGATGCTGGCCCAGAAGGCTAAGTGTTGTTTCCACCAGGAAGGCAGAGAGGCAAGAATGGCTTGGGATGAAACGGCGAAAATTTGTCGTGTCTCATTATAGTCCCCGCTCCTTGCAATAAAAGCTTTTGGTACACCAAAACAAGGTGAGACGGAGGTTTGAGGCAGTAAAAGGCCCCATTTCCTTCAGAGCCAGCTTAGAATAAATCCTTTCATGGGATTCAAGCACCCCAAAAGGTAATAACAAAACCACTTCACACTCACTAAGATGATGACTACCAGCTTTCCCATTGATGGGACCAAATCCCCAGCACACAAGCCTTGAGAGAATGTAAATATTTTGGTTCACAGTTTCACAGCGTCACTGCAGTCAGCTGGCTTCAAAGCAGAGAGAGCGTGGCAGGCAGGCGTAGTGAAGGACGCATCATTCATGCGGCCAGGGAGCAGATTATCACGTTTTTTGGGGAAGCGAAGAGTAGTATGGTCAGTAGCAGTACAAAACTTAGTACCCCGCTTTCAGTAATGGATAGGGTAACAATGGACTTGACGCTGTACTCCAATGAGACCTAACAAACATACAAAGAACACTCCACCCACTGAGCGCAGAATGTATTTTTACGCTACGTAGATGTGGAATATTCTCTGGGATCAACCATATGTTAGGCCACAAAATAAGTCTTAATAAATTTTAAAAGGATGAAATCATAGTATCTTTTCCAATCATGAATGGGAAAAAATGTGGATACCAACAATGAAGGAAAACTGGAAAGGGTACCAATATGTGAAAATTAACATAACCTTAAACAACCAATGAGTCAAATAAGTAATCACAGAAAAACACCTTGAGACAAATGACTATGAAAACATGATATAACTAGAAATAAACCCTCATATACACACTTGATTGGGGGAGGCATATCAGGGATTGAACCCACGACCTCGTGTTTGCCAGGCAGGCACTTATACCACACCACTGAGCTAAATCCCTGGCCCCACACTTGATTTTCAACAAGGGTATCAACGATCCTTAATATGACAGTTGTCAATAATGGTGTTGGAAAAGCTAGATATGTATGTATAGAAGAATCAAGTTGGACACTTGCCTTATACCACATACATACATTAACTCAATGGATCAATGCCATTTGACCACTGTCTTGGATTTGGCAAGGACTTGTGACTTTGGATTTGGTAAACACTTCTGAGTATTACACCAAAAACAACAAGCAACATACCAAAAAATAAATGACATAAAAATTAACTTGTGTATCAGTAGACTGTCAATAGAATGAACAGGCAACCCACACAATGAGAAGTTATTTGTACATCATATCTTTAAGGGATTAATACACAAGCAATATAAAGAATTTTAATTCAACAAGCCAATTCAGAACTATGCAAAACAGACATTTCCCCAAAGATACACAATTGGCTTGTGAACACAGAGAAGGCATTCAGTATCACTCATCACTGGGGAAATGCAAATCAAAACCACAATGAGCGGCTAAGGCAGAGGACACACCAGGGTGTGGAACAGCTGGTCAGGGAAACAGGCGTGACCTGTGTTAACTAGAGAACTCCAGCACACGTGCCGAGTGTACGTCCCCAGGCTCTGTATGTGGACTTACAGGATGCCCTGACCTGACGCCAGCCTGCGGAGCGGGAGTTTCCACTGGGTTCTTTGCTACCGTGTTCTTCACCACAGTCCACTCTCACACTGCAGCGTCCTTTCCCTACTGTTTCTTGGCTTATACTTGCTCTGTAGAGCATGTTTCTTTTCCTACCTTTAGGAAATGTCAAGCTACTGAGGACGTAGCTCAGTGATAAGGACACCCAGCTTACATGCAGCAAGGTCGAGGGTTCAACCCAACATGGCAAAGAAACAACAAAATCAATCAATCAATCAATCTTTAAAGAAAGCAAAACCTTGCCACCATTTGTGCTTGTCCTGATCGATTTCTTATTCAGGACAGAAAGAAACCTAGAAACCACCTCTAGGAGACTCTAGCACCCCAAAATGCAGTAAAATCCACTTCATACCTACTAAGATGGTATGTGAGTAAGCTTTCCCACTGCTGGGACAAAATTCCCAACATGCACAATTTAGAAAACGAAGTATTTTGGTTCACGGTCTCAGAGGGTTCACTGCAGTCAGCTGGCTTCAAGGCAGAAAGGGCACAGCGGGCAGGCATCATGGGAGAAGGCTGCATCCTTCATGCACCTGGAACGGAGCGGGAGACAGGTGCCAGAGTAAGGTGACATACGTAGCATTTGAGATCACACCTCCACTACCCACCCTGCGCACACGGAAGTGCACTTGTCCTCGTCTCCTAGGGAGCTCCCAAGCCAATCAAGTTGAGCAGCCTCAGTCACCAACGGCTGTTATAAAAATCAAACAAAAACTAGAAAACAAGTGTAAGCAAAATGATGGAGAAATTGGAAATCTCATGCTGTCATGGTGACGATGAAAAATGCAGTTATGGAAAACAATATGGCAGCTCCTGCCATGTGAATGAAAACCAATGACTGTAGGACCAGACCATCCTGCTTCTGGAGATAGAACTCAAACAATTAAAAGCAGGGACACGAAGAAGTATTTGCATGGCCATGTTCATAGCCACAGTACCCACAGTGGAACTGGAAGCCATCTATATACCCACAAATGTGGATAAAGAGGAAGTGGCACACAGGCTACAGAAACATCACTTAGCCTGAAAAAGGACTTTCTGACATAACTGAGGATACGGTGCTAAGTGACTGTCACAGAAAACAGTGTATGATTCTACTTATATGAGGTCTGTAGAATAGTTAAAAGTTCACTGTGACAGAAAGGAGAATGACACCAGGCTGGGGGAGAATGGGAAGTTTGCAAAGGTTCAGCGGGAGACGACGGGGTCCTGGAGAGGGGAGGTGGTGCTGGCTGTGTAACCAGCTGCTCATCACCACTGCAGGGCCAACTGTCCACATGGTTGTTATGTGACCTTTTGTCACTATCAAAAACCAGAAAGTCTAATACCTCAGAATGGTGGTTGGCAAATCATCCATATGGCCACTGTAAACCAGGGCTTTCTCGGCCTTTCCCCAGCTCCCGCACACGTGGCTTTCCAAGGCCCAGCTCCCAGCCCCGCCACTTCGAGGGGATAAAGTGAAGGTTTGTGACTGCCAACTCCATCTCCTGAATCCGGGTCCTTGCTCTGTCCTACATGGGGAACTTGGGGAGATCTCTCCTGCCCTGGCTGTTGTCCAAAGATTAAGTTTTCCCAGCAACCAGGTCACGGTGTGGCTGCCAGGCAGGGAATCCTGGGCCTCTAACTAGTAGCACCGACTTACCGGCTCCAGCAACCTACAGTAAGAAACAGTCTTCACACTGACGCCGCCACTCATTCCCACAGCCTGGTCCACAGCAGGCTCTGGAGCGCGCTCGACGACGGCAGCCGCAGCGGTGGCCTGTGTGCACTGCGAGGACTACTGAAGGGCACTGTCTCTGGCCTGACACCTGCACAACACCCATGAGCTGACAGTCTGCACTCAGCTCCTGTCACTCCAGAACCCAAGAGACTTTCTCACCAACACAGCTCTCTCCGAGAACTGGGAGATCACTTAGAATGTGAGCATCCAGTCAGATGGGCATAACCCAGTCCTCGGCCTCCGCCTGTCACCTACAGTGGAGCGAGGGGGCGTGGAGTTGAGCTGTAGGGTGTGACATTCAATCCCAGTTTCTCCAGGAATGGACCAACTACTCACCCTTGGTTGGAAATCCCTTCTCTGTAAAGGAGAGCTGTCCTTCATGGGTTGAGGGCCTATCTATCTCCCAGAACTGGGGTAAAGGCCTCCAGAGTAACCTCTGAAGCCTCTTGCTGGCAAGGAGGTTGCATCCAAGTCACAGCCCAGCCACAGCCCAAGTGGCTGCAATGAGACTGACAGAAATCAGCCTTAGGCAAAGGGGAGGGAGGGGAGGTCAAGGGCCCAGAGAAGGGGCCTTGCAGATCCAGCCACACGCGTCGGTAAAGGGCTGTCCTGGGAAAAACCTGGCGCCTCTCCATGGAGATTCTGACTCAGAATCCAGGTTAGAAAGAGGCAGCAGTCCCACATCTTCTGTTCTGATGCCACAGCACGTGCTTCACGACTGTCCCACACCCCAAGGACACTTCCACTCTATTCACACAACCTCTCCAGCGTGGCCAGGGTTCCAACTGGACGCAGGGACAAGAGCTGGAGTAGTGGGGCGCACAGCAGGTGCTGCTCGCCGAGGCCTCCAGAACACTCGGCACACACGGTGACACGGCAGTGGCCTGAGCCGGACTCAGCTGGAGGGAGGCCCAAGGGTGCAGGCGTGCCGCCCTGCCGCCAGGTGCACCCTGTGCGTTTGCTTCTGAGCCCCAGGCCGAGACCACCTGTGACCACAGGACTGCCGTGCCTGCTCAGCACACAGTCACCAAGGAGCTATACTGAGCCACCGCCCACACTGTCCCTGTCCCAGTAGTAGAAATGCCTCATAGAAACACTTTAACATAAATAAGAGACACAAACCCTTTTATAAAATATTTATTCTAAAAAAAAAAAAAATCACACTGTACAAATTTAGATAGAACACTCTCAATGCTCAGATTTATAAAAATGTGAACAAAACCAACACTAAAGGAGGAAACTTTTGTTCTCTTTTTAAATTAGTAAGGGGGGAAAAAGACTTCTTTTTAGGTACAATGAGAGAAAAGTCTAGAAGACATCCAAAGAGCCAGCAAGAAAAAGCCCACGATCTACCTGCACCGCTCCCAGGCTGGCTCTGCCAGTGGACAGCAGGCCCCCTGCAGATGGATGAGGGCGAGGACGGCCTCCCCTGCGTGGCAACACGGCCTCCCAGGGCCACACTGAAACTCAGCAGGATTCCCGAGGCCAGTGACACACAGTACAACAGCCTGCGCTCACAGAAAGACCAGCCACACGTGCTTCTGACTTCTGCTTTTCTAACACCAGACTCGAATGTGTACCAGTCTGTACAAACGCGCAGTGTGGTGAGGTGTCACTTCTGTAAGAGTTAAAAATGGACATCCGGAGCTGTTTCCTGCAGTTCACTCTGTCCACTCATGGACAGAGGGAGAACCATAAAAAAGAATCCACAAAAAATCCCAGGCCAGAAATCCTGGTTCCTTAAAAAATAGTTTTAAAAGCTTAGGGTAGGCTCAGCTCTGCCATTTCTAAGGGCCTAGCTGACATCTCCCTCCACCAGTAAACTCACCCTCTTTCACACACGAACTGTTATACAATAACTATGGCCCTGCAAAATCTCAGGTCTTCTGTAAATAAAATGAACCAGGCAGAGAGAGGTCACAGAAGCCAGCAAGCTCCTTCACATTCCGGGTGAGAGGCAGTTGAGGTCACAGCCATGGGTGCCAGGCAGGGTCCATGCGGCACAGGTTGTCCAAACTGTTGGCAGCTGCCACAAGGGTGTTCACTTTGCTCTCCCCACCTTCGAACTGGGCCAGGTTGTGCAGACGGGTCATGATGGCGGTGACCGCTTTCTGGACCAGGGAGACCAGTTGCTGGCTGTCCATGTTCTCAGGCTGTCCAGCGGCCGAGAGAGGAGAGGAGGTGTCCTCCTGTGTTTTCTTGTGCCAAGCAATGATCTCATCCCGGAGCACAGTTTTCAGAATGCCGTCCACCTGGGTGAAGGAGAGAATTCAGGACTCTCATTCCACCGCCAACGGCCCAGGGAAGGGGCAGCTCCGCAGCGAGCCCCCTAAGGCCTATCTAGCCTCAGCAGCCTGGCCAGGCCACGGACCCAGCCCTCTGGAGGCCTCTGGAGACCACGTCACCTCCTGTACAAAGCACAGGTCCCACAAGGCCCCAGTGTGAAGGCCCAGGACTTCTCAGGCCCTCAGGCAGGGCAGCCCACGTGCAGGTGGGACACGCTATCACGCTGGGCCCGTGTGTGTGCCCTATCTATGCAGCACAGCTGAGTGAGCGCCTTCCCAGTGTCAGGTCAAAGTGAACATGGCTGGAAGGCAGGGGCCACCTCACACAGAACACTTCTGTCCCTGTATGCCGGGACCCTGCAGAAAAGGGGAAGCGGGCACTGCTGGACAGGCCGACAGGCAGCGCTAACCGCTGGGGATGTTACCCAGAAGAGCACTGTGCGTTCTTTCTTGTAAAGTGGGTTCCTTCATATCCTGACCACTTCTCCCAGTGACACCACCTCAGCATCTGCCCCCTTGGTAGCTGGTACACAGGTCCTATAAAGCCACAGTGTGGGCCATGGAATCGTGGGGCCTGTGCTTCCCAAGGGACAGTGCTGTGACCCACCTTGAAGTTGGGCTGTGCAAAGCACCGCGCAACAGCGATCATGGAGGCAGTCAGAGGGCCAGACACACCGATGGTGGTCAGAAATTCAGAAATGTTGGGGGTGAGGCGAAAAGGGACAGGACGGTTGGCGTCTAAATCCCCAGTTGCATCATTTATATCGAACCGAAAGTAGGCAACATTCAGCTTGCCAGTGTCCTGCATTTCAGGAGGAGACATATTAGGGGTGTGCTCAGCAGAGTGGGGAAGGTCACGGAGCGCCGGGCTGCTCATGTAAGTTACCTGAGCAATCTGTAACATCTCGGGGTTGAGTCTGTTTAAATGTAACACAAACTCGGCGAAGCCGATCAGCGCCAGCTGGATGGTGAACATCTTCCGGAAGGTCCAGTAGTCTGTGGCGTTGGGCAGCGTGTGCAGGGCCCACTCTTTCAGCATGCTGCGCGGCACCATGTTGCTCTGCACCTCCTTGAGAATGTCTCGAAGGACCTGAAACACACCGTTCTGTGACTCCTCAGCTGACTCACTTGTTTTTTTCTACAAAAGGAAAATTCTCAAATTGCACCTACTTACTTAGGTCAGTAAAGGAAATTTTGTTGCTGGGCAGGGAGCTTGGGGGAGGGGAAGGAGAAGAGGAAGAGAGTGAGAAAAAGAACGAGCCAGGTATCCCTGGCAAGAACGTTACAGAGCTCGAGGGCAGGTTACCTGCCAACTGCTATGACCTCCCCCTGAAGTTCCCACGGGTCTGGGGAGCTCACAGCTTCGCGACTAGGCTGGCTGTAAAAACCAGCAGACTGACAGCTCCTGAGCGGGGTTGGCGACCCTACCAAAAAAGCCTCATCCCAAAAATTTGTCACTGTTTAACCTGTCTGAGAGTTCCTGCAAAGAGCTCCATTCACAGTGCTTGTCTCTGACTGAACTCCAGGTTTATCCAGTGAGGACGTCACCTGCCATCAGTGACAACTATGTAACATCAAAGTTGCCCGAAGCAGTGATGCTGACTAGAGCCACAAGAGAAAAGCTGGGAATGAGCTGTTTTTAACAAAATATTAGGAGACACAAAGACACAGTCAACACTCGGGAAGAAGGCGAAGTCACGTGTATCAAGTCACTTGTATCCAGAATATATGAAGAATTCTGAGAATTCACAATACAGAGACAAATCACCCAATTTAAAAATGGGAAAGGTCTTGTTTGTGCAAGTGTTTCTCCAATGAATGAGTATATATGTATGTCAACATGCACAGGCAAAGATACCGGACATTACCAGTCATCAACTCTAGCACAGTACTTCACATCTACTAGGTTGGTACAATAAAAGGGCCATGGAAAGTGTTGGCAAGAATGTAGAGAACACGTATCCACTGTGACCACTTTGGACCACCTTGGACAATACTTTGGCAACTTATCAAAATGCTAGTTACCGTGTGACCCAGCAACTACACTCCTGGGAATACGTTCAGGACCAAAACATCATACCTACACACAGACACGTACACAAACATTCAAAGCAGCATTAGCCCCAATAGTAAGTAACACACAAGTCCATCAACTGATGGATGAAGTAAACATGGTTTAGTTCACAACAAATGAACCTTGGAAACATTACACTAAGCGAAAGAAGCCAGGCACGAAAGTTCACATTATTGCGTTCGTGTTATATTCATAACAGGCAAATCTAGAGGCAGAATGGTCTACGTCATCAAGAGATTGAAAATAGGGAGAGAGAAGATTAGTAATGGGTGATGAAGAGATTTCAAGGATACGCAGATGGGAGCTGGAGGTGATGGTGCCTGCTTGTGATCCCAGCACTCTGGAGGCTGAGGCAGGAGCACTGCAAGTTCAAGTCCAACCTGGGCAACTTATAAAATAGGATGTGATGATGTGAATTTGCGGACAGGAGTCACTGGCTTCTATGGTCAAAGGCAAAAAATAGCCTAGAGAATAATTCATTCCTTTCCCATAAACACATCACAAACGCTCATCACAGAATAACCAGGCTGCGAGCCATGCTACCAATTTCTAAGAAGCCTCAGCGCTGTCTACACAGGCCAACTGGAAAACAGGAATCTGCCGCCTTGGCCTGCACATGGGCCACCTTCGGCCCTGCCTATTGTTCTGTTCTGAGATGAAACATGCACCTGTGGCCTCCATCTTCTGAGAAAACTAACTGTTCTAGACAGACCCAGACAAACTGAAATGAGTCTCTCAATGACACAGGGAGGGTCACAGCCCCCAGCCTCATGGCTTCTCCTTGTGATGACACACAGAATGACCACGTGGCATGTGGCTATAACAGGGGTCTCCGGTGCTCCACATCAGCCTGGACAAGCTCTTCTCAGCACTGGCAGGAGTCTGCAATGAGGAGAAGGCCCTCGTCCCCAGGAGACTGCAGGTGACGGCTGTCCAGAATTCCTGGGGCCTGCATAAAGCTCCTGCCTGAGGTAACCCAATCAACTAGGCACACCTATTGTCAAGGCCTGTTGTACCTCTGATTTTAGAAAACATGTAAGGTACGGGTGTGTAATGCCCTGAGGCTCAGGAGCACACCAGAGGAATGCAGGCATTAAGTGGACACATGAGACTGTAAGCAGCCTACAGCCCCTCAAATCACAACTGGCTGCCATGTGAGCTGGCTGTCAACTCATTTTTAAATTCGGATTTGTACTTTTCCGTAACTACAAGGAGAGGACATGAACTTACCAAGGTTAAGAACTTACTGTGGGCTGGTGATGATAAGCCCCTGCAGCAAACATGCCACCACTAAGGTCACTGGCCACCTAACTTCTACCATCTCACGAGGCTACTAAAGTTATTTGGAGGAGAACGGAACCCTCACAGAAAGCCCTGTGCACTCCTAGGCACCCATCACGGTGGTGCTGCCACCAGAAAGCCTTAGATTAAGGCGAACCACCCCTATCGGCCCTGCCCCCACCCCCATACCTGGTGGCTGGCCTGGGTCCCCCGCGCTTGCACCGTGGCCAGCCGGTCATAGTAACGGGAGATGGGGTTGTCGTGCTCGATGCCCTTCTTGGCACAGCGCTGCTTATAGATCTCCACGAGGGAAAGTGAAGAGGGGTTGTCTTCCACAAGGCGCATCTGTGGGGACACGGCCACGACCCTAGGAACTGGGGGAGGGGGGAAAAGAAATGGGGCAGATGAGGGAGGTTAACCACAACGCAGTGCTTGGCTGCATGCCCCCAGCACTGGCCGGGAGCATAGATAACCTGGAATCCAGTCACGTGAGCAGAGGAAAAGCGTGCCAAGGTAATCACACTCCCCTTCCTCAACAGACAGCACCAGGCTCACGCTACGTGAGCTACTCATCGCCCCATCCTCAAAAGATAACCTTAAAGAATAAGGACACTGCCAAACCTTCAGAGGCTTTCCTCCACCAGACTCAGCAGAAGCATGCAGTCCTCCAGCTTGAGGCCTAGTGACCTCGCTAACTCGCCCTCCCGCTGCCTAGACGGCTGTGCTCCAGCTCTGTGGGAGCAGAGCATTGCTCAGGTTGTTTCGGTAAGGACACAACCAGAGCAAATCCAATCACCTGTAAATTTATATCCACACACAGTGGCCACTGTTCTAGTGTTTGACATGCAACTTATCAGGCCACTGTGTTACAGGATGGCGATGGTGTCTACATCACGGCCACCTGTCGGAGCCCGCCAGAAGCAGCACAGTGGGGTTCCTGGGGAGACAGCGCTGCATGTGCCACTCCTGGCCTCCACATCCACATCCTGAGGCAGCCTCCCAAGTGAGGCTGCTTGGGGAAAGGTGCCAGACCACTGTAGACTTGTTTCTTCATCCAGAACTAGGACAGCAGCCACTATGCCACGGGGCTGCTCGCAGACTAAGTGATTAAAGCAGTACATTACTGTTAAAGCTGGAGGGAGCTGAGAGATTTCCAGAAGATGGCCTCAAAATCCACCCTGCCCACTGTGGGCTGCAGAGGCTCTGCGCCAATACTGCTGATGCTGTGGCAGGAGTGTCCAGGCGATGGCTCCCCTGGGCGTGGGGTAGTGTTGGCAGGGGGCCCACAGGGGACTCCTGACTTTCTTGGTATGATCGGGTCTCACTATGCAGGTAACCCAAGCTGGCCTCAAACTTCTGGTGATCCTCCTGCCTCAACATCCAGACTGCTGGGACAACATGCATGTGCTACCAAGCCTGGCAGGATGCTGTCTTTTAATGAGCAAACACGGCCAATGTAATCCAATGTCAGTTATGCCACAGCTGCTGGCTTGCTGCTCTGGCTTCAGTCTGTGAAAAGATCTCAAGATGATTCCTGGGCATGTACTTAACACAGTCACTGAGTGATAACCAGATGTTTGGAAGATGGAAAGAATGTTCTCATCCACAGCTGGGATCAACACTACAGACCATGTTACCTGATGAAATACATACAGCTTTTTATGATGCACTGTAAGCAAGCAGATTGGTTTTTAGAGCTCACTGTTCTGAGATAGCCAACCTAAGGGTCCAACATTTTGGTCAAAATGGGTTGAACTACACCTTAGCTGAACTCAGGACTAAGCCATGCGCACTGTGTGAGTTCCCAACCTTGGAGGTTGTGTGGCAAAATGTGGGCAACTCAGTTAGGTAACTGACTGAGCTCAGTGGTTGCTGCTTCTTAGCTCCTGCTGTCACTTGACGATGTCTCTGGCCTTCTCGGGCTGCGGGGATTTTAGACTTAGCATGGCACTCCAGGAAGGCAGACTCTGCAGTGCCACACAGCACGGCATGGGGCCAAGAGGAGCCTGAGACCTCTCTAAAAACCCAAATGTCACCAGCATACCAGGAGCTCTTGGCTTAGCCAGGCCCACTAGGGTGGAGAGGTTCCTGGAGGATATGAACAGGAGGTTCACAGGAACCCCCTCTGTCAAACACACACACACTCTGTGAGATAAGAAGAACCAAGAGAACCTTAGCACTGAGCTCTCATCCCCCAGGGGGCAGCCTGAGGCCAAGGAGCAACTCCTGGACAAAAGCTGGGGGAATGAGACTGGTCCTCCTCCTGAGCTCTCCCCTCTCCAATCTGACATGAGGTGCTGTGTCCCAGGCGTGGCTCATTACCTGTGAAAAACAAATGCCTCTTGGTGGTTTCCTTCCTCTTCTCCAAGCAGGGATTCAGCAGGCGGAGCAGCTGCAGCACACGCTCCTCCCTCCGTGACTCTGTGAGGCAGGCGTCGTTCATGACAAGGTATGGGTAGATCTTGCCATTGTGCCCACGGATGTACAGCCTACGAGCGGCTGTGTTGTGCTTCTGAACAATTTCCACCCTGGGCATGAACCTATGGAATTAAGTAACCAGCAAGCATGAGCTCCGAGTCTCATCCCATCTCCTCTCTTAGGAAGAACAGAATACACAGAAACCAGCACAGACAGGCAGGCTGCACAGCTCAGTATCACTGATTTACCTGCACCCCAACCCCCTCTGACAAGACACAGAGACGAAACAGTATCTTATGATGTAGCAGCCACTGGTGGAAGGCAGGCAGCAGGGCCAGCAGGCCAGAACATGATTTGAAAGAAAGGGAAACTGAGATCTGGGCATATGGAAAAGCAAAGCACTGTATTTGATTTAGGAATAAAAACAAATGCACCACCATTACTGAGGAGACCTCTTCAAAGTGCTTCTGACATCTCACAAGATGCAGCATGCTCTAGTAAACTTTGCAACTGTCCAAATGTGCATGAATACTGTGACCTAAGACATGATAAAAGCCTCAGCCTTCAGATTGTATTAGGCTTCATGGTGATTCAGAAAAGGTTCTTTGGAATGCAAACCTGACTGTAACGCGGGAAGTTTAACTTCTAGGTCACAGGCCCTCTAAGACCGCTATAGCTCTCAAGTGCTCACATTCTCTGACGACTGTATTCTCTCCCACCTTAGGAGAACAAAGCCTGAAATACTGCACAGGACCTACCCAGATTGCCCCAATACAGGATGCTGGCCTCACTCACCTAGCGATCTTGATGTAATAATGTGTTGGCTTTGGCATTAGAAATTCCCCAGGAATTTCCACGTCAGCTGTTTGTGCTGAGAAATTGCTCAAAAAACGACATTTTTCTTCTATGAGGAAGAATTTTGGAAGTTGCTTGGTTTTGGCCTCCAGGATTTTAATCCATTTTTTCAACTTAGAAATTAGATTATGAAGCTTCATGGATCCTGGAACACTGAAATCAAAATCTACAAAATACAACATAATTAAAACATTTGTAATCATCTGGGCTATTTCTAATAAACTAGAAGATCACCACTCAAGCATCCAGGAGCTATGATTTGGGTGTGTCCCACACAGAGTGCGGAGCATAACATCTTAAGTCTCACTTGCTCTCCAAAGCGTAGGTTACAGCCTGCGAAAGGAAGCACAGCTGTTAGCTGGGGCTGCTCGCTACTCTGAGCAGGAGGAGGAGGGAGAGAGATGGGCTCAACACAAAGCTCCATCCCAGTCACAACCAGATCCCTTCAGGAGACCACAGATCCCTCATGAGAGCCAAGAGCTTGGGACAGCTGATGACTTCCAACAGCAGCACAGGACTTGAGGTCCCCAGAACCTAGTGATCACCTCCAGAGGTGGCCCCAGTCACACATCTGAGTATAAGCATTAATTACACCAAGCGGTGACGGTCTCAAGGTCAAAGCTAGTAAGAGTAACCTATGGGAAGATGAAGGAGAGAAAATGGAAACACTGAGGCAGTCTTTGACAGTGACTTACAAGGAATGAAACAAGAAACCAAAATGCAAAAACAGAAGACATTTTCATTCAAGCCTTAAAAAAAAAAAACCTGGTTAATGTAGTTCTCAGATTTTTCCTGAGAAAATTTTCAACATTATAAATTCAATTAAGTTTAAAAATCCTTTTTAAACCCTCAGTTTCCTTTCAGATTCTCAGCAGGGCTGGAAGACACCTCATCACTGTAACTCAACAACCGTTACAGTTGTGAACTGGGATCCTGGGGAAGTTGCAAGGAGGCACTGCCCTGCTGCCGAGCGCTGGTGACTGCCTGACGTCTCACATGGCGTGGGCTGTGCAATGGCTACAGACACCTCCACACACCATCTCAATACAGGGCAGACACACATCTCGCCAGCACCATCTGTCCAAGGGACTCTCAGTCTTCTGTACACTCATCAGCCGGACAGAGCCTCCCCTACACTTAGCAAAGATGGTCTCCTACCCACTGCGCCTCCCCGGGGCAGCTGCAAGGCTGGAGTCGGTGATGAAGGAGAAGACCAAGGGGCCGACAGCACCAGCTTAGAACCAGAAGCTGGCAAAGATCTCAGGGCACAAGAAGATGGGCCATCCAAGGGCAAAACAAGTCCCTGCCTCTTCCAACTGAGTGTCCCTTGTAACCTGTGAAAAGCTAACTGTGTGCTTGGCACGTAGATCAGAAACAGCCCACCACGCTATTCCTACAAAATGGCCCCTCATCGGTTTGTACAAGTTAATGCTGAACCCAGAAAAATGATTTACATCAAAAGCCACAGAAAAGTCAGGCTGCCAGACTTGCTAAAAGATATATATTGCAAATGTACAACACCCTACATACTGTATTTCACAGGCTGGCTGAAAGGTGTCATGCTACTTGCTTAGTTACCGTGAAATTCACTGGATGGTACCAGCTCTACAGCTTCCAGCACACTCAAGTTTCTCACACACCCAAGGTGAGAGCACCGGGTGCCAATTCGGCGGGGTTGGGTGCAGCCTGAGACCTGGCTCTTCCAGGGGCCCACTCGTCACTGTCCGTGGATGAGGTTACTGTGCAGTCACATCAGCTTGTGAAAATCAGTGCACCAGCTTATGATTTTTCCCTGTGGCATTTATCTGGTTTCCTTTGCTTCTGTTTGTGTGTGGGGTGGGGAGTGGGGGTGGGCCAAAGGGTTGCTGAGTGAACCCAGGACCTCAAGCATACTAAGGACACACCCTTCCACTGAGCCACACCTCCCATCCAGCCCTTACTTTCCCTTTCATTTGAACATTGCCATCTCCCTCCTTTGAATTTCTCACAGTCATAACCTCACAGAAGCAGGCAGCCAGAGAGATCAACACACCAGTGCAAGTGAGGTGAGACTCCCCCAGCAGAGGAGTCAGAGGTTCACCCTCCAGACTGTAGGGAGCTTCATGCACAGGGCTGCCCCTTCTCTACTGGACCTAGGTGCTGCCAAGCTCATGCCTGAGCACTGCTGGAAGTTTTTAGAGCAACTACAGGTTCACAGCAGGCTGCAAAGAAACACACAAGCAGCCTTATGTAGGCTTACTCCCCACCCCGTCTCCTAAGCCAATGCCCTGGCACAATGCAAAACCGAGAGTGATGCTGTCAGAGCCCAGAGCTGAACTCTTTACACATGCACTCAGGTGTCACCACGCACAAGCAAGTGCGCACTCTTGTGCAGGCTTGTCTCACAAGCAGGCTTATGTAGCTAGCACTAGCATCAGGATGTGTACCTTGACTGTCTCCAAACTTCTGCAGTTAACCCTTCACAGCCATAGCCACCTTTTCTCCTCCCTCAACACCTGGGCCCTAACATGTACTCATCTGTCCCATGTCTACGGTTACTTCACAAACGTTTCATAAATAAGAATCATACGAAGTATCCTTTTGAGGGTGGCTTTGTGTTCTCAGTAGCTTGAGGTTCACCCAAGTTGCCGTATACTCGAATTAACGCCTTTTTACTGCTGAATATGGATGAACTGTTTGTACTTGGTTATTCCATTCAGTATGTTCGGAAAGTAAGTTCCTATTTGAGGCCATTATCAATAAAGGGGCTTTATTGTGATGTTTAAAGTGGCTTTACTGTGAGCACGTAAGTTCTTACATGGAAGTACGCCTCTACTTCTGTGGGATACATGTCAAAGTCCTATTTTGGAATTTTCATGCACTTCATTCCCTAAACGGAATCCCAAGGTTGAGACAAAAAAGGATCCCCTGGGAGGGGGTGACAGCAGGCTGCAGAACTCTGAAGCCTGCTGTGCTCTGAGAAGGTTGGCAGCCTCATGAGGTAACTGCTTTTGAGATCCAGGTCTTATAATTTTAACACCAAAATCCAGGTGTTTTGTTTCACTTCTAATTCTCCATTTCAAACTACATTTGATGCAATGATCTGATATTTTTAAAATAAAGGTATGTCGAGTATTATTTCTTTTAAGTAAAACAGGATGGTTTCTGTAAGATGTTCATCTCCGATGCTTCCTTAATGAAATAAGGGTGAGGGCACCACTTAACCTTCACAGGACAAAACCACCAGACAGTGAAAGCTCTCAGCATGAAAGGCAGGAGGACAGGGCTCACACTCCCATCTTCCAGAGCCCTGTCCTCTGCAGAGTGGCTGTGTCATCCTAAATGCCCACCTCACAACAGGTCCCCTGGGCCCCTGCCACCTGGAATGAGGACGGGCACAGGTTGTTCCTTAGCAAGATTCAGTTAGTCTTGGCTGCCAAGTACAAAATGGACTTCATAATTAATGGGATGTTTTATATTGTTTCACATATATATAATATATAATATATATTTATATATTATATATTATATATTATATATATTTATATACATTTATATATATTATATATATTATATATTTATGTTTATTATATATAATATATATTTATATATATTATATATAATATATATTTTATATATTATATATATTATATATAATATATATTTATATATATTATATATATATTATATATATTTTTTTTTTACTGTACTCTCTTGTTGTTTTTGTTTATAGTACTGAAGATTGAGCCCAGGGCCATCACAATGAGATAGACCCTCAACCCCTCTAGTTTTCTATTTTGAGACAAGGTCTCACTAAGTTGTGAAGTTACCCAGACTGGGCTCAAACTTGTGATCCTCCTGCCTCAGCCTCTAGAGTGCTGGGATTCTAGTATATACCATAGCAGGGGCTGGGGAATGTAGCTCACTGGTAGAGCTGCAGGCTCAATCCCAGCACTACAAAACAGAAGAAAAAAGATACTTTATATACCTAAAAACGTGAAATTCTATGGTTTAACCTATCAGTCAAGAATGTTTCAGACACAGTCATAAAATCAAGAATAAGCGTTTTTCAGTTCTGTGAGATTATACAAGAGAAGTCTTACTTTTACATGATTATCACTCATGCCCATCCCCTACTCAGATGCCAAAGTGACTTGTCTGGGACTGGGCATTCCCATGGCCTAGTGTGTGTGCGTATGACAGAGCGCACACATGCTGGGGAGAGGGGGAGGCCTCAGGAGAAGGGAGACTGGACTCACTGTCCTCAGCAGAGCCACATCTGCACTCACCTGGGCCCAGGAAAGTGCCTCCACCTGCACTAGTGACAGGTAATGGAAACATACAGTCATTCTGTCATCAGAGTCCACTGTCTAGTTGGTATTTACCACTTTGGGCCCTGCACTATTAAATCCCAATGCTTCAGCTCCTAAGTGAGGGAGGGACCAATGAGAAGCAAGAGGATCTGCCTGAAAACCTCCTTCTTCACACCTCCTATCTCACAGTTCCAAACCGAAACCTTCAGTGTGAAAGGATGTGGAGTCCTAGGCTGATGACTTCCGTTAAGTTCCTAGCACTCTGAATCTATTTTAAACAACCAGCTTGCCGAGAACAGTGATGAGAAACATCAATGGGTATAATCAGCTTAGATGTAAACGACCTGGAAAAAGGGTTTTCCAGGTACAGAAACAGTGAGACTCACCCGTTGTGAACTGGCCCTTCAGCTTCTGGAAGACGGGGTCCTGGGCCGTGGCCTGTGCTCGTCGGGCCAGAGACTCAGAGGCTGCACTGGAGAACATGGTTGAGACGTTTGACACGTTTTCCAGGCCCACTCCAAAAGTGCTCACCAACTTCTTAACAAAATTCAGAGTGTGGGGGGTGATTTTGGCATCAGACACTGCGCCACTTTTCTCAAAGGCAACAGAGTAACACTTTGCCAGGCCCTGTTGGAGTTGCCTGAGCACCTAGATGAAGACAGAGCAAAGACTGTCACCTAAACAGAACAATCAGCCAGTTCAGGGCCTCTGTCACACAAGACCCCCTTGCTCCAGGGTTGTGCTACAGCCACATGGCACCCGGTAGATGTAAATCAGTGTGTGTGGAAAAGATGGGATGCCAGTGTATGACACTGCAAGCCCCTAACTGAAGCCTTCAACACTCAACCAAACAAAGGAGCAAACTCCACTTCTTCCAGGCACGCACAGCCATCTGGTGAGTAACCACAGAAAGTCTCACTCTCACGCAGCCTTGTTGTCACCACCACCTGTTCATGTGTTCATGTGCAGACCTGAACATTGCGGACCAGCTGGCCTCGAGGCTCAACTAGACAGACTGCTGGGCAGTCAAGTGGATGTGATTTCACCATGCGCTTACACACAGAAGACTAAGGAGGTGGCCCAACTGCTGGAAAGACCCTGGAAAACCAAGTCCCACTCTGGAAACTGCAGTTGCATGTTGCCTACCTGCCCCACTACTCTCACTCACACATGGCTGCCACCTGGTCAACCAGTGGCACTGAAACAGCCAAGAGCACGGAAGTATACAAGTAAACATTTTAACAGCAAGAAATGGCTTCCACAACTTCAACTTTTCTTTTGAACTTGTTCACTTCAAATATTTGAGGCTGCACAACTGTCCAGAGATTAACTACTCACCTGGTCTGTAGTTAAATTCAGCAGCAAACAAAAAATGATTAGGCAGTTAACTATGAACATAATGTAGTCGCTGAAGCATGCAGAGTATCACTTTCTGCCCACAGGTAGCCAGCAGGTGCAATCAGCCCCACATACCTCTTCATGCCAATTCTCTCTGAACCAAACCATCTGGTCAACGATGCCTTCCAGGGAAGACAGAAGGGTGGGGTGGAGCTCCCGCTGCATGTGCATGATTCGGCTGCAGCGCCACATGGGTGCTGTTGCTCTTATGGGCCCTGGATCTGATGCAGAATGGGACTGGTTACCCACTGAACTTGGCTGCTGCTGTCCAGAATCTGAGAGCAACACACACAACGCCAATGTCAGTGCAAAACCAACTGATGCAGAGCTCGGAGCTCTACGGGACCCACTGGCCAAAGGAACACTGGTTCCTGCCATTGTGGGGACTGCCGCAGGACCGTCTCCCCTAGGCTGGTGTGGAGAACGTTCTGGTTCTAAGCATAGCTGTGCCTACTGACTTTGAGACGAGACCAGTGAGCTTGTTGAGCAAAAAGTCAAACGAGACAACATGCTACCCAATGCTACTACCCAGTGCTGAGCTGAGGATATGCACTGCACATTCCTTTCTACCTTTTGAAATTTTCAAAACAAAAGGTTTAGAAAAGCATTTCCTAGTGTTCCTTTTACTGAAGTTCAAAGAACCTACAAGTAGTTAATAAGCAACACTCCATTTTTCATCCAAGAAAACCAAACCATATTTGTAAAATGTTTTTTAAAAAGACAGTTATCTTCTGTATGAGAAATACACTGCACAACTCTTCACGCCCTGTTCTCTGGCTTTCACTTCCTATACTTAAGTCTTGAAATTAAAAAAAGCTGATTTCAAATGACAAGACAGAGAGCTGAAAGGTGCTGCGCACTATCCCCGTGCCTCACATCTCACTAACCTGCAACGCTGCCATTCTGGTCTGCGAACTCTGTGAAACAACATTCCTTAAATGGCTGACACAGTACCGTGCTTAGCAGTATCTGACACCCTTAATTAGGTTTTTTCTTTACACAGGAAGGCTGTTCAATGTACATTAAAAGTCTTATATTTTGAACGAATTTTTCCAAATACCTGGCAAGACTGAAGATTCTTCTGACAGATTAAGACATTCCTATAAACTTGAACAACAGTAGTGGATTTTCAGTTTTCTAGAATCATTACTGAGGAAGGTGAATGTTGTAATTATGGTTAAAAATATTCACAGATTTGTTTTCTGCCTATGAATCAAACACCCAATCACACTGTGGCAGAGGAGAACCATACGTTTTACTCAAGAGACCAGGCTTTGTCCTCTGGCCCTTCATAAAGACAAGACGGGCCACATTAAGAAGAATGCCATGGCAGGGTGTGTCTGCAGCACTGGAGACATGAGACACCCATGGAATGGGTCCTTCAAGTCCTAGCCAGCCAGCTCCACCCGGGACGTACCACTCTTGTAGCGCTCCCGCTGTTCTATCTTCAAGGTCAGGTACAGAGTCCGGATGGGAAAGTAGACTGCTTGGGGATACACACGTCCAACCTGCTCAGACACAGGAAGTCATCAACAGCGCTGCTCTGCACTGTGCTATCTTGATGAAGACAACTTGCATTGAAAATAATTGATACTAAGTTGAAAATGGGTTTTTGGTCAGCATTTGGACCCGGAAAGAAAATAACTGCATTGATGACCTCAACACACAAGACTGGCTTAAACAGGAGGCGAGATATCTTGTTTAGCTTTAAAAGACTAAAAAGACAGATCCAAACTTGCATTTGACTAATTCTACCCAGAGAAACCACATGTTCATTTCATTCAGTAAATGTAAGGAAGACAAAACACACAGGTTCCTTCCTGGTCCTCTGAGCACTATATGGATGGCGTTCATCGAGTGCCAGCACATTCCAAATCACACAGCTACTGCACTGTTGATTCATGAAGTTACACGACTTCATACACACACGAAGGTACTATGTATGACACAGTATCTACACATCTACTTTTTTGGTTGTTTAGCTCAAGCTCAGTCTTTTCAGAGAGAGACATACTGGAACCTTTCTCAAATGATGGTTCTAAAAGAACATTCTATGGGACCTGGACCTGTCCAATTCCCCACCTCGTCAAAAAACTGCTGGTGTCTTACAGGTGCAGCTGAACTGCAGTGAGTATCACTGGACACAACGGGTATCATTCTTGAGGGCACATACAAAGCTCCAGGCACAGAACAGGAAATCAGATGATAAATGCCAACCAGACACTAACTTCACGAGACTTCAAGCAGTCTTCCATTTAATGCAAGTTTGTTTTATCTCATGTGGGAAGATAATATTCAAGCAAAGATACTACAATTTCAAGAGTGCAATGCTGTATTAGCTACTTCATCTCAACCCTTATGTATTCAATAACTTTTCATGTTTTAGATTAAATAATACCTAAACATTTATGTCAAGCTATTTTCAATACTTAATTTTTTGAAAGAAAATAATGCAAAACGAAGAAAAAATTGTTCTGTGACAGTGACAACTTGTGATGCCCACCTGGCTGATGAGGTTCAGGAGCAATTTGCCCTCAGAGCCAACCAGGCAGGTGAGCAGCTGCGGGATCCAGGCCAGCCACTGGATGGGTGGTACACCAATGCAGTACTTGTCAACAGCATCTGCCAATGTGTTTTTGTCATCATCAAAACTCAAAAGCCACAGCACCTAGCAGAGAGGAAAAGTCCTAGAGTTGAATGACAATTCTGAGGCTTTCAATGGAGAGGCTCTTTTTATTCAACTTAAAATTACCACATGAGCAGGGCATGATGGCACACTGCCTAGAAACCTGGCTACTTATCCTGATCATGGGGAAAAGTATCTACTGTGGGGCCAATTTACTGCCAAACTTAACGTATGTTACAGTTAGGGCTGGGGACATATTATTGCTCAGTGACACAAGTGCCTGCCTGGTCAAGTGTGAGGTTGTGAGTTTGATCACTGGTACCAAATAAATTAAATAGATAAATAAGGAAATAAATGTTAAATAAAACCTAAAATTTGAATATAGTTTTTCTCTTCATTTAGCTGTAATGACAATTACCAACTGATCCAATCTACCAACTGGCTGTGACCTGTGGCTCCGAGGAGGCACTAGGCAGGTGCCTAGGGCACATGGATGCCTGCTAACTCTCACGTGCGACCTCACGGAATAGAACAGATTGCTACGACAATCTCAAATCACCACCAGCCTCGCACCAGGGAAATCATGTGCTACAGCATCAAGCCCATGGCTCTCTGCAACACTGATACCTAAAGCAAACAATTCCAGGGTGAGATCCAGGTAGTGTTTCTGTTAGTAACTCCGGTTGGCTTTCACTTCCATGTCCATGTGCTGATATATATTCCAAATGCTCATGTTAAGACTAACGGATAAAATAGGACACACAATTTATTTTTCAATTTTCTGCAAGAATTACGACACAAGATCAAAAAATATGGCGACTGTTTAGGCTTTTTAAAATGTATTACAACAACAGATACATTACCATGAATTCTCCTGAGAAACCTTTTCCTTCCTTTAAACACATTTAACCTATCACTCTTGTCACTTTCTGAAGCGATTCTAAAAAACCCTTTTTCAAGTCGTTAGTTGCACTGTCATGGATGCCTTGATGTCCTGAATCAATTCAAAACACTGATCTTTTTTGGTCATTTTGACTGTGAAGAAGAGTTACAAGTCACATAGCATCCCGATTTAGTGATAGAGTGAATGTAGGCACTTTTTATGTGCCTGTCTTTTTGCTAGATGGCACTTATTAGCAGCGTTCACTCTATTTTTGATCATACCTTGACATTCACAAAAGAGAACTTCCAGAATTACTTCTGAAAGTGTTAAGAATATAAAAATGTACAAATATATAAAAGGATATAAAGTGTATAAAAGAATATAAAAGTGTACAAAGTGGAAGGGGAAGAAAAAAGGATTAAGATTTGATATGCGTATCACTTCCCCACGATAAGTGTACTCATCATGTATCACAAACATGTACCAATAAAAAAAAAGTTTAAAAAATGCTGAAACTAAGAGGGACTATTTTAAGAGGGACCAATGGCAGTGCCTTTTATTGTAATGAATTTTTAAAAATTTAAACTTTTACCCTGTATTTCGATCATACCTTGTGTATCCGGGTTTTACCTATCAGACTGTAAGTGCCCAGTGGAGTCTCACTCCAGTCCCTTGCTTCGTCGAGGAGTGGTGTCCAGGGTGTGATGCCAGACAGCACACAACACAGACGCCTAAGACCCAGATTCTAGGCAAGACTCTGACCAGGTCTCAGATTTCTCAGCTTTAAAATGGAACTTGGAAGAGTCCCACTTTGAAGAGTGATGGGAATTAAAAAAATAAGGCAGGAAATCTGGCCTTACAGTCAATGTGGATGAGTGAATTGTAGCCAGATTTTGATCTGAATATAAGAGATGATCTTTTATCGAAACTAATTCTTTTGGTCTCACCTTTGCTAAATATTTTCTTGATTTGCTTTCATTCTGATGCCGACATGCATGCAGGTAACAGGTAATAGCAGACACTCCAAGATGCAGCTGCCGCTCCTTCACAAAGATGTTTTCTAAGTAGTCGCCCCACATGGCCCAGGCTTTTACCAGCACATCATGCATTTGCACAGCTGCCGAAAAAGCTTTGTTTGCTTCCTCAGACCTGTGGGGAGCCATACAATATGAAAACAACACACAACATGCAACTAACCATTTCAGAGTGAACCTTTCATGTTATTGAAAGCATCTATGCTATGCTATGTACAACTACCTCCTAAGCAGTTACTCTGACCCTGCCCCAACCTCAAGACTGGTGACCACCAACCTATTGCCTTTCCAGGTTTATCTATTTTGCATATTTCATATTAATCAAATCATACACCCTAAGATCTTGAGTTTGGTTTCTTTCCCTTAGCACAGTGTTTGTGAGGTTCATTCATGTGGGAACATTTGTCAGAACTTTATTCTCTTCTATAACTGAATAATAATCCATTATTATAAAGATTGTATTTTGTTTAATTTACTTGTTCTGTTTCGACATTTGACTCTGGCTATCATGACTAGTAGTGATGTAAACAATCGTGAACAAGTTTCATTTCCATACTTTAGGATACACACTAAGGTGTGGAACTGCTGAGTCACACGGTGATTCTACACTTCCTTTTATATGAAGCTGTCAAACAGTCACAAAAGGCCACATATTGTGTAAGTCATTATATGAAATGTTCAGAATCGGCAAGTCCACAGCGCAGAAAATAGACTGATGGATGGTAGGCAAAAAGGGATGGGAGAAAGGGAAGTGACTACTAACAAATACGAGGTTTCTTTTTTGGGATTATGAAAGTGTTCTAAATCCAGCTACTGGTGATGGCTGTACAACATTATAAATATCCTAAGTCACTAAACTATACATTACAAAATAATGTGTTTTTGAGTCTTGTGAGTGTATAAAACACTACCAAAGAAGCCCAGATGTTTCTATCTTTTTTTCAAAAATAAGCTAAAAATGCAACTGCTATTGTTTTCACTGAAAATGTGAAAAGTAGGTTTGGGAGCATATGAGTGGCAACTGGCAACTCATTAGCTGTTTCCTTCTCTAAAATAGGGTTTGGCAATCTGTAATTGGTAGCAAATGGCTCAGGTTTGAAGCTTGTACAGTTTCTACCACAACTGCAGTTACCAGGTGAAAGTAGTGATAGACAATGTCAATGGGCATGCTTATCTTCCAAAACAGCTTCATTTTCAAAACCCAGAGCTTGGATGGGTTTGGCTATAGTTTGTTAACTCATCTCCACAAAGGAAACAAGCGTGTACGGACAGGAATCCATGAGGGCCACAGTTCTATGATCGGTATCATCTTCAAAAACTTGTTAATACTACCCTTTGGACTGACTTATCAATTGGTTCCAAGTTACTCTGTGTAGAGGTACAATACTAAGAAATCACACGAACAACCATCATGAAATCACATCCCTTTCCAGCTTGAGATTTCCAAAGGCTTCCGGTTCCAAGTAATTTAAATAATCCAGTGGGTATTTTTCTATTGCCCTCTTCCAATATAACATACGTACTTGTTGATCTGAGCTAAGAACATTCCTTTCAGTGCGTAAAATTCAGCTGTCATCTCTTTTGTGAAGTATTTTAAATTTGTAGATTCAATAACCTCAAGGCCCTGTTTAAAAAACAAAGAAATGAGTAGAAAGTTACTGAAGTTTTCATGTAACACAAAAACTTCACAAAAGTATTAATCTGGACAATAAACACTGTAAGTTATTGACAAACATACTTTCACTATGAATACATGCTGATTATTTCCTGCAACTCTTTATATGACTAGTCAATTTTTTTTTTTACCTATTCCTATCAATATAGTAATTTTCTTTCCTTGAACATGTTAACCAGGGGTGTCATTCAAATAATTGAGTGACCTCTCTTCATTTCTTGTTGAGGAAGGATTGTTTCCCAACGCTCTGTGTATGAAGTTCAAGTCCTCCTCCTTTATCACCTGACCCAGAGCCCTCTCATTCTCCATGGGTCCTCTATGTGTGGGAGGGGACAGTGTCCTGTCAGGCCCTACCTGCATGCATTCGTTTTTGCCCATCACTCCTGCCAGCTGGAGGTAGCATTTAACTTGCTGTCGAATCTTCTGGAAGCAATCCACGATGGGAACAGTTGGAATGGTATGAATACGACTTAATATATCCAGCGCGACGTTGACCAGTCCTTGTTTCCGGGCAATTTTCCCATACTGGATGATTGCTGAAGCTGATGCATGAACCCCGAGCATAGCATTATTTGAGCTTGGATCGTGCTGAGAACTATTTTCATAAGCAGTTACAATTGCTAGAGGGTAAGGAAATGCATTATCAGTCCATGTTATGTTTTTAGTCTACAATAAGGCTTCAATAAAAACTAAAAAACACATACATGGCTTATGAAAACAAGAAGCTTTGTGATAAACCCTTGTTAATTTCCTTTGTACTTTACAAGTATGTCTCAAATTATTAAAAGGTGCAAACTACAAAGTGGGGCATTACTGTCTTAGCTAAGTAAATCCTCAAGTCACAAAGGCTGTCCTAAACACATAGATGCCCAGCAGGTTTAGGGAATGAGCTAGGGGATTAAGACACCACCAACAGCTACCCAGGGCCACTGAGGATAGTTGCTCCTGGGCAGGACCTTCGAGGCCGAGTGGTACCATGTGGTGCTCCATCCCACTGGCCTTGTCCCAGTGTGGCACGCAGTGTTCAGAGCAATTAATTCTCTTTTAATCAGAAAAATGTAAAAGGGAGGGGGACTTGACAACATCTCTCCCATTTCACCTTTTCCCCCAGCATTATCACACCTCAACCTATCATACCCAACCCAAAATAGAAAATCTGGGAAAAGAAAACAATAAAACAAAACAAAGACATGAAACCAGCACAGCGGGGCATCTGGAGAATTACATGATGAATGCATGCCGGACCAGGTCGGTTTACCCTGGTAATGGTGCTGCCTCCACATGAAGATGCTGCTCCAGTGAGACAAGTCGTCAGACACGATGGGCAGCCGGTTCCTCCAGGTCTTCACCACCGTCTTCATGTCATGGAGGCTGTTGTTCCTCCCCAGGTTGGTCGGCTGTAAACCTGCATTTATTTGTGCAGCTTCCTGAAGTTCGATGATTTGCTGGGCTGCCTGATGGGACCAGCATTAAGAGATTCCATGGTAAGTGTTACATGAATAATGAAGAAACAACAAACCAGTCAACCAGCAACCGGACTGCTGCAAATGTCTTAAGACACAATTACCAAGGGAAGCTATCTATTCAGGTACCTTAGACTCCACATTTAATGTACCCTTCACACCAAGCACTAATCGCTCAAGAGTCCCCTAGTTTTAAGACCACAGCTTGTGATTCATGCGAGCTATGAATTGGCAGCCAATGTTACAGACACTAACCTTGTTAATGGCACTCCCAACTATTCTTTCTCTTTTTCGTTTCCTTTGCCAACAACTCTACTTGGCTCTTTGACCCCCAATGTCTAAGATCACAGCAGTCTCACTTCTCAGCCTACATGTTTTTCCTCCACCAACCTGGATTTTAACTTGTAAAGAAATGCCTAGCATCTTAAAAGACAGTTATGATCTTTTTGGGCCAATAAGTACATTTTGCACCACATCCCTTCTAGATGTCTGTCTAGTACTTAAACCCCAGATGTGTTGCTGGTCCCAAACTTCTGACAGCCTCTCATCTGTAGCAGTTTGGCCACAATTCTATGTCTACCCAAATCTACAGTGAATTCCATCTCTGCTGTCCTAGTCTTCCAGTGGTCCATGGGAATTTCTCTCTTCTCTAAATCCCTGTCACTTATTTTCTATCCTACTGAAAAAGCACCAAATCATAGTCTCCCTTTCACTTCTTACAGGTATGTCCCTCTTCTTTAGGTAGGATGCTTTGAGCAGAATCTATTGTTTCTTTTAATCTCTCAGAATACAGTTCAGTGCTACCTTGTTTGATTGTGATTTTCAAAACTGCCTAGAACTTACGGTTTTCAACTACAGTCCAAATTTACTTTATTACATTCAGATTTCTGAAACCTTTATCTAAATCCTGTCACACTGTAAACAAAGTTTCAAAAGCTTATCGAAAACAGAGTAAGCTTTCTGTTTTATATAACTACTTTATATGACATAATTAATACATCATTAAGTTTACCACTTTGATAATTTTAGTATATTCTCAGTTACACAATCATCTTCACCAGTTAATGCTAGAACATCTCTATCACCCTCCACAGAAACCCCATGCCCATTAGCAGCCTCTCCACATTCTCTCTCCCTGGCACATTACAGCCAATAATCTACTTTTGTGCCAATGGATTTGCATTTTCTGGACACTTCATTAAATGGAATCATGTGCCCCTTTGTGCTTGATTTCTTTACTTAGCATAATGCTTTCAAGGTTCACCCATGCTATACCAGTATCAGTATCTTTATGACTAAATAACATCCCATTACATAATGTACCATGTTTTGTTTACACAGTAATGGACATCTGGGTTGTTTTTACCTTTTGGCTATGTATGAGACCTGCTGCTATGAACATTCCTATATAGTTTTGTATGGCCACAAAAGATGTAGGAGCAGAAGTACAAAATTACAGATTAGCTATGTGTAACACTTCAAGCAACAGTCAGACTACCTGCAAAGAGCCCACAGGATTTTACAATTCCACTAGCAGTGTATGAGAATTCCAATTTCTTCACATTCTCAAAATCTAGTTAGTTTTAACTCAGCATGGTGGCACACACCTGTGATTCCACCATTTGAGAGGCTATGGCAGGGGGTTACCAAGAGTTCAAGGCCAGTCTGGGCTACACAGTGAGTTCAAGATCAGCCTCAACTGTATAGTACGACCCTGTCTCAAAAAACAAAAGCAAAAATAAACTATGCTTTTGAGCTGTATTTCCCTAATGCTGAGGACTGGTTGTTTATTTTTGGAGGGAAAGGTCCAGATCTTTTGACCATTGTTAAACTTTGTTCTCTTTATTACTCACTTATAAGAATTCTTTGTATTTTCTGGGGGAAAGTTCCTTAACAGGTAAGACTTACACATACGCTCTCCCATTCTCGAAGTTTTCTTACTTGATGTCATTCTTTGAGGGACAAAAGTTAAACATTTTCTAAATAATTTCATCAAATTTGAGCAATCCGGGACTATTATTTCATCACATATTCTTTTTCTTTCCCAACACTCCTCCTGTGCCAGTAATTATGAGTATGCCGGCAGGCGTGATAACATCCCACAGACCCCTAAAGCTCTGCTCATTTTTCTCCACTGTTTTTTCTTTCTGTTCATTCAACTAGATAATGTCATTTGGCCTATCTTTGAGTTTGCTGATTCCTTCTACTTGCTGAAATCAGCATTTGAGGACCTGTGTAATAAATTTTGTATTTCATTGTTTCAAAAAAAGCGAGGGGTATGTGTGGCCTTCAAGATTCTCAGGAATACATAAGAGCTTTTAAAAATCCACTATAGAGACCTTAATTCTCCAGTCTTCCCTTTACTTGTGTAGTCTCTTATGCCCTGGCTGGTACTGTTTTATCAGGTAGCTTTAACGTTAAGCCAATGCTGTTCCTTCTTTCTATAAGTGCATTCCAAAATGGCTTTCCTCTTTGAGTAAGCTGTCAGGTTAAATGAAGACAAACCTTGTAAACAGGGAGCTACAATGCTGGTCAATCAGTGCAAACCTCTGAGATCAGAGTTTTTGAGGTTTCTAAATGTGTAACACAAAGTTAGCTACTAGTTTTCAAATCTACCACAGAACTGAGCAAAGGGAGAAGAGCACTAGGACAATTAAAATAATACAAAGCTTGCTGTTCTTCCTGAAATACAAGTTTTCTTTAATAAATAATGCTCCTTAGGTTGTGCAAGTGTCTATTTAATTTCCTAAACTTCTAAAAAGTTGATTCTGTCAATTTCTCCAAGTGTTCTGGTTGCTCTCATGAAGAAAGACAATTTCAGAGGTCCTTAGTTTGCCATTATGGAAATTCTGCCTACAAGTTGTTCCAAAAAAGAATTCACAATCTGTTTTTTTTTTTTTTTTTAAGATAACCAAATTAGTGGTTGATCCAGGAGACCAGTTAATAGTGTTTTCAGTTACGTCAATTAGAACACACTACCACCTAAAATCTCTCAAAACAAATGAAAATTTTTGAATAAAAAAGCACCAAGTTTTAAGTGTTACTTTGGCCCCCTACCCCTTGGTCTCCCTCTGTGTCTCCCTCTCCCTGGGAAGAATTACTCTATGCTCCAGCAGTCCTACTTCCGGGTACACATTCAAACAACCTGAGATGAGCATGCCAAAGATACACCTATACTCTCACAATCACTGCAACATTATTCACAGTAGGTGTTTTACATGTGTACTACATTTCGTTTCCCATTCATCTTCTGATGGACGCTTAGGCTGATTCCTATCCTGGCTACTGTGAACACTGTGGATATTATTTCACTTATATGTACAATCTAAAAAAGTCAGACTCATAGAAATAGACTAAAACACTGGTTACCAGAGGCTGAGGGAAAAGAATAGGAGGGGAGAGGGGAAAGGTTAATGGAAGGGTAATTACAAGTTTTAGATAGAAGGAATAAGCTTTAGCAATGTACTGCAGAGAATGGTAACTGTAACAAATGATGCATGCAAGAATTTTTCACCATCAAAATAATTCTAAATATGTAACGTAACCAATTTGTTAATTGACGTAGCCAACTTATTAATATAAACACATCCACCCAAAAAGAAAAAAACCCCACTGCATTTCATAAATATATAACATAGTCAATTAATTGTTAATTTACAATAGTAAAGCCACATGTGGTGGCACAGGTCTGTGGTCCCAACTAGTCAGTAGGCTGAGGCAGGAAGATCACTTGAGCCCCTGTGTTTGAGGCCAGCCTGGGCAACACAGTGAGACCCCTCAGTGCAAAAAACAGAAGAGCAATTATCAAAACAATCAAAATGAAGTGCTATTAAATAGCTTCCTGAAAAGCATGTTTACAGGGGTTGTCTGTGTTTTCTGTTAGATTTCTTAGTTATAATGTTGGTTAGTAGTGTGGTAGAGAGGTAGAAATTATCCCTTTAAATGGAGTCAATTTGTTCATAACCAAGTATTTACATATTACCAACTATGAGCAAAGTATTAAAAGAAAAAACTGCCTATAACTGCACCTCCTAAAATACCAAATTACGACTGTATCTGAAATGATACATTTAATATTTCATGCTTGAAATAAACTGTACAATAATTCTCAGCTATTTATTCATAATGAATTTTCATCATTCACACTTGATACTTCTTGTGCTGACACATCTAATAGCTCTTAAATGTAACCTTTCCTCTACTTTCATACAAAAATAACTTGCCCAAAAGCTACAGGAACAGGCAACCCACCTTTAGAGGAAAAAGTCTATGCCTAAGAAAAAGCTTTAGAATACTATAATACTCTAGATTACAGATACTACATATCTGCAAAATAGACATGACTTTAGGGTATGCTTTGAGAAAAAGCAAAACCATCAGAACAAAATTTCTTCAACAAACTTCTGATCCACTGTGAAGAAATCCACAAAATCAGAGTATATTAATAGGCAATTATGGGGCTGGGGGTTTAGCTCAGTGGCATAGGTGCCTGCTTGGCAAACACGAGGTCGTGAGTGCAATCCCTGGCACCAAAACAAAACAAAAAAAGCAGTTATATTGCCGTGGTATGAAAATGGTTTGTCCGCTCTGAAACTCATACTGATTTAATCCTATCAAATTAAAGGTATTAAGAGAATAGAAACTTAACCTAACTATGATGTTTTGAGATGGGCTGGTGTCATCAGGGTGGAATCCCCATAACTGAATACTGGTGGCTATTTAAGTGGATAAACCAGAACACACACGCGCGCGCGCGCGTGCATGCACGCATGCACACACACACTGTCTCTTATCATCTGATGCTCTGTATCACTCAGGGACTCCATCAGCTAGAAGCCTACCATGAAATGTACCCAGTATATGGTACTGTATTATTAATGAAGAACAAGCTAATATATAATTACAATTTAAATCTCAAAACTATTTTTTCAAAGTACAAGTGTGACCATGCAGAATCACTATCATACTATCAGCCCACAGCTTCACTCATGCACAGCACTAGTGGTGTACACCAGAGATACAATAGGAACACAGGTTGGCACAGTCCCAGAGATACACACATGGAGTCTAAGCAGTGGAAATCTTAAGATCTGAGTAGTAAACGGTGGCTGGAATAAACTGTTAGAAGTAGTGCAGACAAAACTGACAGAAGTAGTTGCGGCATGGCCCGCTCAACAGCAGCCATTATGAGGCTTGACGGTGGGACCTTTTGGACTAAACAGTGCCACCACACTGCTGATGGTACAGTGCACACCAAAGAAAATCTCTCCTCAAAACTCAGAATCATCAAAAACACTTGTGAGAATGTCTCCAGTCATCAAGACCCTACATCCACCACAAACACCAACACTGAGAAGCAACACTTTTTTCTCCACTCTGCTTTAAGTTTAAATGGAAAAGAACAGAACCAAGGAAAGGTGTTTCCTCTACTGTCCAGCTCAGTCCATGGGCCGTGCCTAGACTCGAGCTGGTCTGCTGCAGGGGCTGAGGCTAGCTCAGGGGGAGTGCACTGTACCCACCTGCAGAAGGGGTGTGTGCACATGGGACACTACGTGGGGCAGCCGCCGCCACTCACGGATGGCCAAGCTGCTGGCCATTTCCACCAGGCGCTCGATGAAGCTAAGCTGCTGCTCTTCAGGGTGGCAGATGGCCAGGTATCCGCGGTACATGTTGACTTTCCACGCCATCTCTTTTGGGCAACTTACTTCCACCTGCACAGAAAGATTGTATAGGAAGTGATGAGCATTCTTCCCTCAGTATAAACAGTCAAAAAAGAAAAAGTTCAATTTCTTATAGCCAGTTATATAAAGTGATAAACAAATTTTATGACTACAGGTACAACCTTACTTTGTGTTTATCTTAGACTGTCTCTTGTGGACACTCTCCACTGGCGAATTGTAGTACATGGTCAACCTGTCTAACTGTAAGGTAGATTACACATCTAGCTATAAAAGCTGCCCAGAGGGAAAACAGGAATTGTACTGTGCCCATTCTCCATTATACACTAAAATCCTCATGATGAAGTTTACTTTAAAACAAACATGTGCAACTGAAACCAAGTTAATGAATCAACCTTACTTATGCATTCATTAATTCTACCAATATAACACTTTAAATACGAAACTGTTTAATTCAACAAATTCTGAAGGGCAACAGCAAATGGGCTGGGCTCTAGGCTAGTCTGGCTGTTCTGTCTGTTACTCAGTTCAAGTATTTCTAATAATATAATCCATTCTGTTCTTCCAGATTTCTCTAAGTTATTCCTTTTGTTCTCAGGGTCTCCATACTTGGCATTTGTAACTGTAACTCAATGACAGCTAATTTATAATTTCACTCAAATTTAGAGGAAGCATTAGAAACAACCAGAAGGAATGCTTCTTTCCAATAGTTCTCTCTCAACTCAAAAATGCTCAGCTGGGTCTAAGGAGAAATTTCCAAGAGACACACAGAGTTCCTCCTGTAAGCCAGGCAGCCCAGCCTGACCAGGAGCAGAAGCTCTCACCTGCACCAGTGCCTCTTTCATGGCAGTCCAGTTGGACACCCTCCAGGCGCATTCCAGGACAAGGTAGGGGTTTATGTGACCTTTGGACTGGCCATATTCCGTCAAGGCCTCCCACTGGTTCAGCTCCTTGGAGCACCTAGAAGACATAGGGCAGAGAGCGAAGCTTAGACACCAGCACTCTGCCAGGCTTGAGAAAGTGGGATTGGTGTTTTAGGTGGTGATTTTCACTACAGGTGGAAACAGGGCCACAGGGGAGACTGCTTTGGGAGGTCCCAGTGGGCTTCACTGCAGAGTGAACTACTTAACCTTCTTTGGTTATCAAAAACTGCGTATCATGTGCCCAAGAGCCCAGAACAAGATATAGCAGGAATAATTTGTTTTTTCATTAGCAGGATTTTAAACGCTATTCTTAGATTTTTGATCATTTTTTATGTGGGCCTCTGTTATGAGAAATCCTCGTATTTTTCCTTGGTTCCTTTAACTGATCCTCAAATACATCAAATCCTATGTTCAGCTTACCTGATCCAGTGGTCTTCCCAGAGCTGGTATTCAGGAAAAATGGCTGGGGATGCATTACTCCTCTCATGTTCTTTTTTGGCTTTATCCATTGCCTTTTCATAGGATTCTTGGGCCTGAAAAGTTTTAATGATGCTTTTTAGCCACTTTTTAAATAGAAACAAATTTTTTCATTGCCAGTACTCGAGTGTAAGGGGCAAACTGAATCACAGAGTGGGAATGTGCTGCAATTCTAAGACCACTTGAGCCCTCAACGCACCATTTAGACAGAGTGGGAGGGAGCGGTGTGAACACCACACAGAATGCAAGGGAGTAAGGCCACCCAGTCCTGGGATTAATTTCTGTTTTTTAGTGATCAAGAGCTATAAGGCTATGTTTGTATTTCCCAAGTTCTGTATCTTACTGTCCTACACATGCCAAGACTCAGGCTCTGTGGCTCACACCACATCCAAGTACAAATCTGAGGATTAAAATTTAAGCACACGGGACTGGGGATTTAGCTCAGCAGCACAAGCACCTGCCTGACAAGCATGAGGTTTTGAGTTCCATCCCCAGTACCATATATAACATAACATAACATAACATAACATAACATAACATAACATACACTAGAAAAAAATAAAATTTAAGCATGGATAGCAATCTACCTACTATTTCCAACCAGACAAATGACAGTAGATAAAAAGTACCCACAACAGCATCTAATGTTAGAAGATTTAAGATTGTATTTCAAAAAGTTCACATTATATATGTTGGTTTCTCTTAAATTAAGACTTCAAGTAGAGGGCCTTTATATTAGAGGATTTAAGTGCTTCAAATAAAACAGCAAAACACGTAAGTCATACATGAACTTGATTTGAGGACATGACATTAATGAATCCCTAAACATGTCTTTCATCACCATGTACCCAAGCATTTACCTAACAGTGCCTTACCTGCTCAAAGAATCCATGCTGCTCATATGCAATAGCAGTCGCCGTCTCGGAGTATTTACACCGCTTCTGCCATAAGCCAGCCCACATATCTTCCTCTTGTAACAGGGAGTAAAGCTCAGCAAGGGAGTCCAGTATCTCCTGAAAACAGAACGTGGTTCCCTTTATTATGATTTAAAATCACCCAGGAGATGTGCCACTGAAAGCACGACACTGTTTCAAGCGAGTGCTCACCTGCTGAGGTGGTGTTATGCTCTCTTGCTCATAGAACTCTGTTGTCTGCTTCGGCTTAATCTGCAGACTCAGACCTTTTTCAAAGGCTTGGTGCTCCAGCATCAGTGTGGAACGGAACCAGAGGTTGTGTGTCTTCCCCAGGTACTTCAGAACACAGGGTCTGATGGGGATTGGGGGGACACACTGGGACATGGCCTCCACGAAGCAGTTCAGTGCGCTGGGTTGACAGTCTCGCTGCACCTGGTGACTGCCACTGCATAGGAATGGACTTATCTCACCTGCCAGGGCCTGGAACAAGAGAGCATGCTCACTTAGGCCTTTGCTCAAAACCCAGCAAGAATTTATTCTCTGTCAGTCTTAGATAACACTTAAAGAGTTCCTTCATCCTCTGAAATTTAAGAGTGTTCTTTCACAAATGCTTTTCAAGAACTAAAACCACCTTTTTTTTCCAAATAGGATTTTAAAAATATACTCACATGCTGCTGTCTATCAGAGAGGATTTTCCACAATCTGGGGAAAAGCTGGACCCACGTTTTCTCTGCCAGTGTCGTGGAGATATGGCACAGCTGAACAAAGGCACTGAGCAGCGCTCCAGTCTGGGGACAGAAAAGGATGAGCTCAGGTGGCCACAGGCTGTGCTTACCACATCCATGCTCAGAAAACAGGAGTCACTAGTAAATGCCAAGCCAAATGTTGAGTTACGGTCACCGTGGGGACCACCACTCATAGAAGGCCTCTAGGTTTGGGGACATGGACCCCTGGCCCTTCTTAATGGCAGCAGGGACAGGGGTCTATTAAGGTGTCCAGTCTATGTGATGACAGCATGTCATTTACATATCTAAGGATGTTAGCTTCCTGCTCAAGCATTTTATGCTTATCCAAAATGACAACAGTGTCATTCAGATCCAAGCTCAAAGATTGATTTAATGCAAAAATTCAGAATTAGTCACCAAAAAATTTTAATATACAAATTACTTGTGATAGTAGTTTACTTATGATTTTTCTTCACCTTGCTCCTGATATGAACAGAATAATCACTGTTTCTGTTAACAGTCTTCTAAAATGATTTGCAGTATAGAGACTTAACTGATCTACTCAAGAGTTACTACAGAAAATGATGACACCCATAGTTGATCAGAGGATTTGCAGAAGCCAGAGTTTCTATTTGGCTAAATCTCAAAAGCAGAGGCATTCAGGCACCCTCACCCCAGAGTAAACTTGATTTACTACAGTAACTTGCCCTCGTTTGTTCTTCTCTTTTGTTACATTTAAAAAAGAACATAGCACTGTATCTCATTATACATTTTTAGTAAATAATTTTGCTACTTATTTCAAGGGATAGAAGTGGACATATTAACCTCTTTCTCTTTTTTTCTGTAAGACACTAACTGCCTTCTCAAATCTTAGAACTATACAATGGTTTCACTTGCGATAGAAAAGACAAGTGTACCCAGTAAAAGAAAACATACACCAGTGTAGAATAATCCTGATTTAGGATTCTAAACATTCAGGTTGGGAGTGTGCAGGAAATCACACACACACACACCTATCCTTCCAAACTTGCATACAGACCTTCACTTCACGAAGAGTGTCAAGAAACTTGTCGTGTCTATTGGTTAACATATGCAGCTGATTTCCAATGTCCTTTTCAGAAAGTTCTTTGGTTTTGGGTGTGCTGGTCTGGTCTCCAGGAGCCAGTTCAATATCTATCTCAACATCCTAAGAAAGTTAGCAAAACCAACAGGTCAAAGAGTTAAAAGAAACTCCAACAACTACAACTCCTACAGGCTACATTTTTGGCAAGTAAAATTTTTTGTCAAAGGAGATTTTCTGTGTATAGGGAAAGGGCAGATCTTTCCCCTACTCCTGAGGAACTGTCTTCCCAAAAGCCTACAATTAAAGGACATACCACCTAAAACTTTAGTCAATACACGATCCTTCTCAATTTTAGGAAAATCTGATTGAACTCAAGTCACTACACTCAGAGCTTTCAGGAGGAAACAAAAATTGATATACTGCTCTTGCCAATATGTAACTCTAGAGCAGGAACGTGAATATCCTGCTTGTAAAGCCCAAAGGCTTTATACCTTACCTCCTCCTTGGACTCGCTGTTCTCTCGCTCCCGAGGCTCCTGCTTGACATGTGTGACCATAGCAAAGGCAGCTCGGTCGTGACTGTCAGCCAGGTTGATGACATTGGTTATGGATGGAAGGATGGCCCCCTGGCAGCTGGTACCAATGGCAGTACTCTTTTCACACACAGCCAGGAGGAGCTAGAAAGGGTTGTAGAAAAGAAGACAGGCCTAAAGCATTCAGGATGGGCACAGATGGTAAAATCCCAGTCATCTCAACAGATGTGCACACAGAAACGATCCACTTGGTGCTATAATGCTCCAAGGTTAGACAGAGCCGAACTTTCCCTTCCTTAGCTCAGGTTCCTCTGGTTCTGTAGGTTCAGTGTACCTAAGCCTCTTTCCCTCTCCTATGGCTCTCAGAGGCATCTCCCAGCTCCACAGCCAGGAAGATCACTGCTTCCCTACTTTGGCTCTACTTCCTCTTTTCTCACCATCTCTGTCACACACCCATGCCCTGCCAATGTCACCCAGTACCTAGACAGAGCCTCTACCTCATTGCCAGACCCTCTCTTTCAACCCTTCACTTTCCACAGCTGGCCACATTACTCCCCTCTCTTAAACCCCAAAGGTTTCCTCAGCCTCAGGGGACAGCACAAGTTTCTCAAGGAGATGTGGAGACCTCCTGTGAGGTGTTATAACTCCCACCTGCTTGAAGCACACCTGTTCATTATATGGCACCCCTACACACACTGTGCCTGCCACAGGGCTTCTGGTCCACTGCTCCTGACCAAGCCACTCTTCAATCCGGAATATTAATGGAGCACTAGCAAATGCTTTGGAGGTCCTGCATGCATTTGTTAGCCTCAGAAATGGCTGGTATGTCAAAGGGAAGGGCATATATTGGACATGCTCACTGTGATACTACAGCCAAAGAACAGAAGAACTGCCAGAAAATAACAGGGCTTGAGATAAGATAGTGTGGTAAGTTTTGTAACAGTGGAAGCCCAAGGACCCAAAATCTCAGCTAGATAGCAGGAATATGTTTTGTAGTGCTCTACTGCATGGCAAGTTGAATACAGTTAGTAACTACATATGGTACACACAATTTCAGTAGCCCCTTTATTTCAAAATTGTCTTCAATTTTGTGAAGAGTAAAGTTCAGATGCTCTTACCATAGAAAATGTTACATGTTTAAAGTGACAGATATGTTGATTACTTCACATTATATTCATATACTGTAACATCACCTTGTACCCCATCAATACATAAAATTACAAATTGTCGGGCCAGGGGTTTAGCACAGCGGGGCAAATGCCTGCTTGACAAACTTAAGGTCGTGAGTTAGATCCCCAGCACAAAAAAAAAAAAGAAAAAAAATTACAAATTGTCAACAAAGCAATTTTTAAAGAAAGAATTAAAAAAAATTATGGCATATGCCTAATGAGCCCAGCACTTCAGAGGGTGAGGGAGGAGCATCACTTTAAGTCTAGGCCAGCCTGGGCTACATAGTGAGATCCTGTCACTGTAAAAAAGAACATGACAACATGACCGATGAGTTTGACAGGAGATCACTAGAGAGGAAGAGACAAGACAGGGCTGAAAGGGGAGGCAAGAGTACAATCACTGGGCCCAGAAGGCCTAACCAGGAGGTTGGATTTTGGGTTAAGTGTAAGGGCAGGGAGCCATGCTCTGAACCACTGTGCAGCAACAGAGGAAATGGTGGTAGACAGAAGGCGAGACAGGTCAACACTGAGGAAGCTGCTTCCTTTGTGCCTGGGAAGTAAACAGATGATAACAGCTGCCGAATGGCTTTCAACTGGTAATTGCAGGGGCAGACCAGGTACATTGGGACAAAGGAGGAAAGGACCAAGGATCTTGGCCTGAGCCTTTTCTCTCATCGATTCACATGTAGCTGCCACAAAATTTCATTCCATACTGTACCTGGCTCTGACACAATGTCCATTCAGCACAAACACAGTAAACTCCTCCTGAGACCTAGTCCCTAGTCCCCTCCTTTGCATTAGGGAGAACTTAACCTTCTGCCTCAGTTGTCTGCAAGTGGTAAATGGCTTTCATTCATTTCAGGTAAGCACTGGTAGCCTGCTATTGGAAACCTAACCTGCTGAGAGTCTGAAGCTGATGAACAAACCAAAGAATAAAGGATAATTCCTTCAAGGAACCAGTGCACAATGAACCTCACTGTGATTTTGCCAGCTGCATAGGGAGCATCCCAATTGACCTGCCACTGCAATGCCAATCCTGCTCTAGATCTGGACCTAGAGCATCCTGTATTCCCAGCATCTATCTTCTTGCACTAAGCATTCAAAACCAACAGCACAGTTAGGCTGCCCTATCTTCATATCTTCACATTTTAAGAATAACAAATGGCAATCATAGTACATAGCTAAATGTTCCACAGCTTATAAACAATTTTAAAACACTTGTATTTCAGAAAAATGAATCTTTGTCTACAAATTAAGAAATATCACCAAATTTTTTGAAAAAGGATTTAAATGCATCAACCAAAACCTTTCATAATGAACACTTGACCTTAAATCCTTATTAGTTCTAGAGTAACAGCAGATTCAGCTAAGCATGGTAATTCCAGGAGGCTGATATAGGAGGACTACCCAACTTTAAGGCCAGCCTGGGCTCCATAGTGAGTTCAAGACCAGCTCGAATACACAGTGAGACCATCTCAAAAGAAAACAAGACACACTGCGAACTATGCTAGAGATTTCTAATTCACCTTAGTGAAAGTGACTTCCACGTCACTCAGAAAACCCACACTGCCCCACCTCAGCCCAAGTCCATCCTACCTCAATGCACTGCTTGATCCAAAAGTGGTTCCCCATGGCCTCCCAATTCTGCGAACAGGTCACATACAGCAGGCGCTCGTACACCCGGCGCTTCATAGAGTTGTCAAAGACCTCAAAGAACTTTGCCCTGATGAGTGGCTGGGCACAGCGCAGCCCTGAGAGGAAGGCAGGCTCAAGCTTCGCGGTCAGCTCACTGCCAGACAGGGCCTCATCCCTGTAATCAGAGGAGTCACACCAAGATGTAAGAGTGGGTCAGACAATGGCTGCTCAAGCTGTGAGCAAACAAGCAGAGAACAGGTGGACACCAGTTCTTAGAAATGCCACTGTGGTGTCCAAAGGTTCATTATCAGTTATGACAGGCTTACACAACATTTCAGACAAAGGCTCAAGGATGATGCCAAAATGGCTGCAGGATTCAGTATTTAGATGATTATTTTTAACTTAGGTGTAAGTAAAAGACAAAAGTTACACTGTGATGGCTAGTTAGAAACATGATGGGCCAATGTATGCAACATGTGATTAATTGCCATAATTACCTGTAGACATAGTTAACAAGATCTAAAAACTGAGCATTTAACTCAAGGTCTTCTGGGAAACGTTTTTCTATGTAGGTCATCATTTTCACAAGCAAAATAGACTTCTCCCGGAGTGTAGGTGTCTGCACAAAATTTGTTTTATAAAATAAAATGTTAATTACGTCTATTTGAGAAAAGACACATTTGTAAGTATTTCAGCCATGTGCTCTACTACTTTTAAATTTCTGCAATTTTATCAATCACAATAAGACAAAATTATTTCTAACCAGGAAACAAAGATGACTTTGGTTATCTCTGCATAATTAAAATCAAGATATGCTAATAAAGTTTTGAAAGAGGTTATGGAGGTTGGGGATTTAGCTCAGCAACATAAGCACCTGCCTGGCAAGCGCGAGGTCATGAGTTCGATCTTGGGTCCAAAAAAAAAAAGGTTATGGGGGATTTAGCTCAGCAGCATAAGCACCTGCCTGGTAAACACGAGGTCATGAGTTCAATCCCCAAAAAACCCCAGGAAAGTAATCCCTGCAATAATCAAAGAGCATAGTGCCAGCAATAAACATGAATCTTTGTGGCAGGGATAAAGTAACTGAATTGTAAAACAAATCAGAAGTTTGCAGTCATCTCATTACATTAACAGTCCTTTATTATTACTGTACTATTATTATTTTCTAGCTTATGTCTAACCACCATAAAAAAAGTGAAAGGTTGCTTAACATTTTAAAAGAAGCCACTGTAACATGAGCAATCGGTTAACCTCAAGTTTTTATGCAACACTGCTAAGTGCACTGCGAGAATTACATCCTAATCAAAGGTAATGAGGATGCAAATACCTTAAAAAAATTTTTGTTTTTCTTGCTTCAAGAAGTTTCAGAAGAGCAAGAAGGTAACACTTGAACTTTTCCTTGCATTCAAATGAAGGCCCTTCTGGGCAGGGCACAGTGCCCCTCCCAACTCAGCCTACCTGATTGGCTGCCATGGGAGAATTATTCTTAACCCATTCTTCTACAATTTTCACCACAGCCCGGAGGATCTTGGCATCTGGGGACTTTTCAATGAGGGATGTCAGAATGGCCTGGATGAAATTCTTACGCATCTCCATGCTCATCACAGCCAGCCGTGTCTTCACCAGTTCCAGACTTAACATCACCAGCTCACTTGTTCCTGTTCATGTGGAAACAGAGAACACATTTCAACAACTTTCTACAGATCCTACAAGGGACACCACCATGTATTACTTTGCACACTGGTTTCTGTCCATTTTCCCTACAAATCTTCTCTCCAGTAACTAGAGCTCTGGGACTTGAAGGACTCATTACTTTCTTACTGCTACACCATCTAAGAGCGGCCCTCTATAAGCTTTGCCCACAAGGAAGGGGGATGACCAAACTGATGAGGTCCACGCAGGCCACCCCGGCCTCGCCATATCCCACCCTGAAGCCACAGTCACAACACATTTAGGTTCTGAGGTGCATCCAACAGCCATGCCAACCACAACCCCCAGCCAAGTGTCAATCCATCACCCAGGTTTCTACAGCCCATGACTGTTTTCTGGAACCTGTGACTTAATTCTTCAGAGAGGGCAACTCTGAATAAGCAGTATTTTTTCTGTTAATCTTTCCTTAGTGGTAAAGGTTTCAAATAAGGGTGCAACCACTTTAAAAATTTTTTTTAAACTTTAAAAGCAAATTTTTATAATGAACCCTTTGATTTTAAATCTGTTATAGAGTAGTTGAAACAAATTCCACATGAACAACAGGACTTCATGCTAATCCATATTCAGAGTTCAATCACATAGCCTGTTTTGCTCAGGTATTTCAAGAGTCTGGGGAAACACGGGGACTTGGGCTGTCACCTGCTGTTGCTTCTGTGCTCCCAGATGCTGCCTGTGGATTGAGATGCTCTCGGACCATCTTCTGCAGGGAGCGCATGAAAACAGAGATGAGCCTGTCAATGTAGCTTGGGTTGTTGCTACAGGCCGACTTGAGGATCATGAGGGTTCCTGCAATGAAGAAATCACAGAAGTTTTACAACGCAAAATAACAAGAGCACAAAACTGGTGCACACCTGTAATCCCAGTACTCAATAAGGTAAGGCAGAACAATCACTATGAGGTCAAGGCTAGCCTGGGCTACAAAGTGAGTTCAAGGCCAGCCTGAATTACACAGCAAGACTCTCAAAAAGCAGCAAGTGTGCTGATGAAGAGAAAAAAAAAAATAATGATCTCAATACTGTGAGCTTCTCCAGGCACATAATATATTCTGAAGCACTGTGTTTTCACCGCCACTTCTTATGTTCACACTATCATGCAGAACTGACTTATGCTCTGGATTTTACATTTACGTTTTGACAAACCACTCTCACTAGTAAGGTATGACATGGTTGGAAAGCAAAAAAAAGAAAAGATTTCTTTTTCACTAGCCTACCTGAACATGACAAATACAATTTAATTCGCACTTTATTCTGAAAACATGTATAAGATCAGGTGAAGTCAGCAAAGCCAACACTTCGACATGAATCATAAATACACAGAAATAATCAGCCTTTCATAACTGATGTTTTTCTAATAATCCTGACCCCCAACTTTAATAATAATTTTAAATCTGTATTCATGGATGACATCGTAGACTAAAAAGTGTTTGCCATTTACAGAAGACAACATCCCAGGCTGGCACAATTTCAGGGCTGCCTTGTTAAATAGCCAGCTCTCAATACAGCAGTCAGTACCTGCCCTGCCTCTTTAGCTGGGTAGCCCATGACAATGTCTGTGAGGCATATGGGATGGTGTCTGACATTCCCAGGCACTGTTCTGTGGAATGCCAGTGACAGAGCCTGGTCTATCCCAAGGAAGAGACCAGTGTGGCCAACTCTCTAGGTCCACCTCACCCCAGCCACTTCCACCAAGGAGGAAGCAGGGATGCAGGGCTCAAGAAGGTCAGCTCATCTCAGGTTCTTTGGAGAATGAGAGATGTTCATTTGCTTTGAGATGGGAGCCAGAACTACAGATGATCCCCCTAAGAGTCACAAATGCTCTCCTCACTCTAAATGTGCCCAGTTCCAAAAATACAGCAGCAGGTACGGTGACACACACCTGTAGAACCAGTACTTGGGAGGTTGAGGCAGGAAGTTCAAGGCCAGCCTAGGCTACATAGTGAATTTAAGATCAGCCTGAAATATATACCAAGGCCTTGTTTCAAAAACAAAAAGAGCAAGGAGTAAGTTTGTACAGCAAGGATTTAAATCAAATTTATCTGGCTCCTGAATAGCAGACCCCCAGTTTAGAAAGTAAAACAGATGCAAAAATAACATTGTAAATTCAGATATTAAGTATTTACACAATGAACTATCTGCGTATCTGCAGACATATGTAAAAATGACACACTCCAAAATGGTTTTCTTTCTTTTTTTCTTTTTTTGGTGCTGGGGATCGAACTCCTAACCTTGCACTTGCCAGGCAGGCACTTATGCCACTGAGCTGAATCCCCAGCCCATACTCCAAAATGTTAACACTGATTACTCATGGGTGGGGAAGCTTAAAGTGACATGTATTAGTTGTCCTTCATTTTATATTTATAATGTTTTACACAATGACTCTGTAATAAAGGAAAAAAATGGTAACCCAAAATCCAATACTCATTAAAAACATAAGTGACAAAAAAGCAGAGTATCTAGTCATCTGGATTCCAGATATCTGGAAATCAAAGTTACCCAGCTGCCCTGATTACCTCTTGTTTCACTTGGGGTAGTCAGAGCCAAATCAATGAGATGGGGTCAAGTGAGACCTCGGGAATGGCATGCTAGCCAGATGGAGGCTTTGTGGGCAATGGGCAACACATAGGTTCCTGCAGAACCCATCAGCTCAAAGTTCCTCCCAACAACCTGACCCTTTCCCAGGACATCATGTCCAGAAGAAGGGACTGGTGCCCACCTGAACTACTGCTGAGAAAATCAGACGCGCACTCACCAAAGAGCTGGGAGGGATTTGCATTGGTGGCTTTCTCATAGTTGGTCAGGCCTTCGTAGATGACCTTCCCCACAGCTGCATAGAGGCACTCCAGCTCTTCATACTTAGAGGCCACACTCGAAGTACCTGAAATTGAAGTCCAGGACCACAGACTGGGGTTGGCACAGTCCTCACTTACACATTGAGAGCACTGATTTTTCTGGTGTCTGCAGCAACTGGCATGGGCATTCTCTTTCACTGCAGGGCAGTGTAGCCTTCCCTCTGCACTGGTTCCATCTTACACAGGTAAGCTTTTACCTCACCAACCTTACTAGAAGGCACTCCAGATACATTCATTTATAACATGGGAAACTCTGACCTTGCCAACTGCTCAGTATTTGTTGCAAGATACTTTGAGCCCCTTTTAGTATCTGAAGGAAATAGTTGTGTTCAGCAGATGAAGAACTGAATTTACAAAGCAGGCAGAAAACAATGCAATGCTGTTAAAAAAATCTTTGTCTCAACTTTTTTTTTGTAAAGGAGGATTGAATAAAAGCAAACGTGCATGATGAAATGCTCAAGTGGAGAATGAGCACCCTCAACACCGAACACACCCACTCATCCATTGGGAGAGGCACTGTTGGGAAGCCACCTACTTGGCTCTGTTGGGAAGATACTCATGAGGCGGGAGAGGAGGCTGTGGACAGCTCGCAGCACCTTGGTATTTCCACATGTCATACAGGCAGCAATGCCACGCTGCAGGGGTTTGAAACTACTGAGAATGGCTGGAGACTGTAGTACAGTTAGCAAGAAACTCAGCACTTCTAATCCTGTGCAAATATTTCCGTAGTTCACTTGATTTGGCTGCTCCTGGAGTAGAAGAACACAAGCATTCACAGATAAAACAAGTACTGGCAACAGTGAATTACAGAAACATAAATCCACCAATGTTTAAAATCACAGATATTTGGAAACTAAGTAGAACACAGCTAAGGAATAAACACATCATATCCATCAGAGCATGTGACCACCACACGTAGTAGGAATTCATATGTTGTTTATAAACTTGTTTTAAATATTTAGCTAACTCTCTTCCTAAAAGGCCCATTCAAATATAAATGTCCAATATTAAATAACATCAGTATCTTAAATTGGCTTCCTGTTTAGAAAGAAAGTGCTGGTCACTGCTCGCATTTAGTTTTCAGAGATCAACAATTACTATATTTTATAAATTGAAATACCACTACTAAAAACAGTGCCATAAAGAGAATATTTACTTTCAAAAATTATCCATATATTCTACTAGAGTGATGGGAAAATAGTAATAGAAATGAGATATTTTGTGGCATACTTTCAAAGTATGGCTAGACTATAACCCATGAGTTAACTCAGAATAAATACCGTAGCCGTAAGTATACTGGAGAATATTCTTGGAGAAAATGGAAAATTAGTTAAATTACTAAAAAACTGGGCCAAGGGGCCTTGCAAGTGTGCGGTCATAAGTTTGATCCCTGGTACCAAATAAAAAATAAAAATACTTTAAAAACTGGGCTAAAAAGCAAATTTACTAAATAAATTTTACCACTCTCCTCCCACTTTTTAACTGAAAAATGCAAAAATCCCTTCAAAGAGAAGTATCTTTCAAACTGCCTATCACTGAATCAATCTAATAGATGATGACAGTATTAAAAACAAACACAAGTTGAAAAACATACGAAACACAGAGCATGGCTTATAGCGAAGAAGAGGACTGCTTCGTGGCCCTGGGTGTCTGTGGCCTGGAGCATGCCTTGTGTGTACGCACACAGATCACAGCAGTAAGGGCAGGAAGCCACTGTGAGCACAGCACCTTACTTCATGAACATGCTATCCAGTGAAGTGGCAGAAACTGCCCACTACAACTGAGCACTCAGCAATGAATGCATGGGATAGAGAGTAACTTAGTACTTCAGAGACAAAGAGGAAGAAACAGACTACCTACAAGTTACGCACCCAGCCAGAATCACAGCATACTCTACAGTCTCAGGGTTCTTTACGGTCCCGATTCACACAGAGAACCACATTTTATGACCTTTCAAAACATCTAAGCAACTGCATTAGTCTTTGCAATCCAAAGCAAGTGTCCATGGTGGCACATGCCTATAATTCCAGCACTCAGGAGGCTGAGGCAGGAGGATTGCTACACGTTTGAGGCCAACTGGGTTAGTGAGTTTAAAGACAGCCTGGAATAAATAGCAAAATCCCATCACCAAAAATACAAAAAACAAAGTGCCTACAGTAGGTTTTACAAATCTAAAAGTAAAATCTTTCAAATTATATCACACTATGATAGAACCTGTAACAACAATGAAATGGCTACAGCAGGACAATAGCTTTTACTACCACTAGAAAATTATAGGACTATGGTTTTCCCAGAAACACGATAACCAGGCAACTGCTCCCAAATGCTGACCATCTGACCAAGACCCTGAATCCAATACAGTCCTTGATAACTAATTAAAAGTTCACCATTAAACCTGGTTTTAAAATTCAAGCTTTATTCTTCCCAAAGCAAATAGGTCAGTTTAAGAAATGCATCTACAAAATACAAGGCAACTATTAGTTTTAAACACCCTAAAATGTATTTGAGGCTGTGTAGATACAGATCAGAGTTGAAGTTTCAAAATTACATTCAAAATCAACCTTTGTTTTTTGGGGTTTTTTTTTTTGATACCAGGGATCGAACTCACGACTGCGCGCTTGCAAGGCAGAAGCTTAGACTGCTCAGCTAAATCCCCAGCCCTTTTCTTTCTTTCTTTTTTTTTTTTTTTGTGGTGCTGGGGATCAAACTCACAACCTCACGTTTGCCTAGCAGGCACTTACGCCACTGAACTAAATCCAGGCCCACAAAATTACGTTCAGAGTATAAGTAAGAATCAAAACGTGTAACAGATATTGTGAAATAGGAAGCAAATGTTCAAAAGGGGAAGGGTAACGAGGGGGAGAAAGGAAAGGATAAGAAAAAATAAGGAAAAAAAATGGAAACAAAGCTTTCTAAATGAGAAGAGGGGTTGAAGAGCAGGGAGAGGGATGGAAAAACAAATCAAATTATATAATATACAGGCACAAATTCCCTATGAAGAATGTGATCATTATATATTCCTAAAATGTACCTAAAAATTTAATTAAAAAAAAAACCTGGGGGATATAGCTCAGCAGCACAGTGCCTGCCCGGCAATTCCCAATACCCACCCCCCCAAAAAAACAAACCCAACCTTACATTCAGTGCATCAAACTTACAAGCAGCTAGAAGAGACAATAGAAGGAGAGGTCAATGACTCACAGATGGGGATTGTCAGTCAGGCTCAGAAGGGATCCACAAATGTCCCAGGTGACAGCCTCAGCGATCCCACCCCAGCCTAACAGACATGTGCACCTACCACAGTCATCAGCAGCTTGTCAAACCACTGTAGCTTGAGCTCTGATTTGGACCACATATCCGGTCTTAATGCGGTCTTCAAGAGATTAACACAGCGGCGCGACAGCACGTCCCCAGGGGAGCCCGCAGTGTTGGTGTTGTCATTAACCTACAAATGCATTCAAATTACAGTCAACACATGTCTTAGTCATTCCAGGAATACTAGTGACATTTTCCTGACCACGCCTGTGCCCTCACATCTAGCCTCTCCACTCCATGGTGACCTTTGCTAGCCTGACCTCCCCCTACTGGCTCACATGCCCCCTTGGCTCCCCTGCTGCTTGCACAATGGACTGATCTGTAGCCAGCTGTGCGCTCCTCCCGGGGGGCTCCCAGCATAGGGCCCCACACATGGCAGGGACACAACAAGGAGTTGCCTGCTTCTCTCCAGTTCTTTGGAATTCTCAGTTCCTGGAAATTCTCAACAGTACTGCAAGACATACTATTTTATTTAATAGCTGTAAGACCATGAGATCTCCCCCCGACAAAAAGAGAATGTTATAAAAATTTCATTTACAGTGTTTTTTGAAACATAAAAATGGACAATTTGGGAAACAGATTTCCAGGCATGAATGATAAATCCACTCAAATTTATCAAACTGGGATTTAAAAGCACTTCAATTGTTACATGTTATATAAATTTTGTACAGGTCAGACCATCTACCTCATCACCATTATGACCTACGTACTGTTCCCAATTTAATAATAGAAAATTTGGGGGGAAGGAGAGAAGAAAGAGGGAGAGCAAAAGTACTGGAAATGATCAAGTGCTCTCTTTGGCAGCATACACACTAAAATTGGAAAATGATCAAAATATAATAAATATGTGCCAGTTTTTCAAAACAAGTTATTATTATACAGCACAAACATACCAAGAAAACTAAAATTACCATATTTTGTCTACAATAAGATGTTAATTAAGACACATTATTATTAGCAGTGAGAGAAGAAATATTTTACTTTTTTTAATATTCTGAGACAGGATCTCATTGTATTACATGACCCAGAAGGGCCTTAAGCTCACAGCAATCTTTGGCCTCAGCCTCCCATGTACTGGAAGTAGACATACAGCACCATGCCTACCTCTGCTTTGGTTTTTACATCACCCCAATTTTAAGACACACACAGGCAAATTTCAGAAATATTAACCTGCCAGGAATCAGCAGAATCCGGCAGGAAGGTAACAGAACTGCTCTCAGGCCTGGTCTGTTTCTTTTTGACTCATCTGTCAGAGACAACATTATGCAGTGTCACTAAGTAGTCCAGTACCTGACAAGCCACTCGGATGAGAAAGTTCACCACGGTGTCGGTGTGCTGCTTATCAATGGGCTTGGCAAGAAGAGAGTCAGCTCCAGGCAGCGATTGGCTCCTCCCGAACACCTAAAAAGGCCTGTCCTTTAAGGCTGGAAGAGCTTTCTCACCAAGAACCGCCAACCCAGGGTGCTGACAAGTTCAGCCAGCTGACAGATGTGTGGGTCCTCCCAGGGAGACAGTGTTATAGGCATGGGGGACAAGGACAAAAGTGGCCTCTGCCCTTGTAGGTGACTGGACAACATATAAAATGGCAACGAGAAAGCAATGGCTCCTCTGACAGAATAACAGAGACTGTGTGTCCCAGAAAACGAAAGATAGGGTCACTGAGGAAAAAGCCAGACAGGCAGAAAAGAAAAGGCTGGTGGACAGGTCTCAGTCAGCAGAGAACACGAAGCACTGACAGAGTGGAGGAAAGGCCTGAGCAGCCAGGGCACTGTACGGAAATGTCTGGGCAACATTGGCACCAGCAGGGCCTGGAGGCCTTGGTTGAGGGGAGGAAACTGTTGAAAAACTTAGTTGTCAAAAAGATTCCCAAGAAATTATAGAGGTTCCACAGACACTTTAACCAGCTTCCTCTGATCTCAGTTTGAAAAAAGTTGGTCCTCACCACTTTTGTAAAAAACAAAAAACAACAAAAAAAACCCCCACACACTTAAATGAGATTAAAATGGAAGCATCTCAAGAAGCTAGGAGTAAGTTTCAGATTCTCCTCATCAGGAGAGGTGACAGACACTTAGGCCATGGTGGGATGGCAAAGGGTTGGAGGTTCCTGGCCACAAGAGTGGGGAGAACAGAGTGGATAGGGTCTAGGTTTCTACCTGGAACCTCGGTGGAACAGAACCACCTCAGAAGATGGGACAGTGAGTGACAGTGAGTGCTGGAACATGAAGCTGAAGGTGGGTGGTCAAGCCAGTGCTGCTAAGCCAAGCCATGATGCCAGATGAGTAGAGTTGATGGCTCTCAGGGATTCCACATTAACAAGGCGTAAAGATCAAGATACCCAGGACCTCTTCCATGCCTGCCCTCCAAACAAAAAAGCACTGCCTCTTTCAAAAAATAAAATTGGTGCTACAGAGGCATGTTCTTACTGCCAGGAGTCTCCATGCTTTTGCTTAGTGGGAACGGAATCCAAGGCTTTGAGCATGCTATGTGAGCATTCTGCCACTAAGCTTCACTGTCAGTTGAGTTTCTTTTGATGCCTTTCCATAAATAATTGACCAGCACTAAAAGAACTCTAAGAAAATAGTGGCTGACAATGTGGGAAATGCCTTAGGTAAGTCAAATACCCTGGGGCTGTTCCCAGCTTCCCTCCTTGAGTACAGCAGAGTACATGTCACAACTTCATGACACACAGTGCTGTAGGGAAAGTGCTCTTACTGCACTGATGGCTCCAGTGGCTGTCCTGAAACGCTTCACTTCCTGGGCAGAATCCACAGACAGGCCTCTCTTGATAGATGATGAGACAGAATTGACTCCTTCTCCACTGGAATTTGGGTCCATGTCGGAATCCGGCTTAAACACACACACACCCCCCTCAACTTACTGATTTCCAAGTAGTAGTACAGGGAACACAAGCAGAGGTGACACTGAGGGGTGACAGATCTACCTGCTGGTCCTTGATCCTCTGTAATTCCCACTTGATGACAACTTCAGACAGGTCTACAGCCAGCCGCCTCTGCTCAATGGTGACACTGGGTGTGAAGCCCAATCTCTGCATGGCACTAACCATATGCTGAACCAGGTGGTGCCGCACAGGGTAATACACCTGTGGGCACAATGCCAGCGTCACACTGGGAATACACACATCTACGCGCATGCTGATCTGACCCAGCTTCTTCCTCAAGGATTCTGAGTCAAAACTCTGCCAAGGAAATTCTATTACCTTATGTGTATTCTTATCACCACTCTGCTGGCCCCTGCTTAGAATCAAAATGATAGTCTATTTCAGCAAGTTAGTACCATCTTTAATTACAATATGCTGAAAACCTGAATTTTCTGTAGGTGACTCTAGTCATATACGAAACTTCAGACTTAGCATTAAAAAAGTTTAAAACGTAAGAAGCAAATTTCCAATTTGAGAAGAGGTGACTACATATAAAAAAAGAACTTTCAATGTGATCTGTTTTTCTATATCCAAAGTCTACCAAAAAGCATTTACAGAGAAATAAATCCCAGTATGGGGGATTTAGCTATAGGGAAGAAGTGCCTATGACATGAGGAACTCTTCAAATGAAGTGACCAAACTCTATAGTCACTGATGATGAGCTCCCACCTTAAGTGAACACCTTATCCGTATTCAGGTACTTCAACAACAACTTACTCTTTAAACGAGAAACCAAGCAGACAGAGCTATCTACAGTACAGCAATTTCTATATTCATAAAGCTATATGCACATACATGAATTAATCAATGATCTGGCATTAGCTTTACTGAAAGACAAATCACCACCTCATTACTGTAGAAAAGGGCAGCAGTTCAAAGTGGATGCCTGAAAACACACTTAAGTAGCAATCTAGTATACTAGTACACGCTACACACCTTAAAATGCTGCACAATCAAATGCAAAATATGCACCAGCTGCGGGACAGTGTGCCCTTCTTCCACAATGATCTTCCTGGTCCAGTGTGTGAGCATTTGGTGGCCATCCTCCATGCGGGCAGGCACTGCAGGAGTCAAGATGGCCATGGCTTGCCTGACAATTGCTCGGGCTTCCATTGCATGAGCCTTGAGGAGACTATGGAAAACCTAGAACAGGAAAGAAATCCATGTGTATGGTGAAGCTGAAAGCTTTCAAGAACAACAGGATACAAACAATGGCTCAGAAAAAAGGAATGACGTTATTGTAATTGTTTAAAAATTCCTTGGAGCTCTTATTAGAAACAGCTTACTTGCTCTCTTTAAGTTGTGTTCAATGAAAACAATTATTCTAGTATTTACTGAGCACCTAGTGTGCCAGGAGCCAGCCCCCTGCATATCACTTTCACAAAGCCTAAGCAGCAGGCAGTTACTAAGACACACTAATCATTTCCCTCTAGCCACAGTATTAGAAATGGAGTTAAAAGGGCAGGAATAAGCAGCAATTTTAATACTTCAAGTGTGAGATGTGAAAGTCACAGAAATACAAGGAAGAGCTTGATACTGAGGACGGAGGGGAAAGGGTGTTGGAACCTGCAGGACTTGCCAATTTCTGGGCACAGGGGAAGGATGGGTAGTATCAGAGACAGCCCTCAGGTTTCTTTCTAATACAACTGGGAGAAAGCAGTGTCTGTCATAAAGCCTGGAGTTGCAACTCAAGTGCCTGTGGCAGGTGATTTCTGGCTTTCTGGGTGTGGATTCTGACCTCATAAAAATTTAGGAGGGGGCGCTGCAAAAGCAACCTCAGGACAAGAGCTAGCTGATCAATGCTGAATAAGGAGTACACTATTATGCTGCTGCTGCTGGTTTTTTTTTTTTTTTTGGTGATACAGGGACTTGAACTCAAGACCTTTCACACTGAGGCACCCCTCCGTACCCCCTACCTCTTGAAACAGAATCTTGTCTGAGACACAGTTTTCCCCTGGCTAGATTCCAACTTAAACTCTTCCTGTTTCAGTCTCCCAGGGTACTGAGGTATATATGCCACCACACCTGGTTATATTTAATTCTTGCCCAGACACTGAGTCATCCAGGAGAATTTATGAATGGCAAAAATAAAACTCAACCAACCACTGCCCAACTTCATAGCCTCAACCAAAGTTAAAAGAAGGTTAGAAATCAACACAACAGAGGGGTCATTGATAAGGGAGTCAGCTGGGCATGGTGGCACACGCCTGTAACCCCAGCACTTAAGAGGCTGAGGCAGGAGGATTGCTTCAAGTCTGAGGCTAGCCTCAACTGCACAGTGAAGCCCTGTCTCAAAAAAGAAAAAAACAACAAAAAAGAAAAAACAACAACAAAAAGAAAGGGGTCATTAAACATCATAAGGCATGAACTCAAAGTACCTATTGTTTTTTGTGGAGTACATGGGCTGGAATTCTTGACAAAAACATTTTCAGATGGGTGTAATGATGTGTACCTGTAGTCTGAGCTACTAGACTAGGATGGCTGAAGTAGGAGAATCTTTTTAAGCCTAGGAGCTTGGGGTCAGTCTGGGTAACAACAAGAGCTCTATTTTTTTTGTTGCTGCTGTTTCTTTTTTGTTTTTGAGACAAAACAAAAAAGACTACGTAGTCCAAGCTGCACTTGAACTCACTATGTAGCCCAAACTGACCTTGGACTTGCAGCCTGCCTCAAGTCTCCCAAGTTGTAAGATTACATCAGTGCACCTCTATAGCCAGCTGAGATCCCCTTTCCTAAGAAAATTTTTTTCAGTGGAATATCAGAGTTGGAGATCAAAACTCAATGGGTAGATCAGCCTAAGGGGCCACTATTTTAAATATAAGGCTACCAAGGAATCAGACAGCAGGGCATTAACTAAGGAAGAAGGAGATAAAAAGAATCAGTCTTTTTCCCCTAAATTTTTCTTTTTACACTCAACCTAAAATTTCTGTCTTACCCATTCTTGTGTATACAATCCAAATAAGCATACTGACTTGCTGTGCAACTACCATCACCATCTATATCCAGTGTTCTAATTTTCCCAATCTGAAATTCGGTAATCATTAAGCACTAAGTCCCTATTATCCCCCTCCTGCTCCTCAATTTTCTCTATGATTGTGATTATTTCAAGTACTTTATAAGTGAAACCATACAGTATCTGTCTGTTCATACTGTCTATAGGATGGCAGGTAAGCTTGTTTTTCTTTTAATGGTAATAGGATGTGACAAGAACAAAGGAACAGCAGTTATTCACGCAAAAGGTGTGTACATATGACAAGATCTGAATGTAGGGGCAGGGTGAGAGAGAGCCTTGCGAACTACCTGGAGGACAATTTTCTTATGTATTGCAAATTTGGCAATAATGTGTGCCAAAAGTAAGTGCCCGCTATATTTGCATGCTGGGTCCACGCAGGCCTTGGAGAGCAGGCAGGGCCACGCAAAGGTCATCAGGCGGCGCAGCTTGCTGTTGCGGTTCTTGTTGTTGTCATGGATGTGGTGGGGGGCGTGCTCCACCAGCAGCGTGGCATACTGCAGAAGATAGATCCGCAGAGAGTCCAGCATGTCCGCCTGTTTCTCAGGATCTAGGACCTGTCAGGAAATGCAGCAGAAGGGTACTCGTCTCCAATTTTAAATTATGTTACTAAGAGTCATATGACAAGTTTAAACTAAATACACACACGCATGCACACACACTGTATGTATATACCACATCAGTTCTCCTTTTGTGTATAAATTCATTTCAATGCTGAAGTCAGAACGCACTGGGCAAAGGACCTTGAGGAAGAAAAGAAAGACTCTGTCTTTGATACAAAGTGATTCAAGACTAAATTCCTTATTTCCGAGTAGTTGAGAATCTTTTCCTGGTCAACTTTTGGTTATTTTTGTTTTCTGCATCATCATCAGAAAATGTGATTCCAAAAATCTGTTTTCAAAAATTTGTTATGGTCTCCATATGAACAAGCATTTGGTAAGAGTTCTCCAATATGTTTCATGGATAAATGAAAAAATGTACATTCTTTGAAGAACACAGTATAGTCTTCATTAAATCAAGTGTGCTATTGACCCATTCAATTCAACTACATACGCTAACCATTTTCTGACCTGCCCTGTTGTGCAAAGAGATTGGAGTCTTCCGTTGTGACTATCTGGCCTCCACACCTCCTCACTTCCCCAGAGTTGCTGCTTCCTGGCAGCATTTCCTTCTCCAGCCAACTATCTGTCCCTCATTGTTTCTCCTTGTAAGAACACTTAAAACCTCAACTCTTCACTCTTCCCAAATTACATCATCTGACCCAGAAAACACCATCCAGAGGAGGTAGTACAAGAGGAAGGGCTCTGCCCAAGCTACCATCTACCCATTTGATAACACAAATGTCATGACACAGATCAAAAATAAAACCTTAGGCTCAGCTCAGGAGTAGGAAGTAACGTTAAAACTGCAGAAAGTAGCCATTAATACATATGTAGTGCTCACCTCTAAAAACCATTAATCCACATGGCAGATGGAGAATACCATACACTCAACTGTCCAACAAACAACTTACACAAATGAAATAGGGACCAGGCAGACCTGCGCCCTTGACAGTCCTGTGTATTGGTCCCCAACCAACTCCACACCTGTGGATTTGGCACCCTGGCTACAGCTACCCATCAACTCCAGATTGGCTCTGTGTTATTTTCTCCTTTACAGAGGGCAGCAAAGGCGCCAACCAACTGATCAATCTGATCATGGATGAGGCCAATGCCCAGAGAGAGAAGGTACCCTGGAAGGTCAGCAGACCCAGGGATAATTACTGACCTGGCCAGAAGTTCTAGCCCCAAGAGAAACCCATAGCTGTCGTAAACTACAAAAACCGTGACTTTACTTTAAAAGTAGTTCATCAGGGGCTGGGGATTTAGCTCAGCGGCATAAGCGCCTGCCTTGCAAGCAGGCAGTCGTGAGTTCGATCCCTGGTACCGATAAAAAAAAAAAAAAAAAAGTAGTTCATCAGAGCAGGCTAGATTTGGAGAAGAAACCCAGTGAAACACCTACTATATTACAGTGCCTGCCATAATTAGACACCATTTAGGAAAGGGATTTATTGTTTAAATCGGAGCCACACACAGCAACTCTATTTCAGGGTTTCCAGTGTTGTCCTCCCACAGTGACTTGGTGAGAGACAGCCACAGAGAGGATACAGGTCAAACAAAAAAGTTTAAGCTCAGACCAAGAAGAACAGGGTACCACCATCTGGCATGGAGAAACCAGAGAATGTGACCTTTCAGAGGCAGATGGAAAATGCTGGCATTAACTGGAGCAGTTTGCCCTGCTGCCTATATCAAAGTGAGCAAAGATACTCCTTGGCTTAGACCACTACCATGGCCTGGGGTACAGACCGAGAGGCCTCTGAAGGAAGAGGGATACCTCACAAAGTTACAGTCTATTATAAAGTTAGGCAGAGAAAATCATGACTTCTGAATTCCAAGACTGCAGATCTGAAAATAAACCAGTCATTCAAAACTACAGTTGATTTTGTTTTGGAATCATTCTTTTTTCTTCATCAGTTTCTGTTATTCCTTTTAACCATTTTCCTTTTTTTGTTGTCGTTATTACTATTCTTTTTCTTATTCATTCTTTTATTAGTTTTACCTAGTATCTTTAATTTCTTTTTACTCAACAGGCTCCTTTATCTCACTTTTCTCTCATTTTTCCATGAATTAATTTTCTGAACTTTATTTTGTTATTACCCGGTTCCCTATCACCTGTCTTTGTTAATATTAAACTTTGAGTCTTTAGATAATTAACTATGCTAGTATTATTGAATGCTTTTGTACAGTTAGTGAAGTTATACTCAGCAGATATTTACTATTTGTGAATGTTTTGTTTTAGTGTTTACACTATAATAACAGATGTATTTTCCATGGTTAAGAGTGGTACACTACTGGCTTTTAAGGTATGCCAACATCCAGTTTCTCTTTCACACTATTATTTTTGCTGATTTTATTGCTAATGCCAAAGTAGCATACTTGTTGATATTAACTGGCTTTTCTCTGTATTCCAGTATCTAAACTGCCTTTGTATCATTAAAATACTGCTACCCACTCCCAAAGAACTGGGCCTTGGGCCAAATACACTGCTACCTCCCCTCCCAAACAGAAGGGGTTGGACACTGGGATGGAGTCAGAGACTTGTAATTAGTCAAGCCCAGAATGCCTCACTAAAAAACAGATACTTAAGAGGTTTCCATACTAACTAGCAAAAACGTTATCTACTCTAATCAACCCACAATCCTCAGCATAAAACAAATAAAACAACAAATGCATAAGAAAGCAAAATGCCTCTATAAACTCCCAACTCCTTCAAATCTGACCCCCATGGGATAGTGAGGAGGAGAAAATAAACTACACAGCCCACTGATTGGAAAGAGTAACAGAAGAGATAAACTAAATCAGTAAGGTGCTCAGCAAGCTCAAAGAAGATAAAATTAAAGAGACACTGGACCTAATAAAATCATCAGCAATTTTACAGAAGACACCAATAAAAAAAAGCTAGCTGAGCTACAGAAAATAACATTAAACATTCTTGATCAGTTTAGCAAAGAATTAACAGCCCATGAAGAGGTACCAAATAAAAATCTGCAAGATTAAATTTTTTCCTGAAAGGATGGGGCAGCAGTAGAGAATAACATAACTGGGAATGCTCACGTCAGAAACATAGAGTAGGTCCAAATACTCTAATGATGTACATTTAACAGTCCTAGAAAAACAGAATCCTAATTCAAAGCAAGTACAAGGAAGGAAATTATAAAGCTCAAAAGCAAAATGAATGAAACTGAGCCAAAACCCCCCAAAAACACAAAAACACTCAGTGAATTGTAGGGCTGGTTCTCTGAAAGAATAAACAAAACAGACAAATCCTTAGCCAATGTAACAAAAAAAAGGGAAACAAAAAAACCTTATCAACGAAATTAGATGAAATTAAAATGGATACTGCCTAAATCCAGAAGATTATCAGAAAGTACTTCCAAAAACCTATATTCTAATAAATTGGAAAATTCAGAAGAAATGAACAGATTCCTAAAAATACATAAATTACCAACACTGAACCAAACAGATACAAAAACTTTAAATAATCTATAACAAGTAATGAAATTTGAGCAGTAATAAAACGCTTACCTAGAAAGGTCCAGGTCCCAATGGATTTACTGCTAAATTGCAGAAGAAATTCAGATAAAATCTAATGCCACTACTCCTCAAACTCTTTAATAAAATTAAAAGGGGAAGAGTAGTCACAGTCATTCCTAGAAACTAGTGTTACTCTGATTCCAAAACCAGACAAGCATCCAACCCAAAAAGACAACTATAGGCCAATCTTGTTGCAGAACACTGATGCAACAAACCTTAACAGAATGCAACGAATCATTAAAAAGAGCATACATCTTAATTAAATAGACTTCATCCCATGCAAGAATGTAAGAATGTAACGGTGATTGAACATGTGCAAACCAACAAATGTAATACATCCTATAAACAGACAGACAAAAATCACATTATCATCTCAATAGATGCAGAAAAAGGCATTTGACAAAACCCAACATTGTTTCATGAAAAAAACTGTGGGGGAAAAAAGGCACAGAAAGACCTTCTTTTCATCTAGTAAAAGCTGTTTATGACAAACCTATTCCCAAAATCATATTACAAGGGAACGATCTTGATAGCTTTCTAAAATCATAAAGAAGACAAAGATGTCCACTATCTCCACTCTTGGCCAGTAAAGTACTGAAAACATTGCTCAGAGCAATGAGGCAAGAGAAACAAATAAAAGAGGTATGTATAGGGAAAGAAGTCACATTATCATTATTTGCAGATGATACTATGCCCTACACAGAAGACTCAAAAAGTTTCAACAAAAGACACATAGAATTAATAACCAAATTCAGCAGTGCAGCAGGATATAAAATCAGCAATGATATCAATAGCATTCCTGTACATCAAAAATTAACTAGGTATACAAAATAGTTCAGAAGAGCATCAAAAAAAGTAAGTACTTAGGAATTAACCTAACAAAGGAAGTGAAAGGCTTCTGTAACAACTTCTATATACAGTACTGTAGAAAAAAAGAGATCAAAGAGAACATCAGAAAATGGAAAGATATCCCCTATTCCTGGACAAGCAGCACCAATACAGTCAAACAGATTTAAAACAATCCCTATCAAAATACCAACTACTCATTCCTCACAGAAGTACAGAAAACAATCCTAAAATACGTATGTAATCGGAAGAGACCCAGAATAGTAAAAGCAATACTAAGGAACAAAGCAAGAGGCATCACAACCCTGGATTTCAAGTTATATTACAAAGCTACAGTGATTAAAAAAAAAAAAAAAAAAAAAACCCAGCATGGTACTGGCACAAAAGTAGACATGAGGATCAAAGGGACAGAACAGAGAAACCAGAAATAATCCCAAGAACATTCAGCTATCTGATCTTTGACAAAGGAGCCAAAAATATACACTGGAGGAAAGATAGCCTCATTAATAAATGGTACTGGGAAAAGTGACTATTCACATGTAGAAGACTGAATCTAGTTCATATATCTCACCAAGTACTAAACTAAAATCAAACCAGATCAAAGATCTAAATGTTAAAATGAAAACTTGAAGGTAAATCTTCAGTCTGGAATTTAAAACTCTTGAAGACAGGCATAGGCAAAGATTTTCTGAACAGAACCCTAATTACATAAAAAATACCAAGAATCAACAAAATTTAAAAACTGCATAACAAAGAAAACCATCAGAAGAGTGAAAAAGACAACCTACAGAATAGGAAAATGTTTCTGCCAGCATTCCTCAGACAGAGGACTAATATCTAGAATATATAAAGAACTGAAAAACATGAGAACCTTCAAAGTAAGAACCAAAGAATGAGAAACTGAAATAGACAACTCTCAGATTAAGAAGTACAAGATGCCCAATTAATACATGAATCAATCAATATATGTTCCAGCATCTCTGGCCATTAGAGAAATCCAAATCAAAACAATGCTGAGACTCCATCTTACTCCAGAAAAAATGACTATCATCAAGAAACCAAATAATAAAAATGTTGGCAAGGCTGTGGGTGAAAAAAGAAAACCTTCTACATTGTTATTGGGAATGTAGTACAATCACTATGGAGAGTCCTCAAAAACTAAAACTATAGATTCCATTCAACTCTGTTATTCTCCCTCTAGATTTACCAAGAGTTAAGAGACATCCTACTATAATGATAATGCATAGTCATGTTTGGATTATAGCAGTAGAATTCATAAAATGGTACCTAAATCTTGGAACTAGCTATATGTCCATCAACATACAAATGGATTTAAAAAATTTATGCACAATGATGGAATACTAGTCTACCATAAGAATATATTTGAGTCATTTATAGGAAAATGCATGTGCCACAAGACTATCATACTAAGTGAATTCAATACTCAAGGTTCAATTTTGAATGGTTTCTCTTCTATGAGAAATTTAAAATATAAATGAAAAGCAAAATAAAACATCAATAATAGGAAACAAAGATAAATCTTTTGCAAAAGGGAAGGCAAACAAGAGATGTAGGAAGGGTAAAGGCAGGAAAAGGGAAGATGAAAAAATAATTAAGATGTGTTATTACATATACCAATGCCCCATGAGGAATGCAATCATTATGTATTGCAAACGTATTAAAATTAAAAACAAAAAAATAAATAAATTAATTAAAAACAAATTAAAAATTAAAAAATTAAAAGCCAACAATAACCTTAAAGTAAACACAGCATTTAACCCTTAAATTCAACAAAATAAGCCTTAGAAAAATACAGGCAAGTTACTAAAAACTTAAATTAAATTCAGACATCACTGCCACAACACTGCTCCATTACCTTGATGACCAAAGATCATAGCAGTTAACTGACAGCTGAACATTCTCACTGGTTTAAGACTTTTCAAAAAGCTGAAGGTGAAACTGAACATCAAAACCTATTAGTACAGGTTTTCACAAAATCATCAGTGTCTGAATTTTTCAACGAGACATGTCTGTTGCTGACTGAAATCTACTGAAGTGAAATGTTAGTTCATTCCCAAGTGACTGCCTTCAACAAATTACTAACAATTATAAGGGAATGCTCTGCTATTGACTAATGTACATACTTAGAAAAAAATAAAGCCTTGGGGTAAAACCTACTCCCATGAACCCCTAGCACACGCACACACATTCACTCATCACTAGTTGTAGTCACACTGTGGCAAGGGTACCACCTTGGTTATAAACACACTGGTGATGCTCTCTGGGTTGTCTCCTTCTGGATTGGGAGGTCCCAAGAGCTGCTCTCCTTCCCCCTTCTCAAAGCTGTACAAGAAAGCAGGATTCAAGATATGCTGCAAAACCTGTAAGAAAATTAAAAATGAGGAAGGAAAACTCTCTTCAGTAAGGCAGAAAGGACAATGCTCTGGGCCATAACACACCATCAAGTTAGAGCTTGACCAAGTCAACAATACTCATCTTGACTTTATGTCAAAGGGTAACTGCCACAGTGGATTTAAAAATGTAAGGAAGAGAGACCTAATAACCGTTTGGCTTACTCTTCTCAAGTCATTTTCTGAAAACTAAGAAATTAGCAACACTGACTCATAGGATCTGCCATGCATTCCTCAGCAATGTCATTTTCTCACCCACAGTCCATCCAGTCTGCTATTGAAGCAGCAACAGACATGGGAGAACAGAAATACGACTGAGGTTTCCCAACAATCCAGCCCAAGAACTGCTGCAAAACTGTGGAGCTCACCTTTGCTTTTAGTTCATCTCCAAAATTAGGGTCATTGAAGTCTACAAAACGAAAAAACAGGGCACGTTTTTGAGCAATGCTGTAGTTTTTGGGAATCTCTTCCTCCATATATTCCTTTAAGAAAGTCATATTGCAGAGAAAACGACCAGTGAAGGCTCGGAGCAGCTGAAACAGCAATTCTATATCTCCATAATTCCTCCTAAAGAATCAGAACAAGAGAAGAGGTTAAGGTAAATTCTGTAACTATGCATTATCCCTGACTTATCTTTTAAAGCAGTTCAATGGTAGAGTCCATTGCTTATAGCAAACCTGACTGAAAGTCTTCTACGAGCCACAAGCTTGTAGCCTTGTGCAAATCATAAAGAAGAACCCCTCATCTTAGTTTATTGGAAAGAATCAACTACGTGGTGGACACAAAGCTCCATGTTGCACCTACTTGCAGTAGCTCAGCAGACAAAAGGCCAATAGCTTGGGCTCTTTCCAGTTGGTGGCAGCCATGTTCTCTTTGCGGTGTCTTTCTTGAAAGGTCTCACTGACCCACACACGTCTCAGTTGGATCACCAGAGAATGCTGATTAGCCAGCCAGGAGTCATCATTCTTAACTATGATGCTTATAATCTGCCAAAGAAGAAATAATCAGAACTGCTGCTCAATCCCACAGTGGGGACATCAGGAACTAAGAAGGGACACTACCTTGATGGCCTGGAATTGGAGGTCCAGTCGCATGGTACTGGTGCTGGGTGAGCCAGGACGCACAGCGGTTTGTGGGCCACCTGGCAGCAGCAGGGTAATGAACCTGTTGGGGTTGGCTGCCAGCACATCCCTCAAGGGCCTGGCATCTCTGTGTTTTAGAAAACTCTGAAAGCAAACAGGAAACCTGTTTTTGGCTAATCAAACTCAAAAGGTGAAAAAACATGAATTCTAAGATTCTTGAGCAATTTCTATAGGCAGATTAAAGGGGGAGAAAGTCCTATGAAAGAGTTATTGTGGGGCCTAAGCTTTTCAAACATACAACAAAATGTTTCCAGTATGTGAACATATCTGAGATGTAAAGCAGAACACACTGAGAAGTGAAATGGAATTAAACACCATGGAGCACACTAGCTGACACAGAACTGCTCTAGCACCTACCATGAACATCCGGCTCCACTGGGGATCATTGAGTGTTGCTTCCATCATGAACAGCTCCACTGTCTGCGAGGGGTGCCGAGTCAGGAACTTGATCAGAGGCTCTCGGAAGGGACTACCTGCCTAGAAAACAAAGGGAAAACTACATCCCACACCACCCCTTCTCAGGGTTTGTTCAATCATCACATAGTAAGAACATGTACTTTCCACACTGAAAGACTGCTCTAAAAAGCACAAGCATTAATTTCTGCATCATTATGCTGTTAGATTACTCCATTTACAACATAACAAAGTAAAACTATTACAAATAACAAGAATAAGAATCAACCTTCAGTGTGATTCATACCTCAATCAACATGGCTCGTTCTGTTTTCATTACAACCTCCAACAAAGGCTTGACCAAAGTTTGAGGTGCAGCTGGGATCAGATGAAAAAGGTTTATGATTGCCGAACAAATCTTCATTTCCTAATAAAGAAAACCAGAAATCATAAATAGCCCAATAAGTTTTTCAAGCACAAGAGAGAAACACCACTACAGACCCTATTACAGTCTAGCTATATTTACAAGGCTGGCCACCAAAGCAAAGAGTTAACATGGAAAAGCTACAACTTACCAGTCTTGGAGAAAAACTGTGTTGTTTTCTGGAAAAAACTAACTGTCCCTGGGCTTTAGCTCATCTGTCACTGAAAAGAGGAAGGGGAGTGTATGCATGCTGTGACTGTGTATGCCTGTTGTGATTATGCTATTTGTTTTCAGGCACACTGATACGTGCTGGAAATGTTCTTATGGGTCGCCTATGCTAATCTCCCTTTCTTAGAGATTACTGATCATACCTGTGGCCATGAGAGAATTAGGACTGCCCTATTTGGCCGTGGCATCACAGGGACTTCTTCACATACTAAGTCTGATTCAGCAGGCTTTTTTTTTTTTTTGCTTTCGAAAACTAGCTAAAAACAAGTCCTCAAAAAATACTTAAGGGTTTTACCCTGGAAACTAGTATCAATGTAAATAAATGACTGGTAATAGTGCCAAGTATTTGTCAACCAGACCAAAAAATAGAGCTGACAAGTTGCCCCACTGCATCCTGTGAAAAGTGTGCGAAATGTCAAGTTCTATACTTTTTAGTGCACTGACAGTTCAGTGGTGGGCTCTTGAAGGTTACTACAACCTTACGTTCTCGGAGGCCAGAACTGTGCTTGTGCTATTCAAAGGACCTCTCTGTAGCCACAGGGAAGAAGAGGCCCTGATGGGCCAGCCTGCACCTTATGCAAGAGATGCTGTGTACGTGACTCTCAATTAAGTAAAATGGGGATGACAAACACTGCTCGGGAGGGACCACAATCCTAGCAGCACTTGAGACACTTTCCAAATTTCCTCTTTAAACCAAAAAGCAGACAAGCAGGAAGTGAGAAAAATCAACTAAATAGTACCCCATCCCATCTCTAGAGCTCTCTTCTACAAATTTTCAGGCCTGCAGATAGAGTCAGTTCTATTGTAAATTCATTACATTCTAAAATGCTCTTTCATGTCACACTTTTCATAGCAACATCATAAAAAGTACTACTTTTGGTATTTACACCAGCACTGAAAGACAGAAATGATAGGTGTTATTATCCCCATTTTACAGAAGAGAGAAAACTCAAGAGTATGACTATCTAAAGCTATAGTGTTAGACCTACATCAGTATGCTCGTGCGTGTGTGTGTGTGTGTGTGTGTGTGTGTAAGAAGAAGAAGGGGAGTGGTAGGCAGCAGGACAAACAGGCTCAAGATTCAAGGCAGTCAATAAGCCAGCAGTGTGCAAGAGAATATAATTGCTCTCAACTTCTGGCAGATAAAATATATACTTTGTGGCATTTCTTCTTAGGAGGGTGCTAGATATATGAGTTCTTATGAATGTTATGGCAGCAAAACCCCATTCAATATTGAGTAACATTGAAATATTGCAATTCTAACACGTTAAAAACAAAAGAACTTAGAATCTTGCTTAAAACGTCCTAATATAGAACATGCGTGGCATCCCGACAGTTCACAGCAATGATACTAATACAACTCTGCCACAGACAGACGGTACAAGTCACTGCACTCAAAGGCACAAGGCACTTTGTCCACTACAGAATCACAACACAGCTAACGAGTCACAGTAAAACCAAATGCGACAACAACCCCCGCCTGCAACTCCGCTGAAATTCTCACCTCTACCCCTTCCATGGCAGGCTGAACCAAAACAAAAATTACAGCATGAAAAAAGGCAACAAAAAGATAAAAGGAAAAGAAAAGAAAAAAAGATAAAATGTTCTTCATATTGCAAGTCATAAACTGACTTTTAATAGGTTGTTCTCACCTCAAACTGACAGAATGGAGACAAGGAACATCTCCCGCACTCTGAAATGCTTTCCTGAGGATGGGGAGGAAAATCATCTTTTTCTATTTATGTCATTTACATAAAAACTTCCCATATACTCAAACACAGTAAGGGTTACTGGGGTTAACAAGACAGTAAAGACACAATTATCAAAAAGCACACAATAATTAACAAATGCTCAGCAGCAAAAAGCACACCTTCCACCCTCAGATGTCAACATGGCCCTGCGATAGCATCTAACAGAGTATTTCTTCTCTAAGTCAAATGTTAAAAACAATGTTTCAAGCTTCTTGTGTAAGAGGAGAAATGGTAAGACCTTCTTGAATGCACATTTTTAAAAGACTTACTTTTCAGAGTGAGTAATTCAAGGTTTTATGTAAAGTGCTAAGACATCACAAGCAGAGAGGTTGGGGGATGACAGACCTTTCCCAACTAGTCAGAAAAGAACCAGGCGGTGCAGCCCCACAAATCAGACATGTCTAAGGCCCATTCCCCAGGTCATAATACCACCCATCAGAGAGCTGAATTATCTTATGTAGTGAAGGAATCTTCATAAAACTAGCTGCGTGCATTCCTGTGCATATGTGTGTATATGGGAGTCATGTGTCGTCTGCTGTAATATCAAAAGGGGAAACATATCTAAATATGGTGATCTTCAGGGGTATTCCAAATTACACCAGAGATGCTACCTCTCTCCTCTCTGTTAACTACTTAACATTTTGAAATTTGGTAACTAAGCAAAGTTATTTGGGAATTCTACCAAACAAGAATACACTACTTTCTAAGAACCAGGGCCAGTGCCTATTCTGTACAACACCCCTTAAAAAATGATCAGAGCTCAGGAGCAGCACAAGCCTGTCCCTGGGTTTAGGGGATGAAACCACAGCCATGTTTTCTGCCTTTGAACCCTAAATCCCATGGATTGCATTTCAGACACATGCCTCACATCCTAAAACCTGGCATGTAGTGCTGTTTAGGCTGTACAGTCACAGGATGATGTAAATGTCTCAGTAGGAGCTCAAGACCTCCCCAACACCCATGCCCCGATCAGGGGAACTGCACCCCTCCCCCAAAATAACGTACTACAAAAGTTTTACGCAATTTTTTTGGTTCAATGGAAGTCATTCATCTACCCACTAGGTTTTTTTGTTGTTATTGCTATTCTAGTACTATGTGTTTCAGGAAGCTAACTAGTTTATTGTAAAAACAAATGTAAAATGTAAAGCAAAAATACCTCCGTGAGATGAGAGGTGCCTATACCTACTCATAAACGCACAGGTTTTATTAATATGCTCTGCTCTCTTCCATGAGGGTTTTCCATTTTGTTTTGCATATATAAATGACCAATTCCTCCAAAAAGATTGTTTTTGCATATGTAAATAAACCATTCACAAGGTTGTGCATAGTATACAACTTCAGAAGTTTAAAATCCTGGTTTAGTTCTGCTTAGTTGGCTGTTTAGAAGCAGCAGGAAAAATGCAGAAAAACAAACTACACTGATACAAAATGGTCAAAACAAAGCATAATAAAGCAGAAAAAAAAAAATCCAAGTTGAGATGAAACACAGCATCCAACACATACGCACAAGAAAAGACAAAAAAAGTCGTATTATTTATGCCTCAAAAGAGTTATGTGGAATTCCCTAGTGGGGACACTACTGTAAGATGTCACCAGATATCAGAAAGTATAGAAGACACCATTCCACTGACAGGGCATCATAAACTTAAAAGTACTTTTTAAAATTAGCACATACAATAAATTAGATTCAAAACAGGAGAAAGCATGCATTTTTGAAAACTGTAAGTCTTTAATGACCAACACCAGATACTTTAAAAAGATTTAACTGAAGTGGTTTTTCTTTTATACCATACAAATGAGCTTTAAGCACTAGTCTTAATTTTTGGCAAACGATTTGGATGAGGAATCTTAGGCCTAGAAAAAATATGCATGCCAATATTTATGTGATACTTTATTACACTTTTCTTAATGCTTTTAAGTCTAAAAACTTTCTAGGCAGCTTTATCGGACAATAATGATTAAACATAAACTTTTACCAACCAAATGATAGACAGCAATGGGAACAACAGGTGAGAAATGCACCACCATGTAAACAGCAGCTACCAAGAACAGTCTAGAAAACATACTGTACTAATAAAATTGAAATACTAACATTTCAAGCTTCCCAGAATTCTCAACAAAGACGTCATATTAAAGTAAACAGAAGGGAGAGTTAAACATAAAAAGGAATGTTCAGCATTAAGAGAAATAAAAGCAAAATGTAATTCTAATACAGTGTTTTTTAACAGTTTACATGGACTATAATCACATAAAACCATTTCTGACTGGCAATTTAATTAAGGCACTGTTCTGGCATTAACACTAATATCAGCGATGCGCCGCAGGGGCAGCTGTCCCAGAAACAAGTGAGTCACTCACGTTTCCGTCGCTCCTCTGGCCCCCTTTGTGAGTGATGACCACCACTTCCATCCACTTGCGCAGATGTTGCTGTTGAAAAAAACATACTTAGACACAAATTCTTCATGACAGGAGCATTTCACTTTCAAATACTGCCCACTGGTGAAAACCTGTCATCACTAACTTCCCTTGTTTTAACGTATTTAATGTGAACTATAGTTCTCACACTATTTAAACAGCCTGATCATTAAACTAGCCTTGCGGATAGTAAACAAACAGGTTAAATTTATCAATACCACAGAAAGAGTTCAGAAACCTAGTCATTCCCATGCCAGGCCCTGTCACTTTCCTTTATGTTGGTTACTTTTACAACTGTTCAGTAAGTACTATGTCAGGTACCAGTGTGGACGGAGCAGAGAAAACTGAAATGGGAGATCTTATTCCTCTCGTAGGGGCCAAGCAGGGAAATCGATGAAACAGCAGGTGCATGCTGTGCACAAGTGCAGTTATGGTAAGCTTTACAAAAACAGTAGGAAGTAGCTTCAGGTAGGGGATGGGATTAAGGCAGTCCCCATGGAGGCTATGATGTCTAAGCAGGGACTGAAAAGACAGAGACAGAAGGACCCAAGTGGGAGAAGTACACTCCAGGTAAAGAAGAAAGAAAAGGGTCCTAAAGCCAAAGGAGAAAGGTGGTCACTAGAGTGGAGAAACAGTAGCACAAGGGGCCCAGGAGAAACAGATAGTGATATATAGGTACAGATCCCTCTAGGTCAGAGGCTGTACAGACTGATGCGGTCAGGCAGCAGTCCTGCCCTGTACAGAATGAGGGCAATCTTTATGTATGTAGTGAAGCCCTGCATTTTAGGCAAGCACATGGGAAGACAGCCCTGCCAATAGCTAATCTGGGTTTGTGGTAACAATGTTCCAACCTAGGCCCAGTACATCCAAGTGGACAAACACCCAGACCCTAACACCCAAACCCTAACAAGGGCATTCAAACAACAAAGCTTCTTTCTTACTCTGCATTGTCCAGACTAACTCTTTAGGGTACTTGTGGGAGCCCTGCCAAGCCACATTCTCCTGAGAAATGAAGCCCTTTGCCTCCCCTCCATTTCCCCCTGACCTTTATTTCAGCTCTATTCACTGAGATAGGCAGAGCTGGCTATATTGAACCAGATGTTCCCTCAACTGGCTAAAACAAATGTCATCAAGTCTGGCTGAGATGCCACTGCAAGACACGGGTAAGAACCCCACTGCTGATGACTAGAATGGGGGGGCTCCAGCAAGAGCATGAGATTCCAGAGCTCATACATGAGATAACATCTCAGTTGAGGCCATGGGGCTCAAAAAGAATTATTGCTTCCTGGAAGTAAAGGTGCCAATCTTGCATATATCAAACTGTCCATTGCATAGCTAATTGGAGGGCCTCTGTGTCTGGTACAAAACTGCTCTGCTTCTCCTTACAGCCAATGCTTGTAAAGTTTCTTTTCCCTAGCACTCTGCTGTGACCCTCACCTGCCTCCCTGATTAAAACCAATAAAAGCCATTAGAGTTTGGACTTGTGGTATTTTGTTCCACAGAGAGCACTGCGTCATCCAAGAGCTCCTCACCTGCAGAACTTTCTCTGTCTTTATTTGCATCCATGTGCTTTACTGCTGGGTGGGAGACCTGAACTTTTTGCAGGGGTTTCAGGAGGCACTAATGTCTCTTGGGAAGTTAGCAAGATGCTTTAAAAAGGGTTCCATGATGAAATGGGCTTCAAGAAAATGATTTAAACACTCTTCTCTAGGATAGGTCTTTCTAGGATAGGATAGGTCTTTCCTGAGCCTTTAGTATCCCCCTAAAGTCCTTGTCAAACTTCAAAAGCTGCATTTCCCAAACTCCTGCATCCAAAGAATGGGTTTGCATGGAACACCTACATATTGCAGGGTCACTGATCAATACTTAGAAATGTATTAAATAAAGCAAATTTCTTCAAAGTACTAGAACAACAACATTTTACTAATAAATTCTCTCAAGGATATTAATCGCCAGTCCATAAACTCACCAAACTTATACCTTACTGCAACAAATATTTATACAAAGCTACATATGCGTAACAGAACTGAAAGCTTACATTATGCCAGCTGTGTCACCATTTTTTCTACTTTTGGATTTCTCTGAGGAAAAAAATGACACTAACTGATATGTAAGATCATTTTTAATTTTTAGTTTAATGAGGAAATACCCAAAATAACTAAACATGGAAGATGCTACAAGATTAAATATCAAGCGGTTCAAATTTTTTAAAGAAAGGAACTGGAGGGGCTGGGGATTTAGCTCAGTAACATAACCGCCTGTCTGGCAAGCGAGAGGTTGAGTCCGATCCCCAGTATTAAAAAAAAAAAAAAAAAAGAAAGGAACTGGATATGGTATGTAAAAGAAAGATGCTGGGTCATTATCTTATACTATGTATAAAAATTAATTCAAAATGCATCAAAGACTGAAAAGTAAGACATAAAACTATCAAACTCTTAAAGAAGGGAAAATTTTCAAGACTGTTTTCATGAATGCCCACGGTACAAAGACATTTCCCTCCCTCTTGAAATAATGCTACTAAACCTCAAAAACACTATCAGTGACTGAGTTTGGTTCTAAAGAACATGGCTAACCAAGGGCTGTTGTGTCCTTAGCATGGCACGGCAGGCAGAGGGTAATTCAAGACCTGTGTCACTAAACACAGAAACACAGCAAGGTATGTGTTCATGGAACCCTTTTTAAAGCATCTTGCCTGTAATCCCAGCACTTGGGAACCTGAGGCAGCGGGAACACCACAAGTTTGAGGCCAGCTTGAACTACACAGCAAGACTGTCTTAAAAAAAAAAAAAAAAAAAAACCACAAAAAACAAAAAGACAGTGTAAGTCCAGCTATGTCTAGCTGGGGTGAGTGCTGAATGAAAATGTCTAGATAAACAGTAGCACAATCATTCTTTCTGCACACCAATCCTATTTGAGGATCTTAGACAAGTGAGAAAGCCAATAAAGGGAGGACAAAAGCACCTGAACAAGTTGATGGGTTTTATTTTACAGAAAGAGATCCTTGGCCTCGGAACCTACAAGCTATGAAGCAATACTCTTAAAGCAGCACTAAAATAAGCCTAGACACAAAGCTCCCTAAATAAAGTACCAGCCCAGATAGCTGAAAGATGTGATTAGAGGTCAAAAGAAAAGGTGCTTTAGGGAGGCATGCAAAGGCAGCCAAGTAATCAGAGCTGGTAGAGGGCTAGTACAGAAATGAATGCCCATGAGAACAAATGCCCAAACCTCATCAAATCACCTACAAAGGAAAGCCCATTAGAATCACAGCTGACTTCTCTGCACAAACTCTCAAGCAGAGCTTGGAGTGAAGTAATCCAAGCTTTAAAGGAAAACAACTTTCAACCCAGATTGATATACTCAGCAAAACAACCTTTCAAAACTCATGGATACTTTCATGACAAAGAACAGATGAGGACATTTATACCCAACAAACCAGTACTCCAAAATGTTCTAAAGCACATTCTACAAAGAGATAATACGGACTACAGCTCCATGAACCCCAACAGAAGGAATCAATCAGCAAGGCAAACAATTAGAGAGGGGAGAAAGAAGCGGGGGAGGGCAACAACAGGAAAATAACATGACAAGGATAAGTCAATACATATCAGTTATAACTATCAGTATTAATGGTCTCAATTCACCAATCCAAAGACACAGACTGGGGCTAGGTATGGTGGTACACTCCTGTAATTCTAGCACTCAGGAGGCTGAGGCAGGAGGATGGCTGCAAGTTTGAGAACAGCATGAGCTACAAAGTGAGCCAAAGGCCAGCCTGAAATGCATAGCGAAACCCTGTCTTAAAAAATAAAACAAAAAAACAAAGACACAGAGTGGCAGAATGGATCAAGAAGATCCAACAATACGCTGCACTCAAGGAACATTTAATTCAAAAAGAAAGTCACAGACTGAAAATCAAAGGATGGAAGACAATACTCCATGTGACAGGAATCCAGAAAGAAGCAGGAGTAGCTATTGTATTTGCAGACAAAGTGAATTTCAAGCCAAGACTAAGAGATAAAGAAGGTTACTACATCCTCGTAAAGGGAACAATCCAAGAATCAACAACAAATGTTGGAGAGGCTGTGAGGAAAAACGAACCTTTTCCTACTGTTAGTGGGAGGGTAGACTGGTACAACTACTGTGGAAATTAGTGTGGCTATTCCTCAAAAAACTAGGACTAGAGGTGCCATTTGACCCAGCTAATTCCCCTCTGGTTATCTTCCCAAAAGAATTAAAAACATCATACCACAGCAGTATTTGTGCACCCATGTTTATAGTAGTACAATTTGTAATACCTAGATCTTGGAAACAACCTAAATGCCCATTGACCGAGGAATGGATTAAAAAAAAGACGTGGTATTTTTATACAATGGAGTACTACTCAGTCATAAAGGATAAACTGAGGACTTTTGTAGGTAAATGGATGCAACTTGAGACTATAATCATAAGTGAAATACAACACACATCTGTAAACATTGTGACACTAGTGTGAGAAGCTGAAACATGTTTAGGTATATGTATGTATACGTGTATGTATGTGTGTGTATATATACATGTACATACAAGAGTGTTAAGATAGTCACACTACTCATTACTCTGAGTTCACTGAAGAGAAAGATTTGTGCTGATATTGTTCAGACAACTGAATGCAGATGTCTTGTGCTCTCGATGAACGATTTGGAAATGACAATGCACAAATGTATGTACCACTGTTGCCCCCGGAATGACATGTTTTGAAATCTCATTTTTTTTCTTTGAAATAGAATGGACTTGAAAAAATAATAATTTTTAAAAAGATTAAGATTTAAAAAAATGTAAAACAGTGTATGTTGGCACACGTCTATAATCCCAGAACTCTAGCAGGCTGAGGCAGAAGGATCCCAAGTTTGAGCTCAGCCTGCGCAACTTAGCAAGACCTAATCTCAAAATAAAAAAGGCTGAGGGGTAGAGTGTGAAGATTCTGGGTTTAATCCCCAGTACTGTAAGAAAAAAAATTTTTTTTGACACGAGTCTCACTATGTAGCTCAGGATGGGCTTGAACTCACTACATAATCAGGCTGGTCTCAAACTTGGCAATGCTGCTGCCTCAGCCTCTAGAGTGCTGGGATTAGATGTGTATGCCATCATGGCTGGCATCTCAAATTTATTATAGAATCTGCTCAATCCCATTTGGCTTACCATCATCTGATCACAAAACTTGTCATTAAAGGAATTTGGGAACAGTCTTGTAACAGAAGTCAGACGATTCACAACATTCAACGTCAAGCTTCGGTAATCTCCCAGCATCATCAGCAAAGGTCTCATATGTGTATGAATTTGGTCTACTTCAATAGTAGCACCTTCTAAAAACTATTTAAAAAGAGACGTTAAAAACAGCAGAGAACACTTTACATTTTACTCACAGCCAACCAGCATTTACTCACAGCACTCAGTGTTTTCCCGTGGGGGAACAGTATTAAGTAGCTGCCTTCCAGAAACTAATGATGAAATGAGGGGTTTTACTGTTTAACATTTTAAATATCCAGTATGATCACAAAGCAGACAAACTTATTACAATCTAGTATGACATCCAAACAAACTGACTTCGAGGTGTCTCTCTCACACAGGCACACTCACCTTTCTCATACAGGCTTCTCCAGCCTCCTGGAGCTCACTATTGGTGGAATTAAGGGCTTTGAAGAGTGCAGCAATGATTTTCTCCCTGGACTGAGGAAGGTAATTGCAGGCAGCAAGAGCGTCTTTAAGGAGAAAATTGGTAAATTTCATTATTAACCTGAAAAATACCTAAACAATTTTCTTCTTTAAAAGATACAACAATATGAACCACTAATCCTCTCTCCCGCTAAAAAAGAATGCATGGTCCACCAGCCACACGCTCAGTATGGTCTAAGAATGAGGTCAATTCTGCCTGAAAGGCAATGCTAAGTCTCCAGATACCCTTGCCTCCAAGACATCCTCACACGGGTGGCCTGGGCAGTCACAACTGAATTACAAGGATGTGGCCTCTGAACTTCCAGTTACAGCTGATAATGGATCAGACACACATGGCTCTCCACTATGTAGTTTCTCCACTACACAAGTATTCAACTCTGGAGGTAAAGGTCTTTAAATCTTTAAAAATGCAAATACTCTTAAGAAAAGGGACATGCCTCAATCCAATATTAGTTAAGAGATGATACTCTAGCAAGATCATGTTTGCTAACAGAAAAGAGGTCACAGGAGAGGCATCCAAAGACCCAGAACTGAGGAGCTAATGAACAGTCCTCCTGCATACCCCTCTCCCTTTGGTTTGTGCTGTCTTGAGCACTCTGCCCTCCTCCCCATGTCTAGGTATCACAGTCCACTGTTTGGCTCTTCCACCTAGTTCAAGAGGGATCTGGCAACATTTTATAAATTCTTTTAATAAGCATAAAAAAAGATCAGCTGGGTGTGATGTGTGCTTGTAATCCAAACAGTAGGGAAACTGAGGCAAGACAACTGCTCCAAGTTGGAGACCAGCCTGTGTTACCTAGTGAGTTCAAGGTCAGCCAGAACTACACAGCAAGACTCTGTCTCAAAAACCAACAACAAATAATGAACTATGTATTTATTTGCTAAAAAAGAAAAAAAGAAAATGACTGCTTCAACATATAAGGTTCATTTAGTTTTGATCTAGTGTATTTCTCTAAACCGCACAATATTTCTGCTAACCAATGAACATGAGGTTCCTAGCGAAAAGAGACTACAGGAATCTTAAATGCTTCTGAGTCATGAAGAAGTCTGTACAGACTGTATAGTACCTATTACTATTATAGTACTCAGATTCTGATAAAATTACACTATATGGACCGTATGACAATTCTTTAAAAGTCAGAACACTTGATACTTAAAAGAAAATTATTTATTACCAAGTAAAATACATGGTTTAGAATACAACATTATCTAAATCTTAACAATGTATTCAATCTTACATCTCATAACATAATCTGATAAACAACTTTTGGTTTTGCCTTTTGAAATGAGGTTTTGCTGTGTAGCCCAGGCTGGCCTCAAACTCATGACCCTTCTACCTTAACCGCCCAAGTGCCAGAATTATAGGCATGTGCCAAAATGTCTGGCTACAAACTCAAGTTTTTGATCCAGTATTTAAAATACCAGAAAAATCCAGAAAAAATAGGCAACAATAAAGGTCACTGTCTCCTTTCCCTTTAATACTCTGTAACTTACTTAGTGCTGCAATTCGTAAAGGCACAAGTGATGGAAGGCTTTTATAACATGGCAGTTTGGTTAAAGCTGAATCCTCAGCCTCACACAAATTCAACAGCTAGAAAAGATAAAACAGGGTGAGCCCACTCCTCCTAGAAAGACATAGCAACTTTGCAAATAACAGAACACAGCAATCTGCCATATACATGGCAGTATGATTAACAATGGACAAACTGAACACAAATTCTAAAAGTATCAAAATATGACTAAACTTTCTTATTTTAATGCAAAATTCCTTAATCTCCTTAATCAATATACTCTTAGAAACATTCTCATTCACTCTGATACCATGCTTTTTCTCAAAAGAAAGTATCATTTCATCTAATGCAAAATTTACGATGGCAGGTCTGTCACCCATTGTTCGAGCTGCTTACCGAATGCCCTGGACTACTCCAGAAACAGATGGGCCATAAAACAAATATTTGAGTGGTTTTAATTTTTCTTTTCCAGAACAGAAAGCATAATGAAGGAGAATGAATACACCTGGGAGTTCCTGTGGTTATCCTTCCACATTTCTAGTGTACAGTACCTATATATCTAACATTTAAAATAGACATCATTCGGTATTTTCCCCTTTACTTACATCTTAGACAATCAGTACACACTTTTTTTTTTTAAACTTAAAAGATTCCTACCTGGTAAAAGATTTAGGACAGTAAAAAAATAGCATAAAAGTAGAGAATATACAGTAAGAAGTACTTCCAACCACCCACCCCACTCTACTCCCCAGAGGACACCACTGTTACCAGGTCCTTTGACAATGCTCTCCTCTGCGTGTGTGTGTGTGTGTGTGAAAAGCTGTATGTGTCCCACTCATGGCCACACACCAACATCTACTGAGAAATCTTCAGACAGTAGTTTCCCAGGTCTCACTATATGTCTAATGAACCTTAATCTCCAGGAAAGGGCTTAAGAGTCTACATTTTCAAGAGACCCCTGCATGTTCTGGTGCAGCCAGCACACTGATGAACGTCTAGAGAAGAGCTTCATGCCCTCCACACCACAAAGTTCTGGTCCTAAGTTTATGGACAGTTTTCTGTGCAGGTTATAATATGTCTGACTCCAGAACTGCAAGGAAAGCTATTTTCCTACTTTCCAGAGGCTTCTGACCCTCTGTCACGTCAAGGGCAAATGATACAACAAGGTGTAACTGCTCAACCATATGATCGGATGAACGTATGTCCAAGAAAACTGAAGAACTTCAAAAAGAAAAAAATCAAGAGGTGAATTTTCAGAGTTGGAAATTCACAGTATAAACCAAAAAGAATTTACTTCCTTAGGAATTTGGCCTAAGTTTAATACAACTATCTCTACAAAAGCATAATTCATATCTTGTAAAATGTCCAAATCAGAACTATCCACTAGATCATGATTAAATTCTAAGAATTAAGGCTTATAACCTGACTATACCTGCAGTTTAACTTCCATTGATCACTATGTAGTATCACCCACACTGGAATGTCTGCAGTGACATGCCTAGAAGATGTCAAGTGCCAGTGCCCGTGTTTGGATCAAGAAGCAAGTCAACTAAACAAAACAAGAACATGGCTGGACAGTGCAGTGATTGGCAAGCATGCTCTGAAATAAGTGTTCCTGGTTACAACCTTAGCTCTGCAGCTCACTTACTCTGTGGTCTTGGCTAAGAAACAAACCCTCAGGCTCAGCTGCGTTAAGAAACAAAATCTGTATCTCACGGGGCACTGTCAGAGATAAGGGCACTCATGATGTCTCACCAGTGCATGGTATATTTGATGATTAGTAAGTCCAACAGATTGGCACTTGCTCTGGGCCAGCCTCACTCTGGGTGTCAGCTGATGAGAGCAATTAAAAATGAGGGATACAGGGCTGGGGATTTAGCTCAGTGGCATAAGCGCCTGCCTGGCAAGCGTGAGGTCGCGAGTTCGATCCCCAGTAACAAAAAAAAAAAAAAAAAAAAAAAAAGAGGGATGCAGTCTTACTGTATCTCTAAAATACACCTTTAAAGGCCCTAAGAGTACAGAGCTAACAGAGTCCTGGAGACTCATAAAACTGCCAACATTTTGCTAAACATCTATGAGCACCAGAACTCCTTCCTACTAGATACCAGGCACAAGATACCTGCTTAGAGTGAGTGCTGCGCCAGGCTAAACTGGTTACCTGCACCACTGCCTGAGCCTTGTCTGAACTCAGCCTGACCAGTCTTCATGTAGAAAAACAGGCTAGCAGACACGCCATCATCCACACCACTCTGCACCACCACGCCCCTACCTCTGTGTAGAACACCTTATGCTCCACCACATTGAGATCCATTGTGAAGAGGCGGGGCTGTAGCGTGGTACAGAATGTGTTCCCTTCCATCAAGCCAATCTGCGCATTGGCAGGCTGGTGTCGAAGCAAGTGCTTCTTGGGTGGGACCATATCCTGAAGGACCTAGGAAAGACAAGGAAGAACACCACTAACCAGCTGCCCCTTTAGCAACAAATGTCTTGTGGCAATGTTCCACACTGACCAATCTGAAAACTGTGAGAGGCATGGTTACACAGAAGTTCTTCAATGAGGCAGGCAGGACATGTTTCAGGTGCTAGGATTGAGTTGTGGATAAGCCTGTCAGAAACATTAGTTCCTCAGATTCCACAGTGACCTCTCTTAAACAAGAAAGAACAAAACCAGAGTTCTGTATAGCATTATACAGATTCAGGAAAGCAGTCTTCTCTATTTTCTTGACACAAATAAGTGACACAGCCAAAATATAAACACACTGCAATTTGCATATAAGAAGCCAAAAAGAATATACACAAACAGACAACACCAACACAAAACTATAAACATTATCTAGAATTGAAATTTGAAAAAAGTAAAAATCATCCTGGTTGCACATCAGAAGTCTCACCTCTTTATGGGGTTCCATTATCACTGTCACACTCTTTCCAGTGACCTGCGCCAATACCTGCAGTGAATGCATGGCCTGTTTCCTCACAGTAGAGTTTGGAGAGGTGACTTCTCGAACTAAATCATGGGTCACATGGTGAAAAGACTTCTCCTGAGCTGCCACAATCTCTTCGGCTCGTTCCTCATCTTTTAGAGGTGTGGCACACCTCATGAGGAGCTGTTCCAGGGTGGTCTTTGCCATGGCAACTGCCCCATTGGAAACCTGTAAGTCAGGAAAGCCTTAGAAGGAAAAGGAGGGTGATGTTGCCCACTACACCCACCTGCAGGCCATCATACTAGTTGGTTAAATAAGAAAGACTGTTTTATATCATCCACTTAGCACCTTAGTATCTAAATCATCTCCCTGTAGGTGAATTCAGAAAAGAAAACATGACCTAGAAATAACCCTGGTATTTATCAGTTAAGTTGGTGATACCTACCCTAGTCTATAAGTATGTGTTAGATCTGCAAATGGTTTCACAAGAACAGAACACCTGTGGAAACTTGCAGTACATGGGGAGCAGCACCCCTTCCTTCACATGCACTCTAATATGTGACTGCTCCAGAGCAAGTAAACCAGTACCCAGAAACAGCCTATGGGAGAGGGGGTTTGGAGATGTATCTAAATTGGAGACACTGTAAGGAAACTGAGCATTAGCACGTCCTTGCTGAGCAGAGCACACACTGCAGAACTGCCCAAAGCAGACCACGCTCCAGAAAAACTAGCTACTTGAGAGTAGTGTGGTTGTTTAGCCTTGGAGCTACCCACACCTACCTCTCCGGTTAAGTCCATCATGACAAAGAGCAGTGCTTTAAGGAATGTCTGCTGGTTCTGAAGAACCCAAGTGAGAGGCAGCCGCTCCATGAGAAATTTAATGGATACCACACCTCCCAGTTTTGCATACCAGGCCTGCTCATAACAGCAGGCACACAAGCGCTCCACAATATAGGAAAAGAGGGGAAGCTGGCAGGCCTGAAGAGAAAAACAAACAAGTCTTAAGGATACCGAAACTCTCAAACCACTAGTTTCTAAAACAACTACTCCCAGGTACAAACACCCCTAATACCAGAAGACACCATCTTTCTTACTCTCTCCTTTGAGCCCAGGATGATGCTTGCAACATCAAATATCACAGCCAAGGCCACTTCCCCAATCTTGCAAAGCTCCTTTTCTTCATAGGCCATACAAATAGCTATCGCATCAATAAGAACCAAGGGATCCATTCCTTTTGATCCGTTCTCTTCACTGTGAAACATGGCTGTGCTGGGCTGGCTGCCCACCTGGTAGCAAGGCAACAGGAAAGGACCTGGGAAAAGAGAGCAGTAAAAGAGCAAGTTGAGTTCATTCCCATAATCATTCCTGGCCCCCAAACTGTAAACTACCTAATTTTCCTCTTAAGGTTAAGAATTCAGAACAAGAGACACTGAAAATGGCCATAGGTTGTTCTGCATATTCCTAACATGTAAGCAACAGTAAAAGTAACAGGTACTGGGTGTGGTACACATGGCTGTAACCCTAGTTCTCTGGGAGGCTAAGGTACAAAGATCACAAATTCAAGCCCAGTTTGGGCAACTTAACAAAACTCTGTCTTTAAAAAAAAAAAAAAAAGCAACAGTAGCCAAGTGATCCAGAGAATATACATGGTCAGAGGACAGCTGGCCATAGCAACTTGGAATTAGCACCTGGTAGGTACTCAAGACTATGCAGGATGGAGGCTTTCAGGATTAGCTTTGCTAGAAAGACAATGTTCATGCATAAGATTACTGAGAAACAACTAACTGTTCAGTTGTATGGTATTGTTCTGACCAAAAAGTTGGAAAAGCGCACAGAAGAGTGCTGGTCAGCTCAGGAGGGGTTCTGAGGACAAGCTGGACAGTACTACTCAAATATGATCTACAGACTCATTGGTACTGGTCTGGGAGGAGATCCAAACATGCAGGGCATGTTTTTAGTAACCTATGTAGCAGTAGTATTTTTCTTGTCCTTTACAAAAGCATCATCTGCAAAGGGTCAGAAATGAACATAAACAGTACAACTGATCCTCCCCCACCAGGAGCCTGAACACCACTGAAGCAGAGGTGAGGGGCTGTGCCAGGCAGAAGAAACACTATCAACAACTACCTCAAGGAGAAGTATGGGACATTACAGGAACTGGTCAGAGATCAGAGTGAGTAATGGAGCACAGGAAAGGAGGTCTTGGAAAACATCAAAGGGTAGAATGTCAGAAATGAATGGACCCTGAACCAGTATGTCCAAAAGCACTCCATCTCCATTTTTATTACACATATACACATACAACAAAGTGCCTGCAGATGAAATTGGGTACATTACAAATTACAAAACTTGACAATAACTTTTAAGTCAATAAAGCACCAACCACGGAGGGCAAGAGGCATGGCAGCACTCTCAGCCCTCTGGGAAGCTAAGGCAGGAGGACTGTAGGTTTGGGTCTAGCATCCAGGCTGGGCTACTTAACAAGACCCTGGTTCAAAATAAATAATACCCAAAGTGCTGAGGAGGATGTAGGTGTGTGTGAAGGCCCTAGGTTCAATCCCCAGTACCCCCCCCCAAAAAGCCAAAAATCAACCAGCTACTCAGCTTCTCTAAAATGATAAAACATCCTGAATATCCTGACCAAATTTCTAAAGCACATGAAAAAGGAAATAACTGTGCCTTCTGCTATGACAATTCCTACACTCACCACACTGCTGAGCCACTGCCACCATGGTATAGTGGCGAATCAAGCTGGCAACGAAAGGCAGGGCACTGGGCCGCAGGTCTTTGATGACAGCAGACATGAATGCCCCAGTCAGAGCCTGCTCAAATGTCTTCCGGGCTGGAGTGTCTTGTGCTTTGTAGCGATGTGAGATAATGACATTGGGTATGGTCTTTTCCGTAAAGCTGGAAGACAAAGTTGTATTAGTCATTACATCAACCAACTAATGAGCTAAGGATTCTACTTTAACAATCTGCCTACTTCCCTCTTATTTAGACCTGGGTAAATTAATTTCTCTGCTTTAATTTCAGCAATATCTGGAAACAAATGTGAATTTCATTATCAACATTTACACTCAGTGTTTCAAGAGACACCAATATACTCTACCTAATATGAGCACAAACAATCAGAAATAAATCATAAAATGGCAGCATACTCAGAATTTTTATTTTTTAAAATTAACTTTACTGGTACATTTTAGATTCACATAATGATAACATTCATCATAGGGAATTTGTACCTGAACATGATATATCTTGATTCATTCTTCTTTTTCCTATCTCCTCCCTCCCTTTAACCCCTTTTCCTCTTATTTACAAAAGCTTTTCCCCATTTTTTTCTTCTATTCTTTTTTCCCTTTCCCTTCCTCAGCCACCTGCTTCATTCCCCCGCTTCCTGTTTGAACATTTTCTTCCTATTTCACAATATCTATTACACATTTTGGTCCTTATTTACCCTTTCAGTGTCTCACACTAAAGAAACAATGCAATAAACGTGTGTCAGATTATTTCACTTAGAAGTATGGTCTCAAGATGCATCCACTTACCTAGAAAGGTCTTGAGTTTATCCTTTATGGCAAAGTGGTATTCCACTGCATTAAACACACACACACACACACACACACACACACACACACACACACACACAATCTTCTTTATCCACTCTATTGATGAGTATTTGTACTATTTCCAAGATTTAGCTATTACAAACTATAGGCAGCACATTCAATATTTTCATTATTATGTTCTATTTAAGATAACTGATGTCTCATCTTTGTATTTAAGAGTCAATCCTAAAAAGTAACTAAAATCAATGATCAAACAAGTCTGAAAAAAACTATGACTTAAAGACAGCTACACACCTATTACATGTTAAAAAAATCACACCAAGAGCACAGAATCAAATGGGCTGAGCTTCTAACTGACAAAGCAATTAATGTAGCCCTTACACAAGATTAACTAAACCAAGAAGGGAGACTAAGAGAGATACACTTCAAACACCAAATGTTTTATAAGGTTAAGACCAAATTTAAAACACGGGCAACTGAAATACATTCTGAGAAAAAGCATAGCCAATACATGAGGAGAAAAAAAAAGTTCAACATCTCTCACCATTAGCGAAATGCAAATTAAAAAACTGAGATCCTATCTCACTCCAGAAAGATCAGGAAATCAATAACAAATGCCTGTGAGGCTATAGGAAAAAACACCTTCTACACTGCTGGTGGGAATGTAAATTATAGTATAGCCACTACGGAAAGCAGTATAGAGGTTCCTCAAAAAACTAAAATTAGAAATCCCATTTGATCTAGCTATTCTCCCAAAACAGTTAAAGACATCATATTACAGTGAGAACATGCACATTCATGTTTATACAGTGCAATTCATAATAACTAAATCTTAGAAGTGGTCTGTTTATATGTCCATCCACAGATGAATGAATAAAGGAAATGTGCTATTTATACACAATGGAGTACTATTCTATAAAGATAAATTTGAGTCATTTGGAGGAAAAGATATAACCTGAGATCATAATAAAGTGAAATAAACCAAACATGCAAGCTTAAATACTACATGGTTATGCAAAGTATAAATAAATAAAAGATAACAGAAACAGGGTGATCAACCTCTTGCAAATAGGAAGGGAACTGAGAAATGGAGGGAGGAAGAGAGGAGAGGAGAGAAAAGGAATATAAAAAGAATTAAGATGTATTTAAATCAACTCCCCACAATGAATTTAATCATTATATACTACAAATATAAAAATAAAAATGTATTTAAAATATAAGAAAGTCATTAATACATTAAAAACAAAAGTACTGGCTTCAACTTTGAGAGCTCTGAGAAAAGTGGCTCCCTCGTCCATTTCACACGTTACCCTTACCTCAGCCTAAGCATAATGTGTGAGGTCATTGTGACATGACATGTGAGAAAACCTCCCTTGGAGTTCCACTGAGGGAACACCTGTCTTCTCACCATGAAGAAACAGAGACAATCCCGTATATATTCAGTAAATATATACAGTTGTGCAAGCCATCATCAAGATCCAATTTTAAACATCACCTCATCAATTCCTATCCCTGCTCCCAAGCAACACTGGTCTATTCTTGGCCTCTTTTTTTGGCTTTTCCAGGTTTCCTGAAGTGGAATCTTCCAATACACGGTCTTGGATTTGACTGGTTCACTGTGCATGTCTGTTGCTGCATTCACCAGCAGTTCGCCTCTTCTTACTGCTGGGTGGTATTTTCTATTATGTCACACATCAACCACATTTTGTTTGTTCACCAGATAAAACAAGTGCATTATTTCCAATCTATTATGATTTTTAAGGCTATAAGTGCCCTCTTATTCTGATCATATCCCACTTACATTTAACATCATATTGTAATTTTGCTTTTCATTTCTTCTCCCATGTCGGATCATACAAAGAGGAATGTTCCTTTGTTTTGAATGAAACTCACTCTTTAGAATGTCCTCTATGACAGACCGGCTGGGAAAAGATTTGATTTAATCTGAAAATATCTTTCTTTTGTCCTCATTCGTGGGTCATATTTCCACCAGGTCGATGACTCTAGGTTGGCGGGTGCTCTCTTCCAAACTGAGATATGTTCCACTGTGTAGTGGCTTTCAAAGATGCCAAGCCAACACTCACTTCAAGATCACTTTATTCTTTCAGTTTGTAAGATGTTCCCTGTCTCTGACTTTTAGCTTTTTCACTATAATGTATGTATGTGTACATTTCTTTATTTATGGTGCTTTGAAGTCTCAGAAGATCTTGAGTCTGTATACTGTTGTTTACGTTTTCATCAGCTCTGGAAAGTTCTTGGCCATTATGTCTCCCACATCTTGTGAAACATCAACCAAACTATGCTACTTCACTCCATTTGTTCTCTTTAAAATTTTACATCTTTTCCTTTCTCTGCATGCATTCTGGGTTATTGTATGTATCTACACATTCTCTGCCTTCCTCTCTCTTTGTCTCTCTTAACTTGGGCAATTTCTACAGGTTTCTGAGTTCTGGAGGTATTTTCAAGTTTCCTTTTATAAACACCTTAAGTATAATTATAACCTCGCTCTGTTGATCCTAATCTCTGAAGTTTGCACAGGTGCATTTCTGCTTTCAGTTGCATTTGCTGGCTGTCACAATACTGTATTCCCTTCTCTCTTCCCAAAAGGAGAGGGTGCTTCTTTTGCCTGCTCTCTCTATAATGCCCTTTTAACAACTGAGTGCCTTCTATAAATTTAGCATTGTTTCTGAAACTGTTAAGAAATGGGAAGACATATGGAAAAAAATCTGTCCCTAAAACAACACAGAAAGACAATACAGCATCCATGTATTATACATAGCCTACAGTAATTAGAACACAAATATCAAAGCAAGTATTTGGAGAAAGATCTCTATAAAATGGAAAAGCAGACTGTCCAACAAATGTTTTGCATAAGGCAGGAGCTACATATAATGGTGAGCAAAAGAAGGCAAAAGGGACATGACCCTTGACTCCCTGATGCTTACAACTTCATGGAGGTAGCAAGTATAACTGACATGAAATCTTATTCTCAGCAACTAAGTCCTCCTTTCCATTTTCTCTGGAGACGAAAGGTAAGTAGTACATGGTCTTCCTGACTTGAAAGAGCATGCTCCTTCACTGAGACACCTAGGAGATCCTAGTTCCTGTAGCAAGACAAGCCCAGTCACAGAAAATGACACAATCACGTACTTGGGGTGCGCAAGCAGCTGGTAAAGCGCATGCTTATTGTCCTCCAGACTCATCATGGCCACCAGGAAGCACTTGATCACTTCCCATGCCTGCCTCCGGTAGTAGGGCTCTGTGTTGGCACTTTTCAGGCAGTCCAAAGCAGTTTCAATGGCCTACAACAAAAAGCACAGAAATTTGCACTGAAATTACAGAGTTCTGAAAAACTATCCCTCAAAGCCCTGGCAGCTCCCAAAAGAATCTCAGTGTGTGTCTTGTTTTGCATTGGGCTGATATTCCAACAAGTGTTCACCAAATGAAAATGGCTTCCTGTGGTAGATTAGATTTGCTACGTTAAATTAAGAGTCTATGTCACCTTCACACTTGTATGGCCTACATGATGACCACAGACTCTCCTGTGTTTAAGTTCAAATCTAAAAGATAGCTTTCTTAAATTCTTACTGTTTCCCTTTTTAAAGGAGAAAAAAATCTACACAGCTATGTAAAGATACACACATAATTGTATTCTAATTCATATCAATTAGGTTGCCCACGGAGAGAAGGGAGACACAATCACACACAGACACACACACACACACACGCACACAGAAAAAGAAAAAGAAAAAGAAAAAGGAAAAGGAAAAGAACAAGAACAAGAACAAGAACAAGAACAAGAAGTGAAGCCTTTAACAGCTAATACATTAACATTAATGGTAACAACATACGTGTTATTAAGAGCCAGGAAAGACAAACAGCATGAGCTATGTTCAGATACAGAATGGCAGAAATTAGGTGCTGGAAAGACAATGTTCACAGACAAATGCAGAATCAACTTCACTTATTAATGGCATTTGCTATAAAGTCCGTTGGGATCAAAACAGACCAAGAAATGGGGAGGAGAACAAAGGAGCAGGGAGTAGAAAGGAAGAAGGGAAAACTAAAAAAAGACAGAAATGGAAGCAAAGCTTTTGTAATTGATGAAGGGAAGAGGGGTTTAAGGGAGGTTAGGGGAATGGAAGTTCTATCATGTACAGGTACAAATTCTCTGTAATGAATGTAATCACTATGTATATCTAAAATGCACTAGTAAAGGAATCAGGGATATAGCTCAGCAGCATAAGTGCCTCCCTGGCAAGCACAAGGTTCTGAGTTCAACTCCCAGTACCAAAAAAAGAAAAAGAAAATATACCAGTAAAATCTGATTGAGGAGGAAAAAAGCAGACCAAGAATTTAGGGATGTTTACTTAGAAAGACAGGAAACTATTCAACATTCCCAAGTTCCCAAGGTACTAGTCTCTTACTGCCCTACATAAAATTTTTTTCTACTCTTAAGTTAGGAACTACCTCCCCTCCAAAATAAGTCTTATTTACCTATTTTAAAAAGAAATTAACTTTCTTAAAAAGAAAACACAGCATCTTTGCAAGCCTCCCCAAAGATTTCCCACTTTACCTTCTCCATTGGGAGCTGAAGAGACGCTTTGCAATCGGAGAACTCCACAGTAATGCTGGGGCCTTGAACTTCAGTCACAACATAGTGCAGTTTCTGAGATTCTTTTAACATCTTCCTGTTACTGCCACCAAATTTGCCAAGTACTCGGTAGGCCACATGAGAGATGCTATCCGCAGGATTTCGTAAAGTGCGCCATAAAGCCTAAAGCCAACAAGCTTTTTGAAGTTCTTTCAAGTAATAGGTTCACATAGCTCAGGACACAAAATTCACTATCATAACACATTATATGGAGAAAGTTCTTCCTCCCAGCTCTGTACCCCAAACACTGAGCTGGAGAATGTGGTGAAGAAAAACCAACACTATGCCACTTGTCCAAGGGTATACATACAGGGTGGGCACTTTTACTGTGCTTCAAAAAATGAGTGATGCTGACCTCATCCTTCTGCAAAGTTATCTGCCTCATGGTGTGGCAAGATGCACGGACCTTGTCCTTTTTAGGAACCAGTACCCACCCTCTGCCTCCTCACCTCATATTCTGCTCACACATACTCTACACTTGAGTCAGGACCAAACTTGGCCATCTAGAACCAACATTCCTGTTTTCAAAGCAGGCTCCTAGTCAATCCTCTGAGTGACAACACGAAAACTGGACCTCAGGACTCTACTCCAACCCTTTTGCCATCTTCTCCAGCCTACATGGAACCTGAGATCTAAATCCCAGGACAGGCAGGCAAGGCATCTCCCAATCTTAACCTTAAGTACGAGGGTATAGTCTCCAATCCAGTGTGTCCAAAGACCCCTGGTCCTTTGGAATTACTGAAATTGTATCAGGTAAAGTTAGTACCATGATGCCATCTAGGCTCAAATGCTCTATGCCATAGGGACAGAGGAATAAACAGCAGATAGTCCAAATCTATGTTACCAAACACATACATCACAAATAGTCACAATACCAATATATGAAAAGTCTAAGATATTTAACATGAGCTTTAATGAATAAAAAATATGAAAATCTTTAAAACAATCTCCTCCATGATATTCTTTTTCCTTTAAGGTGAGACAGGACAGTTACCCAAACCTTCGCTTCAGAGTCCCTTTACTATGGAACTGAGAAGGTCTATGTGGCTAGAGGTTCCTGCTGGGAGTAACCACAGTGATGCAGTACTCATAACCACTACCTTCACAACTCATCAGCTTACTGAGAATACAACACTTGTGAAAGCCCTCAGGAAGAGGCAACCCTGTAAACAAGCTTCCATTCAACACTTGAAGTATTTCTATACATCTTTATTACATTTGAAGCAAGCAAGTATGAAGCCACAGCACTGTATTTTTCAGAGAGCCTGTCTCTTGCATAGAGAGCCCAGTGATGGCTGAATCCTCCTACAGACTAGACCTGTGGGGCTCCTGCCAGTGCCGAGGTGAAGGCAGACCTACCTGCATGAGCTCTGCACGCACAGGCTGGATATGGTCATAGAGGAAATCAGGCTGCAGGTTGTCCACGCATAACTCCAGGGTCCTCAAGCCCTGACTGACCAAAGTCTGAGACCCATTGAGTGCAGACACCAAGGGATCCATTAGCATGGGTAGATAGGGCAAAAGGGAGCTCAGCCGCACAGGTACAGTGAGACACAGTTCCACAAAGAGGTCCTTCATGTGCTGCTTGTGCAGGCCACTCTGCAACATGTTCAGGCCTGAGAGGAGGGTTTCAGACTATCAGAGAGCAACATCATTTCCCAGACATGTACCAAAGTCAGCAATAAAACATTTACTGAACATCAAGGCTTTTTGTACCCCTATAATCTGCTGTTAAATCTGCTCTGTAAGCTGCAGTTAACATTCAGGAGCCCTTTTGCAGTGCCAACAGCAAGGCGTATATAATTATTACAAATTACATTTTTATAATGCAGTACCTCAAAAACCATGCAGTTTTATACTGCAGTTTCTCAAAAACCATGTTAAGCCAGTTTCTAAAAAAAAAAAAAACTTAATAAGGACTATTAATAAGTTCAACTTAAGACAAAAGACCCCAGTGTGATGTGCTCATGGTCATCTGTGCTCTAAAGTGAGTATTTTGTTTAAGTCTAGTTTTATTCACTGTAAATGCAGAGAAGTCTCCTTCCTATGAAATCAACCTCTCATCCTTCATAAGCATTATCAAATATTTACTAAGGTCCTTTCTGAGATCTTCTAAACACCAAAAGAAAGGCATTTAACAGTAGACCCAACTCTATGAGATGAGTCGGAACAGTTCTCAGAGAAGTAGAACCAGTTTAGAACCCAGAAGAGAAAGTGGTTAAGGTCAAAAGTATGATCCGAGTAGAGCACTACTTTAACAGAGATGACAGAGTAAACAGTGCTGCAGGAAGAAGAAAGTAGAAGGAGAACAAAGGTAGGGGAAGAAAAGAGTAACGAGAGTTGGGGCTAAATATGGACAAAGGGCCTACTTATGGCCTACATGAGGCACTATCTGTGGAAGACTAATGACCATTTTTATTCTACATACTCAAGTATGTCCTAGTTGCCTCTTGGGGATACTAAGTAATAAATGTCTTCTTTTTAAGGAATTTGCAAAGGAAATATGAGAAAAAAGTCAATACCTACCCAAGGGCTCACCTTACAAAGAATTAAAAACCTTAGGACAGTGTTTCCAATCAGCTCATCCTCCAGAAACATTCAATGGACCCAAGATCCCTTTTAACTATGTATCCTGAGAACATTCCTAAACCCAAGAATTCTAGGGCCCTAGTTATACAAATTAGAAACTAAAAACTATAAACTAACTATAAATTAGCTTTATAGCTTGCCTTTTTCTTCTAGAAACTACATTTTTTCTAGACTTTCTTGCCAAATGCTACAAAACTGCAACCAAGTCATATCCTGGTAACAGAACTCTTCCAAATCCCATTTGACCCTCATTAGGGAGGACATGGATCCTCCCTAATAGTGCTCCTTTCTAAGCCCCACTTCCTTCGAAGAAAAGGGAGGCTTACACACATGTCCCACCCCACCTACCACAACCATGACCTTCACCAGGTATACAAATGAGTGGCAACAATTGGGGTAGCAAAACACAGACACATACATAAATCCAACTAGCAACCAAAGCCACTGCTCTAACCTTGGAGGAGGTTGGGGAGAAGAGGTAAAAATTCCTGATACAAGAGATCATGGCTACCTCCCCCAATAGAACGGAACAGGGCTCGGAGCAGCAGGAAGTAGTTGTAGGGTTCCTTGGCAGTCTGTGCAAGCTCCATGGAGCTGTTCACAATCTTGTGCAGATGAGGCTATGGTGGAAAAAATGCTGATGAGCAGGTGGTAACTGAGAAAAGAGACTATAATCCAACATCACTGCAATCCAGTAACAATTAAATACAATTCTGAGGAGTTTACTCCAAAAGAAAAACCAAGAATTTCCAACCTTGGACTCAAATTAATTTAAGGTGTATGTTGATTTCCACCAGTTCCATTATAAATGAAACATTTTGTAGGTTTCCTATGTCATTCTGTACTTCAATGACATTGGACAGATGACACTTGCAACAGAAATCTGAGGGTCTGCCCACTTTGCATTTCTTGTGTATGTGGTCACCTCTTTTACAGACCTCCATAGTTACACACAGATGAAAGAAGCCTGCTTCCTGTTATACTCTAAAAGTAACCTAAGGAAACCTAAATAGCCCTACCAATCAACAGGAACTACACAAAATGTGAGTCTCAAAACACAGTGTTTCAGAAGAATAAATTTAAAAATGTGTTCACATCAAAAATTTATTAGCTAAAAACTTTAATATTTTAAGCCAGATTGACTTTTCTATTTTTAATCTTGACATGTCACCAGCAAAATTTAATATGAAACTTGTGTATTTCAGTGAATTGTGAATGTCACTGATACAGTTTCAGACTTATTACATACAATATGGTGTATTTATAGTATGAACCAACTATTCTCTTGACAAAAAACATTATCAATTTTGTTTCAACAACATTCCAACACTAGCTTTGTCCTATTAGCTCTTGACTTTGGTTGTTGGTCTATACAGTTGTTTTCAATAATGACAAAAACTGGAACACGAGGATAGTTAATTAGGAGTAAGCAGATTACAATTAAGCAATTAAGTATCTTGTATCTCTAAAACTGTATTTTCCTCACATATTTACATGACAGTAACTACTTATTATCAATTGGGATAAAAAAAAATAGCTGCTTGTGGTGGCACAGATATGCCTGTAATTCTAGCACTCTGGAGGCTGAGGCGGATGATCGAAAATTCAAGCCCAGTCTGGGTAACTTAGCAATTTAGCAAGACCCTGTCTCTAAATAAAATCAAAAGGGTTAGGGACAGAGCTCACTGCAAAGGCCGTGGATCCAATCTCCAGTACCACAAAGAAATTAAACCAACAAGGAAACCATCTCCTAAAACCAGACAACTGTACTTCACATCACCTGCCATTTATTTGCTCAGATCTTTAAAACTTCCCCTATGAAAAACATTGCTCTGCACATACAACTGGTAGGAACAGTCAACTTTCTATAGGAACAAAAATATTTTGACATAAGCATATAAGGTTTTTATTCTGTCTTCTGCTTTTACTGGGTGATGTCATTATGGATAGCTTTTAACATTTCCAAGAATAAAACCCAATTATATAGGATTATAAACAGATGATGAGATAAATCTCTAATATGACCTTAGGAAAGAATGAGACAGCCTGAGACAGCCTGTTTGTATGCTGTATGGAGAGCTAAAGAAACAAAACTTGATCAAGGTGGCACATTACTGATGTGGTAACAATTATTCCAGTAAACTGTCTTGTTAGAGTTTCACAAAGGCATTTTTTTATTTCTATATTACTTTGCATCACATGCATGATCCAACAACAGAAGCTCAAGTTTAAAAAAGTAGGGGTGGCAACACTAATGACACACTTATTTATCATTAAGAGTTCAAACTTTTTCACATTAAATCACCGGATAAACAAATTGAGCCTGCTCAGAAACGTGGACCACTTCTTACACTTTAGTTGCTGCAAATCTTTAATTCAAAACACACTTTACACACACAATCACTAGTTTCTGCTCAAAACTGAAGATATTAAAGAAAAAAAAAGAGGAGCAAAAGGTCCCTGAATGTAAGTGCTACTTAGATCTAAATGAGTGTTTACCTTCAGCATTTGTTCATTTTCAGCTGCAAAGAGGGAGACTGAGCCAAAGACCAACTTAAACAGCTTGAGGTACAGGTTGGAGAGCTCCACATTGGAGCCCATTTCTGGCAGGCGATCCAGGAGATATTCCACCAGGATGGTAGCAAACAGAGCAGAGGTAGTAGGATTTGCCAAGAAGGAATTGGCAACAATCTATCAAAACAAGAAATGCATAGGACAAAAGTAATCCCTTTCCCTAAGGCAACTTTTGGAGAAAATAAGCTTTTCAAAAAAAGAACATCAAACTTGTAATAGATATGCCAAGAAATTACCCACCAACAGGAACCAAATCTAACACCTTACTGAGCCTTCAGCCACCAATTCACTTCCAGCACTTAATCTGTTTCACTCTTGTCAAATACCAAGAGCTTACATTTAGCATACATTTAATTTCTATGAAATAAAGGAACTGGTCCAATGTATCTGAATGCTCTGAAAACTTTTTTTCAAACATTATGGCCTAATATTTTTTGGCTGTACAAGTATATCTTTAAGTCACATTATTTTTAAAATTTTCAAAATCAATGAAATACAGAATGTTCAACACATCAGCAAAAAAACTTAAAAGTGAATATTTTAAAAATGTAAGAAAGGAATTTTATACCTGAAGAGCATAATTTTTTGAGATTCTTTCCACCATATAAGGGACTGTAGTTTGAAAGATTTCCTTAAATGTTAAGGGATTCATCATGGTGAAAACACCAGCAAAGTGTTCCAATACCTCCTTCTCTTCCTTCATTCTAACAGTCTGGCAGTTTGCTACTCGAATGTATGTTTGTCCATTTCCTGCTATCTGAACCTAGTATAGGAGAGAATAACCCACAGGTATTATAACTGACTTCTGAATACATTCTATTATAAAATTAGATCAAATACATACTTCAAAGACACTGCCTGAATTAGATAATAAATGCCCTCTCCTTAAATTCTAACATTGAATTTGAAAAAGAAAAAAACAGAAAAAAGATTTTGTCTTGAGAACAGAAAAGAAACAGCAAATAAACCTAACTCCTATGTTTCTATTGCATTCCGTTTGCACCACCTCCCCACAAAATACACACATGTAGACTCAAAAGAATTACCACACCAAGAATTCAATACGAAGTTGCACAACAAAAACAAACCTGAGTGCACAAACACCTCTTAAGACCCATTCCTCCACCTGTATTTCCAATTCTAATGTACTTCTTCCACACTCAACAGCCTAATTCCAGAGTACTTCCTTACCTGATAAATATCCAAGGCCTGCATTGCATACTTTACAAGTTTTATGTAAATCTGAGTCTCTTTGGGTTGTAACTGTTTGTTGGGAATGAACTGAGCTTCTGGAAAAAAAGAGACAGCATATAAGCTAAAGTGACTTAAACTCACACTTAATAAAATCTCAGTTCTTAAATTAAGAGCAGAATTACCACCAGGTGCTTTACAGGATGTTATGCCCCAAGTGATTGTCTTGACACCACAGACCAACGTTTTTACCAAACTTCGGCAATCTGTGACCTGGAATGTCTGCTTGTCCTCCTTATCCTTTTCTCCTTGCTTCTCAAAAGGAGGCACAGGGGCTGGAGTCACAGGGGTGGCTGGCGTAGGCGGCTGGGGTGGGGGTGGGGGAGGCGCAGGAACAGGGGCTGGGGATGGGGCAGGACCGGGGGCGGCAGGGGCAGTGGGCACCCCAGGTAGAGCTGCTTCCACTGCTCCAAGCTCAGACTGAGGCTTGCACTTCTTAAAAATGGCAGAGAGCTGGTACCGAGCAATGGTGTGAAATTTGAGAACAAAAACCTAATAGGAAGAAAAGTAGGGTGAAAACAAAGGTCATGAACAGGACAAACGATCCTTCTAGATGACACATGTCATGAAAACCACTTGCTAAAGTCATTCTGTTTCTCCCTTCACAAAGAGGGCAGAGGCTGATAATTTTTGAGCACTTCCTGTGCCAGCTATTATGGGAAAAATTGTGCCAGGATTTTTCTCTAAAATTATCTCCCTTTTCTATGGGGATAGTCTGGCTCAGAAATGGTCTAACGAGCAGGAACTGCATGTGACTCAGGTCTGCCAGACTCATCCCTCCAGAGCCACACTACTGCCCACTGGCCTTAAGAACCCTACATTACCCCTCTGTTGAGCACCCACTGGGTCACCACAGAAACATGCATGTCTGAGGTACCACATAGCTGCTGTGCCCCTAGAACTCTTTCAGAAGTACCGGAAGAACTCACACACAGCTTTATTTCACTCTCATGGCAACCCTATGAGGCAGAGGCTATGATTAGCACTGGTAAGATGATGAAGAAACAGATACAGAGAGAAGCAGCCTGCCCAAGCACAGCTGGCTAGTGCCAAGAGCAAGCTGGGATTTGAACCCAGGTGGTCTCGCTCCTGCACCCAAGCTGGGCAACTGAGTCACCCCATAAACTTGCAATAAAACACCCCTAAGTTTAACAACAAGAAAGATAAAGAGCACAGGACAGACGCTCCACCTATCCAGTACCTCCAGCATCCGCATCAGGACATCCCTCCCATTGCCGCTCTCCTGCTCACTCTTGGAGCGGATGCAGTCCACCAAGTTCAGCAGAAGTTTGCAGGACATGGTCTGGATGCTGCTGGGCAGTGACTCATCATCAATGTTCTTGGCAAACAGCTGGACAGCAAGGGACAGATCGCTGAGGGGCAAGTGCTGGCGAACATGGTGCACGAGATCAGCCAGTGTACTGTAGGCAAGGGGCCTGCAGGCAGAGAAACCCACTAGTCTTATTCCTTCACAGCCACCGCATGGACCACTACCTGTCCCAGAAAAGCCACCATTAGGGGAAGCAGGTCTGATATAGCCCCAGCTCCCCAACATCCCTGTTATTCCCTGCATAACTAAACGGTTAAAGTCTCGATGCAGTAATCTTTACTTTCCAAGTGAAAAGATTAACTTCTGTGCACATCATGAAGCTCGTAACAGACAGTGGCACATCCTATGGCTAACCTGAGAAGAAAGCATCACCAGCTTAACCGTGAACTAAATGGGTTTATTGCTCAAAAATAAATAGCATTGAAAGGAGAAAAGAAGGGAAAAGATTACAAAAACATGTATATGTATAGATATATATACATATGATAACTATATTACTAATCTCTAGTAGTTCGTCATAAAGAATGGTTTATGCTTTCGTCGTTTCATCATTTTTTTCAAACCTTTATCATATAATGTGAACAACAACTACTTTGAAGGTAACAATATGCAATATAAAAATAAAAAAATAACTTGTATGTATCAATACCTTATATAAAATCTAAAGATACAGGAATAATGTTCAAGCTATTAGTTCTTCACTTGCTGGACATGTGAACAGGTATCCCATGCCAGACGGTAGGTAGTAGGGATACCACAGAACATCTACTGAAGAGAGTTCCTGCCCTCATGGAGCTTATTCTCAGAAAGCAAATACCAGTGAAAAATAAATTACATGGGTTGGTAAGTGCTGAAGGAGTTGTAAAAGAGGGCCCAGTGGGAAGGACCAACACAAAAACAATTCTTAACAGAGTGTCAAGAGGTTCCCTTTGAGGTGACACTGAAGCTGAAACCTTAGGGACAAAAAAGGGACCATAAGGTAAAAAGCCAAGGCAATTTCCAGATGGAAGAAGTAACACCAAAGCCCTGAGATAAAAACTGCCCAAAGCAGCCAAGGAGCCACAAGGGCCTGCATGGCCAAAGCAGGTAAGAAGGGAGAGCAACACAAGAATTTTGGGACAAGTGGGCAGGGTTGAGTCAAGCAGGAATAGGTGTGGTATGGCCAAGGCTTTGGGACTTTAAGGCAATAAAAAGTAATTAGAGGGTCTCAAGCAGGAGTAACATAATCTCATGTCTAATACTAGGTAGGTTCAATTTATAAAGAACAGCTTGGTATTTTAAAACAATGTAAAAATTAATGAGCAGTCTTTTATCGTAGGCAAAGCATCCTACATATTTTCCTAAGATTCATCCTCCCTCAAAACAAAACAACTAACATGCATTCTACATTGTAAAGATGATTATTTCCTCCTTTACCAATAATAACAGATATGGTGGTGCATGCCTGTAATCCCAGCACCTGCAAGGCTAAGGTAAGAGGATCATCACAAGTTTGAGGCTACTCTGGACAACACAGTGAGTTCAAGGACAAATTGAACTACACAGGGAGACTTTAAGAACAAAAAAGAAAAAAAAACAGTAACAATTACCACTCTGTATTTTGTAAGTGTAAGAAATTGTGTTTACAGGTTTCAAAACAGTGCATGGTACACCTTAAATACATACAATTTTTATGTTTCTATGTATGACACTTAAAAAATACAATTTTGAAAGTGTAAAAAACAGCCAGGGAGAGACCAGGGATTTACCTCAATGACACAAGTACCTGCCTGCCAAGTGTCACATCGTAAGTTTGATCCTCTATAGCAAAAAAAAATTTAAAAAATTTTTAAAAGCCAGGAAGATAGCTCAGCAGCATAAACACCTGCCTGGCAAGTGCAAAGTCCTGAGTTCGATTTCCGGTACCAAAACAAGAAGTGTAAGAAATAAACACTATAAGCAACTAAATGAAAATAGCAGCATAGCTGCACAGGACTGTAAGATACTCCCTCTCTTTCTGAGGATTTTTGAAACAGGGTCTCACTACGTAGTCCAGATTGTCCCTGAACTTGCTATGAAGCCTAGGCTAGCTTTACACTCTTTAATTCTCTTGCCTTATCTTCCCAAGTGCTAGGATTACAGGCCTACCACACGTATCTCCTTCCCTTCTTTAATACTGGTAGATTGTTAGTCTTTTTAACAATAATATGCATTATACAAAAAGAAAAAAAATCTGAAATTTCTACCTGCAATTTGTATCAACTATTTTCATTTCTTCCTTTAAGTGAAGGTACATAAAATAACCAAAAATTCTTACTATTCTAAATCCAATGAATAAGTCAAGGCCCAAGAGCCTCATAACACTTAAGTACCACTGATCACTGCTGCTGGTATTTAACCAGGTATCAGGGTCTAATCTCATACCTTAGAGTCTCCCGAGCAGTATATCCTGAGCCGATTAATATGGATTCATCAAACAGCTTGTCCATGCAAGGAATGAACTCTAGAAAAGATACCATTTGCATATTACTGACAAGACCAATTACACATTAAGTAACTTTCCAGTGCATTTACAGCAGCCAGTGTGCAGCCCAACGTACAACCTGGACTTGAAGAAGAGCAAAGAGGTAGCCTAAAGGTGCATGTGCTATCAAGCCAAGGCACTGGCTCTGCTGAGCTACACAAGTCACTAGTCTGCAAAGGTGCTGTCAAAGTCACCTTCAGTGTCAGAGAATGGATGAAGTAAAACAGATACCCAAAAGGACATTTAGATTCTAGCACAAGACTGACATATATCCAGTTTCAGTAAGTCAAAGTATACATTTTTCATCACTAAATAGCTATCGAGGGTCAAAGACATAAAAGAAATGTCTATACTGCAGACACTGCACATCTCTGCTGAACTTCCAAAGCAAGCCAGCACTGGGAGATATTCCACATGAAAAGAGCAGCAAGCAGTCCCTTCTGAGGTCAGAGGATGGAACATGTGGCCAACAGGCAGAAGACATAAGAGGGAAAGAAATTCCAGACACCAAATGCTGGCAAATTAGCTAAGGATAAGCACAAATTATATATAAAGGGAGAAATTGTAAGAAATCAAGTCATACATCCTTTCCATGATCCAAAAGTAGAATCTCTAGAAGTATGTCAAACTTTGTTCAATAATTTCCCTATTCACTGGCACTTCAGAACTGTGCATGGTATGACACAGCCAGGCGTTATGGCATATGCCTGTATCCCAGCATTCAGGAGATTGAAGCATGGAAATCACTACAAATTCAAGGCCTGCCTGACCTACATAGGAAGTTCAAGGCCGGTCTTAAAAAAAAAAAAAAAAAAAAAGATATTTGATCAGAGGTTCAAAACTAAGAGGTTCAGAGGTTACAAAACTAAGTCTAACAGCAAATGTCAGTAGATACGGAAATTTTACCTGTACCACACATTTCTTGTATTTTATGTCATTACAGTTAACATTCAACATGAATCTTTGAATGCTTCTTTCAATAAACCTCTTGGAGATGAGATGCTGATACCTACACTTAAGTGCCAGGAACTGTTTTGGGCTTCAAAATAAAGATATATATATCATCTTGATTTAAAAAAAAAAAAAAGGCAATTCACAGTAGCATAAGCACCTGCCTGGCAAGTACAAGGTCCTGAGTTCGATCCCCAGTACAAAAAAAAAAGAAGTCAATTCACAAAGAGATCCCTCTCAAAAGAAGAAAGAACGTAAAAGCTGAATTACACAGGTCTAATGGGATCAAACATTAGAAGACAGCTGTTTGAGAATCCAGTGATCTTGATGAGCTGGTGACAGACTAACACCAAGCTTCACAGCCACAAAAGAGGGTTGCTTATCCAGTGATGATGTACCAAGTACCTGCTAAGTACCAAGCACTGCACTGCCATAAGTGAAAACCTCCTGCTATCCAGTTCCTCAACAACAGAGGCTGAGTCCTCATTACTCGCAAGGCAGGAACTGGATAAGTAACCAGTGAGTGGCTCTTGAGGCGTAACTCATCCACTTCAGCTAAACAGATTTGTTCCTCTAAAGAGCCGAAGGTGGAGCTCAGTAGTAGAGTGCTTACCCAACACGTATAAGGCCCTGGATTCAATCCCCAGTATTGAAGGGGAGGGAAAAAAAAGTTCCTCTTAAAATCCTTGTATTTTGGTAGTGTTCACATGAAAATCAGATAAACTTAAAAGGAAGGGTCACCAGCAAGTCAGTGACAGTTAACTCTGGAACGAAGTAGAGGTCATAGACGCAGGCACTGTTGTATTTCTCATCCTGGGTGAAGCTTGGCACATGCGCCTTTTTTTCATTTTGAAATTGTACATTTCTTTTGTGTACTTTGCTACATGTGCTAAGGGGGTCTAGGAATGTTTACTCTGGTTATGTGCTTGTGGTTGAATACAGAGCTTTGTGCATGTTAAACTATATTCCCAGCCTCTTCTCCAAAAAATGTGTATTCTTTTCAGCTACATCTACATGTATTACTCACTGTAATTTTTATTTCAGTAAATTCCTCCTGCTTTTCTGCATTAACTCATGGGTAAGCACTCACACTGTGTCCTTCCTTTCATATTTAAAAACTACATAATAAAGCCAAGTCTCAACTTTATGTGCCTTCTAGTTTACAAGCTGATGGCAATTAAATATTTAATATGAAAAACTACTGGGGAAAATGACCATCATCTCTATAACTTCAGTCTAACATTTTAGACACAAAAATATGTGAAGTATTAAATTATCAACATATATCATTGATAGAAAGGGTAATTATCAGCTTAGCAAAACCAAGGACCAGCCTTGTGCATATAAACAGTACAAATCCATCATTCGCATGGGATGGAGGATGGAAACACTGGATTTTGCTCACCAATTAAATACTGATAAGTATGAGGTACATAAGTAAATAACTATTTGCAATTTCAAAAAACTTGCAGTTGTAAGGCAGAAAAGTACCAAAAGCAACTCACAATATGAATTATGCTAAGCAAATTATCCCATTAATTATGAGATTTTTTTTTTAAAGATAAAAGGAGGGCCAGGGGTTTAGCGCAGCGGTATAAGTGCCTGCTTGGCAAACACGAGGTCGTGAGATCAATCCCTGATTTTAAAAAAAAAAAAAACAGATAAAAGGAGAACCCTGGCAGGCTAGAAAAGGGAAAGAGGATCGAACAGACAATCAAGAGCAGATGGGTAGAGAGGCAGAGCAAAGAAAAATAAACCCAAGACAGTAATAAAGAAGAGAGACACGGAATCCAGCTGCACAACTATGGAAGGCCACTGAGGCCCATTCTCAAAGAAGGCACAAGGGTCATACAAACATTCAAAGACAAGACAGCCATACGATTTCTGAGCTCGGTGGTAAGGATGTGTTTTGCAGCAATCAGAAGCTCCTTCCTCAGGTGTGCAGTCTCTGCTGGACAATTTGAGAGTAACTGTAACATTCCTTTCACCATCTGCTGAGAATACTTCGTCACCAACTCCTGTCAAAAGGATAAAGCTACAAAGTCACACTGCCAAAAAAGGTATGCAGAAAACCTCAAATTCCATCAGCTTTTTAAAAATTCAGTAAGGGCTAGGGATATAGCTCAGTAGTACAGCGTCTGCCTGGCAAGCACAAGGTCCTGAGTTTGAGTCTCAGTTAAAAAAAAAAAAAAAAGAACATTCAGTAAGACTAAACTTGACTAAACGACTCTCATGAAGTTATGGGCCTACTAAGCAGACAATAGTCAAAAAGTTTTAATTGCTGTATGTGCATGCATAACCACTGCCATAGCAGAAAATGGATGGCAACATAAGCGGTCCTTCTGTTGCACAATGGGATTATGGATGCTGTCTGTACTTTTCCCGTACCTTCCCTAGTATAAATACTGAGTATGTATTATTTTCTTACCGGAGGAAAAGTAAATGAGGATAAAGGTTTAAAATGTAAATACTCTTTGGTCATTTCATTAATGTTAGTCATGAATGACCCCAGAGACTACAAAAACAGCTTAGATAACTCTAACCACAGTCTCCTTTTAAAGTATCTCAGGAAGACAGTTTACTAAGAGAACCGAAGCTGATTCACTCAACTATCAAGGGGTATAAAAATCTCAATCAGGTAAAACAAATGTTCTACTTACTTACTATAAATTATCACTAATTAAACACATCACAACAGAAAAAGAATTTACAAAGGTTTCAAAACTAGTTATTTTTTGTTTTTTTGAGACAGTCTCACTATGCAATTCTGGTTGACCTCAAATTCATAGTGATCCTTCTGCTTCAACCTCCCAAGTACTGGCATTCTAAACAATTTTATTCGAAACAATTTAGCATAGGCTTTTACTTTTATTTTTCAGAGATAAAATTCTTATAAAAAACAATGAATTATAATTCCATTGCTATAGAACAGGTAAGAACTAAATATATTCCATATTTTAAGCATCAAGACTGACTGTACAAGCTGGGCATGATGTCACACACCTATAATCCCAAAACTCTGGAGGCTGAGGCAGGAGGATCACAAGTTTGAGGCCAGTCTGGCTACACAGTGATTTCAAGGCTAGCCTGAACTACACAGAAACACCCTGTTTTGAAAAAAACAACAAAGGACCAACTATATCAGAATTCTAACTGATGGGAGACAACATCTAATGTTTCTCCTTCAAGTTCTTATTATTTAAGTAAAGATGGACCTACTCTCACAGGTGTCAAACCCTTTGACTTGGGTGGGCAGAAGTGAAGAATTGCTTTGAACCTCATATAAAATAATTAATGTATATAAGTAACAAAACATTTTTATATATGTTATAATAAAAAGTATATTTTTATATATGTTATAATAAAAAGTATATGCATATACTTTTTATTGTAACATAAAAAAGCAAGCAGTCTTCAGACTGTTATGTTGGACGGGTCTCCTACAGGCTCCTCAAAAAAGCATCCAAAACTACCTTCAAGGTTTTATTTTGTAGTGTCATTTGTAAGTTTCAATCTCCTCCAAACCTATTTGCCTTAATATATAACTTCTAATATCAAGTCAACAAACCGAATTATGTTCACATGAAAATCTATATGCAAACATTTACTCATAGGAGCTTTAATCCTAACAGACAAAACAGGCAAACACATCAAGACAAAAAATACATTACTCACTGCCAAGACTAGGGGGTTGCCGGGGGTTTAGCTCAGTGGCACAAATGCCTGCCTGGCAAGTGCGAGATCATGAGTTAGATCCCCGGTACAAAAAAAAGACTAGGGAATTGGGGAAGAACAACAGTGACTCCTAATAGGTACATGGTTTCTTTCAGGGGTGATAAAATTGTTTTAAAATTGTATGGTGGTGACAGTCATACAAATTAGTGAACAGGCTAAAAACTGCTCCATTTTATGATATGTAAATTATACCTCAATAAAACTGGTTTTTTGTTTGTTTTTGTCTTTTTGTTTAGGCTGGCCTTGAACTCATTTTGTAGCCCAGGCTGACCTCAAATTCAAAGCAATCCATCTGCCTCAGCCTCCCAAAGTGCCAGGATTATAGGCGCACCACCACATCTTGTGTTTATAAAGCTGTTTTTTAAAAAACTGGAAACAACCTAAATGCATACAAATTGGTGAATGGCTAAATCCGTCACGGTACAACCAGAAAATAGATTACTATTGCTATGGAACTAAACAGTGTCATCCTCACCACCACCAAATTTACATTAATTTCACAACCCCAATATGATGGATGTGGAATTAGGGTCTTGAGGAGGTAAAATTAAATGACATCATAATGTAGGGATATAATCTCCCAAGTCTATGGCCTTACGAAAGAAAAATAGAGCCATCTCTTCATTATAGAAGAGCAAAAAGGCCACCTTTGGCAAGTGAAAAAGAGCTCTCACTAGAAACCAGACCCTGCTAGGACCTTAATCTTGGCTTTTACAGTCTCCAGAACATGGAGAAAACAAATTTCCACTGTTTAAACCATTTCATTAATGGCATTTTATTAAGGCGGCTGAGCAAACTAAGACAACTAGCCAACAATAAAAATATGTCATCTTGATAAAACAACAAGGATGAATCTCAGCATTATTGCTAAGTAAAAGAAACCAGTATCAACAAATTACATTCACTATATACTATACATATGACATTTATAGGACACTGAAAAAGGCAAAAGTACTAAAACAGAAAAAAACAGATTGGGGTTTGTCAGGAACTACAGATGAAAGAAAGAAGTTGACATGAAAATGTACAAAAGGAAATTTTTTGGAGTGATGAAAATATTCTGTATCTTAATGTACTTGTGGTTAACTACTGTAAGTAATTGTCAATTCAAAGAAATATGCACTCACAAAAGGTAAATATTATATGTAAATTATATAAAAACAGAAGTCATTGAACTCACCTGATAAATTCTGATGATATAAGCTAAAAATGACAATGTTTTAATCTGGGCAGCAATGAAGTCAGCATATAACTCCTTATTGTAAAGCTTATGTTGCCTGAATGGGAAATGAATAAAATTTACTGTATTAGCTCCCACTCTTTAGGTGATGCTATTAATTTAAATGCCTATAACAATGACTAAGCCTACAAGCTTGCTTATTTTTACACAGACCAGAACAACATTTCTACAAAGTACCAAATAACAAAGAGCTTAAAGAACCCAAACCAAACAGGCTCACCAAACCAATGCATAGCAGTTACAATGTGAATTCTGTAAAGCCAATGATAGACTGATTTACTCCAACACAAAAAGTATTAGTGTACCTTACATGGGCAATGCAAGCCCTACATTGGGTCCATGGGGTTGTTTGAAACGACCCGTATCAGATCCTATCCTGAAATGACTCAGCAGATAGGCTGCAAGTCAAGAGTAAGCCATAGGAGCTGGGGATTTAGCTCTGTAGCTTAAGTGCCTGCCTGGGAAACGCAAGGTAACGAGCTCAACCCCTAGTACTCCCCCCTCCCCCAAAAAATAGTAAGCCATAGAAATCTTAAGAAGAATACTATGAAGTTTGAAAAAGGGTTCCAAAGGATAAAAAAGGCTGAACTGCTTTGATAAGTGAGGAAGCAAAGAGGTAAGGAACACCATAGCACTCATGCTAAAAGAACAGCCAGAGCAAGGGCTTGATGGTTAGCAAAGCCTGGACATCCCACAGTGAGTACAGTAATGCCTAAGGACACTTACAAATTTATTTTATAACTATAGCTATTATTACTGAAACACAAGTTCAAAAAGTCAAAATTCCATATAACTTTATGACAAACTTTATGACATTTTAACACTCATCATTTTGATGTCTTAAGAATGACAGTACCAAGTACATTACTATATGTAAGTAAAAAACACTGTAGCAGTCAGGTACATCACTATGCAGAGAAATCTCACCTGGCTTGTGCAGATACCTGAATTGCAATAGTATTCATGATCAAGGGAACAAATTCAGCAACAACATTGTGGATATTTAGTTTGTAGAGCTGAAAGAAAACAAATCAGATATTCATGCTTTCACAGCAAAAATTACCTGGCATACCAAAAAAACTATAGGAATCATTACATCAGTTAGCCTGTGTGTATCATAATCTTGTGTCGCACAGTATTGGCTGTGAAATTTGTCACAAAGAAGACAAAAAACAAATAAGCAATAACATACCTGGTACATTAATACAACAATAATAGGCAATTCTGCCAATACTTTTAAAGAAAGTGATCCTCTGGGGATGATGGAATGCTGTAAGAAAGAGGCAGAACTTGGTTTTCACTGCAGTACTTGCAACAGCCCAATCACTGTCCCATTATGTATCAATGCACTGAAACAAAGACAACACCTACACACCTTCGTAAATATCTGTGATGAAAGAGTCAAACTATTTGGAAAACAAAGTACAAAGAACTGCCATTTAACAGTTTTTATATTTTCTACATAAACATTTCTAATAAAAACTTCAAGAAAATCTATCAAAAGATTCACATAAGAAAATTTTAAGCTAATATTTCTATTTAAAAGAATAGCAAAAAGCAAAAATTTTAAGCTAATATTTCTATTTAAAAGAATAGCAAAAAACGGGCTGGGGATTTAGCTCAGTGGCATAAGTACCTGCTTTACAAGCACGTGGTCGTGAGTTTGATCTCTGGTACCAAAAAAAAAAAAAAAGAAAAGCAAAAAATATCTGATCAGCAGTTTTATTTGAAGATATTTAGAAAGAGAAAATGCTTATAGTGAAATGTTTAAAAAAAAAAACCTGATTTAAGAACTCAAACAGGTAAGGAAAATGTCACACCCAGAATACAAATGGACAACAGACATGAACACATAAGAGAAAAAAAAGAAGGGGGTATACACAGAAAAGTTCCAAATTCAACAGCAAAGAAATAAAAATTTAGATTCTTGTTCATCTTAGCACAAATTGAAACAAATTTTTTTTTTTTGAGACAGAGGCTAGCCTTGAACTCACTAACAGCCCAGGCTGGTCTCAAATGCACAATAATCTTCCTTCCTCAGCCTCCTAGTGCTGACAAACTGAAACATTTGGCACAGCCATTTAAATTAAATGAGTGATAAAATATTCTTAATCATAATACGAGTCATAATGAAACCACAATACGTGTTACCACTGTAGCAGACACTAAAAAACAACACAATACATGCAGACAATTTCACAAAATTCCCACAACACAGGATTCACAAAAACTCCATGACACAGGTTTTTCAGATAAGAAAAAAAAAAAAGATCAAAATGAGAGCCAGGGATTTAGCTCGGTGGCCTAAGCGCCTGCCTGGCAAGCACAATGTGGTAAGTTCGATCCCTAGCACCAGAAAAAAAAAAAAAAAAAAAATATTGGAATGAAGGTTTAAAACTTTCTCTATGCTAGACAATCACAGTAGTGGATGAAAATGCCCAAAGCTCTGTGCCCCAGAGCCCATGCTCTCAACTACTAAACTAAAATTTTATCTGTTGTTTAAGGAACTTCATCAATGCTAAGACTCAATGTTGCCAGGGCAGTGGTGCACAAATGTAATCCCAACACTCAAGAGAGGCTGAGGCAGGAGGATTGCTATAATTTGAGGCCAGCCTGGGATACAATATAGTGAGTTCAAGGCCAGCCTGAGTTACATAGTGAGACTTTGTCTCAAAAAACAAAAACAAGGGCCAGGGATTTAGCTCAGTGGCATAAACACCTGCCTGGCAAGCGCGTAGTTTTGAGTTCGATTCCCAGTACCAGAAAACAAAAACAAAAAACTCAATGCTAATAAGGACAGAAAGAATAGAGTCCCACACTCCTGGTCTGCCGATCTTCCCTGCCAGAGATTCCGGGTTTCTGGGACAAGTTGGTCTTTACATCCTAGCATCAACAGAGCCCAACGGTTCACCTATACCATTCTTAGACTGCACTGCAGAACCAGCAATACTCTGCCAGGCACACACATTTATTTATCTTAATTAAATGCCTCTAATTATTTAGGAAAGAGAAAACCTTAACCATCTAAAATGTCAGTATCTCATTCTTTTCCTAGGCCAACTCCAGGGGCAGTGGATTAAAACAAAACAACAAAAACAACTCAGTAGAGCAGCTGAAAATACTTACTGTCCGTGTCTCACTGTCCTCACGCTCAGGACTGACTTTCACAGCAATTGTGGTAATCATACCAACCATTTCTGGAGGAGGCACTGTGTTCTCAGGGATTACCTGAGGATTCTCAAAGTAGCGGTTCTACATGAAGAGAACGAAATTTGTTTGTGCTAAAGTCAAACACAAAATGTATCTGACATTTTGTGAAAGAAACCAACATGCTTGTAGAGTTCTTAACAATAAGGGGGAAAAAATGTAATGATATATAAAAATATGGAAAACATATTGCACTTTTCCCAAGACTTCAAGATTATGAACTTTACACCATAACATGCACAAAGTAAAAAATAACAAAATCTTAAATGTCAATGGTTGACAAGTCAGAATTATAGCTGAAGTATTTTCTGCTTCTTTCCATAATATTTTTGGGTTTTTTTGTTGCCGGGGATCAAATTCATGACCTCGTGCTTGCAAGGTAGGCACTTATGCCACTGAGCTAAATCCCCGGCCCCTCTTTCCATAATCTTTACAGCAAAAATATATTGCTTCTATGTTAAAAAATATTTAATGTTAATAAAGAAATCAAAACAACTTTTTGAATGGTTAATTTATCAACCTAGATTTTAACCATCACTAAACATTCCCCATTCTAAAATTAGCAAAACAATGCCCTCCCCCTATTTTTTCTTCAAGCAAATTGTTCCAAATTTCCTTTGGAATAAACAAATAATAAATACAACTAATAAATTCAAAGTATAGTAAAAACATACCACTACTTTTGGAAGTTCCTTGTAAATTTGTTTCACAAAATCCAAAAAATGATGAATCTGGAAAAAAAAATTTTTTTCATTATAGTATGTTTACAGAAAATGGTTAAAATTCAGAAAAATCTTAAGTCTTAATACACAAGGGATTATATATTAATACATCTTGGGCCATGGATATAGCTCAGCGGCACAGCTCCTGCCTGGCAAGCACGAGGTCCTT